>CM039617.1:30061383-30519881 GCA_022457205.1 Saccharum spontaneum | reverse complement strand
TTTCGTCCAGCCTTAGTTGAGATACCTGATATTTTTCTTCTGTTCATCGGGTTGTCACTAAGCCTCATCTCCTGATCTTTATGTTGCATTCTATGTAACATAGGCCCATGTTAGAAATCGGGACATAACCATATATTAAGAACATATAATTGTACGAGTGACACTTATAGGCACAAAACTGTCAAGAGCTGGATTTCAAATCTTTTTGAGGCAGAACATCAAGTCAATGTCCTCGAAATCAAGCATAACCTCGCTTAGGACACTAACAAAAAACAATTCTTGTACATTTGCAATCATCATATTGATATCCAACATAGACGCTCTCATATATATACCAGTCATACAACCTCTTCATTGAGCTCAGAACCTCGTAATATCATGCCACGGGAGTAAGGATGAAAACGGTCGGAAACGGTCGGAAAACTCCTCAACTATTTTCTACTTTTACATTTGAATACGAAAACGAAAGCGAAAACGGTAAAGCCGGACACGAAAACGAACGCGAACTTACGGAATATCGAGAATTTCGAAAACGAACCCATTCGAGCGAAATTATGTCGAACACGGTCGGTATAACGAAAATTCAATACGGAATACCGATCCACAATGCATAACAACTAACAAGTGTCATCGTGGCAAATTTTGAGTGTAAGAGAGCAGACTTATCAATTTGGTTTCTTGGACAAGAGAAAAAAAGAAAAGAAAAAAAAAGAAAAAAGAGGAAAATTTGAGATGCCATTGGTACTAGACTAGAAAGGATAGCAACAACGCCTGGCCCATCTAGCTCTCCTTTTGGTCAGCCCAGTCACATGCAATGCAACAACAGCGCCGCGTGAAGCTAGATGTAGCCATGCAAGCATACAACACCGTGCGAGGTGATTAGTCTTACCTCGACGACTGAGGGAGGTGCGACGGGGTGAGCTACCTATATAATGTGGCCAATGGGCATCAGTGCTCCACACTTGCCTTTGCCTAGTTGTCTGGACAGTAATGATTGACAACAAAATTCGGTTTAAACTGAATTTTGAATTCGGGATATTCCGAATTAAAAGTAGAAAAGTAGAAAACGGTCGGAAAATGTCAAAACCGTTTTCTACTTTTACATTAAAATACGAAAACGAAAGCGAAAACGGTAAAGTCGGACACAAAAATACGAATTCGATCGGATAAAATACAGAAAAACGATGCAATTCGGTTTGGGATATTTCCGTTCCGTTTTCATCCTTACACGGGAGTAGACACCTATCCAGCACATAATGTTTGGGGACCATCTTCATAATCATATTTTTGTTGGCCTTCCTATTATCTTTGAGAAGCCAGACTTGCTGACATGGTTTGTGCTACTAGTAGTCTTTTTTCTCGGTGGTGTCTTCTTGTATGTCGTGACCATTTGGGGGCACAATAGGGTCTTTCCCTTTGAGTTCGATGCCTTTAGGTTATTGATTCTTTCCTCTCACTCGGTGAAGGTGGATTATTGGTTGTGATGGTGGGTTATGATCTGGTTCTTTAGGTTTCGTGGCTTCTTGCCTCTCGGTCAAGGTTGGAGCCTTCTGAGTTGTTGGCGAGGGTGCATTATGTTCTCGCTCTTCAAGATATGGCAACCCTTCTTGTTCCAACGATCTAAGTAATGACATCGAAAGAATAAGATCATTCAACCTGATGTCTTGGCGAGGCCATAATATGAACTTGTTGATAGCTTGTCTGAGATTCACGGCCCCCTCTGAAGTAGGGATGTCTAACAAGTTGTCTTGCTGGCCTGGAATGACTTAGCACTTCACCTTGGTGTACTCATCAGGAATGTGCTGACAATGAATGTTGCTCAGAATCGCCAAGCCGGTGGCTTCTAATGTCAGGACAATGGTGATACCATATGATATAACTAGTAAGCAAGCTATTGGTCCGATGATGTCATCAACTGCATACAACTCCATGTTTGTCGTAGACCCTATACTGCTTAGAACGACTGGCGAGGTTACGAGGGTTGTCTATGACCAACTACTAAGTCTTTTTTAGCATCCTCCTTGAAATACTCTCTCATAGCATCTTTCTTGCTCAACCTTGAGGAGATACCTCGGACGCGACCGAGGTGCTCTACGTTGCCCAGCCCTCGACTAAGGATGTCCCTCTCCCTTGTCGTGTTTGAATGATCCTTCCTTCTCCTTAGCAGCAATTGCCATTATTTTATTAGTTGCTTCCTTGACAAGGACTGCCTCCGAGGTGGTTGGGGCAGTGGAGGTAGGCCCCTATGCAAGGCACTAATAAAACTGTCGCCGAGGTGCCCCCCTCCATCATGGCTGTACAAAGGCCTCGTTTAGTTCACAGAATAGGGGAGAAAAACACTGTATCAGAATTCCTGTAGCATTTCGTTTGTATTTAGAAGAAATTATCCAAATTTTGACTAACTAGGCTTAAAATGTTCGTCTCGCAAAGTACAACAAAACTATGCAATTAGTTTTTGATTTCATCAACATTTAGTACTCCATGCATTTGCCGACATTTTGATGTGACGGAGAATCTTCTTTTTGCATAGTGGAATTTGGGGGAGAATTGAGGGACTACACAAGGGGAAAGTGAACTTGGTGCTTCCTCCTCTGGGGATCAATGGAACCGACCACACATTGTTGAGCTGCTGTTGGTAGGAGAGGAGTCCACCCATAGATCTACCAGTCGTCAATAGGGGATTAGGGGTCCCTTCAATGTGCCTGCCACCAAGGGGCCTCCACCATATCTTTGGCGGTGGTGGTCAAAGAGTAGGGAGAAGGAGAGGCAACATTAATGAGAATCCGAGGGTGACGGAGATCAAGCCAAAGAGGTGCGATGGTGAGAGATCAAGGGAGAGGAAGACATGGTGTTGTGGGAGAGGAGAGATTGAGAGAGAGAAGTGAGAGGTGGGAATTATGGTTTGGCAATGCCAACTTCTTATTTCGTTGGTGAGGTTTTGAGGCAATTTGCAACTTTGGGCTAGACCTCTTTTTAGAGAGGCAAGCTTTTTTAGAGGATCATTTTTTCGTAAATATGGCCTATTTACAAAGGTAGTTTTCTTAGGAGACAAATGTGGCTAAAGCTATTTGGCCCCTATTTGATTTAAAGAGGAGGTAAGTCAGTAGTGTTGTCTCTGAAAATAAAGTCAAGTCTCCTAAAGTCGATTTTGTAGTAGTGGTCCTAACCCCACAAGTTCATCCAATGAATTTCTATCACTTATGGGTTCGATTGGTGTCGGTGTTCGGACCCGAGGGGATCCTAGACCAACGAGTAAATGCTGCATGTCCCTTTCCTGGAGGGTGATGCAAGGAGAACACACGGGGGTTTATCCTGGTTCGGGCAAGAAAAGGCCCTACGTCCAGCGGGGGGAGGGAGAGATTTGTATTTCCTTACACCGAGGTGCTTGTGTAGGGCTTACAAGCTTGCGAGAGAGGGTAGTGAGCCCAGGTCTCAAAAAGAAGAAAAAGAAAGTACAAGATGATTGCTTGAGATGTCGATCTCGATCTTGTATGCGGCCCCTTGTCCGTCATCCCCCGTCGTAGAGCCCGGGCCTCTCCTTTTATAGGACGAGAGGAGGCTAAGACAACGGGGGCCTTGAAACGATGTTTTATCGATCCCTGTTTGAGATGACTGTAGCGACGTGTCCTAGAAATGGGAGGCCATCCCTGGACGCCATGGTGTTACAGAGGACGAGACGCTGAAATGACCCAGAGTACCGCGCCATACCGTCCTTCCTTCCCTGTAGTGCTGTGTTTAGGCGTCGAGGCCGGGTGGAGGCCGGGTCGAGGCCTGGTCGAGGCCGATCGGATAAGTCTGAACCCCTGGAATCGCGGCGTACGGACTTTGTCGTATCCTCCCTCGAGGGTAACTGGTGATGTACAGTGTGCGGTAAGGTGGGTACAGTGACGTTTTTCACCTCCCATCACAGGATGGGGGTAAAACAGTGAAGACTGACACTGGTATTGTTCCCACGTCGACCCTGATTGCGGCCATGCCGGTAGTGTAACACCCCGGGTGTTATAGTGCTAATTAATCTGCCATGTCATCATAATGCATCGCAAAGCATCCCTGTTAGGTTAACATTGTTATGCATCAACTAAAACGAGTTTACTTCATTTAGGTTGAATGTGTTTCTCTGTGGTGTGCTCCGAAATCGAAAACCCTAATTTCGAATACCACCGCAAATGCTTAGTACATGCCCTGCGTAATTTGAAGTGCGCGACTGTGTTGCACACTAGTGTCAAGTGTAGGGTATGAGCTTAAGTACAACATCTAAAATGAAGCTCCAAAATTGAGTTTGAATTGGAATCCCAAAACTTGTCGCGAGTTTTCCGATTCGAATTCGAATTCAAATTTGGGGAAAATGTAAAAGAATTTCAAAAGTAAATTGGTCAACCAAGAGTGACATTTGGTCAACCATGTCATGTTGGTCCAAATGATGCCCTTGGGTGAGGTTTTGATCACTAAGTAATCACAAATCAAGGTAGAAACAAATTCCAATTTGAAATCCCTCCAAAAACCCTAAATTTCAAAACCCTGTTTTACCCCTTTTAAAATAATTCAAAATCTAAGAAAAATTTGGGAAAAAGTTCAAAACCAAGTTTGTAGAACTTTTCAAGGGCTACAACTTTGGTGTTTTGAGTTTTCAAAGTTTTAGTGTAAAATGTGGAGTAATTTTGAAAATAAACAAATTTCAGTTTTAATTCATTTTTGTCCCCAAACTAAAATTTCAAAATGGAGACTGAATATGAAAAAGTTTTGAACAGAAAAGTTGTAGGTCTGGTCAAAATGAACAACTTTGATGTTTGGAGATTTTGAAGTTTCAATACAAAATCAAAAGTAATTTCTAAATTACCAAATCTGCAAAATGTGTCCCTTTTTGAATTTAAACTCAAATTTCAAAATCCAAGTAGAATTTGAAAAAGTGTTCAATACCAAGTTTGTAGAGCTTGAAATTCTGAAGATTTCATACATTGGAAGATTTTCAAGTTGTTATACAAATTTGAAAGTAATTTGAGAAAAACAGTTTGAATTTCAGAAATTGGGGGGGGGGGACAGCTACAGTGACCGGCGAATCACACACCGGCAGCGCGCGGCATGGGCGCCGGCCGATCGCCGCCGTGGCCTTCCACGGCCTTCGCGCGCGGTCGGGGACGCCAGCGCGACGCCGCGAGCAGTGCGGTGCTGTAGCCGCGACCGTTGCCTACATATATCACCGCGTCCCGTGTTTTGTTTTTCCTTCTCCCTGTTTTTCGCCACCGCCGCCGCGAAGCTCCGCCGCTCGCCGCTGCCGCCACCAAGCCGCCTCCGGCCACGCAAACCGCACCACTAGCTCCGCCTCGGCCTCGCGCATCTTGTGGGTCACTTGCGTTCACCGTTTTCGCACCCGAGCTCTCGCACCGCCTGTTCCCGTGCCCAACTCCGGCGAACCACCGCCACCAACGCCTTCCCGTGGCCAGGCCACTCCAGCCGCTCCCCGTCGCCACCGAGGGCTTCACTGCAACCGCGGTGAGCCACTGATACTTCCCGACCATTCAATTTGGCCTTTACCGCTTTGTGTCGTCGGCTAGCCGGTCACCGTGGTTGCCGAGCCGCCACCGTCGTCGGTGATGGGTCGCCGGAGCTCGAACCGTAGCGCTACCGAGCAAAATGGAGTCGTGGGGAGGTGTAGTTAGCGTTGGTAGAGTCGGTTTGTCGTTTGGGTCATCAGTCGTCGGCCGGCCACCGCGGGCAAGCGCGCGAGCGCGCGGGAGCGAGCCGTCGAGCGTGAGGTGAGGGATGACAAGTGGGACCGTGTTGTCAGCGAGCGCGAGAGAGAGAGACGCGGGCGCGGGCGAGCGAATGGGCTGGGCCGCGGCTGGGCCGAGCGCGTGCGGGCCTGGGCGCGAGTGAACGGGCCGCCTGGTTGGGCCGGACCGCGGGGAAAAAGAAAAGCCGGCCCGATTTCGTTTTTGTTTTTCTTTTTCAAATAAATGAATAGTGTTGTTATTTGTTTATTTGTTTAAAAATTGTGTAGAGTTCCAAAATTCCTGAAAATTTTTATATAAGCTTCCCAATGTATAAATTATCTAGGAAAAATGTTAAATCATGAATTTAAATACTTTGTGCAGTAGAAATAATTAGTTCCAATAAAGATTAAATGCAACTTCCAGTATTTTTAATAATTAATTTATTTATCCAAAAATTATGAAATTTAGTATGGCACTGTTATAAATCATTGTTAACCCATAGAAAAGTTTGAGCTTGTTTAGATAAAGTTTAATCAACTTCTAATTATGCCCTAATCATTTAAATAGAAAACAAATGTTAATTAGGAACTTTAAGTGTTGTGTGCCTTTTGATTGAGTGATGTCCTTAGGTCACTACCCTTTTGTGATCTCTGGCACTTTAATTTCATGGCTGAGCTCGTTAGTAGCTTGTTAGGTTAAGAGCTGGTATCGCGGGAACTCGTCGCTGCTAGTTAGTAGGTTTTCTGTTTACGACTGTACCGTGAAGGGAAGTTGTACTCGAATCGTAACGTGGCATGTTATCATCAAGCATCATGCTTATCATCGAGCATCATGTTAAAGCATGTTATGTATTCGTGTAGTCACCGCTTTCGAAGAAGCCGAAGTCGTCGAGCAGGCCTCCGGAGAAGAGCGATCGTCGGCAGATCCCGGACCCGACGGAGGAGTTCACGAGTCTGAGTCAGTCGTCGTGTCAGAGCAAGGCAAGCCCCGGTGCATTTAAACCCTACCTTGTTATTTTACAAATGTTTTAATATTTATATTATGGTTTATTGCATTAAGTAATTAGGAGTTGAGTGATAACCTAATTGCTGCATTACCATCCTTGATTATTACGATATTAACCTTGATACCTGTTTTACGGAAAATGCGTAGTATGCTTCGCTATGCTTAGAAGTTAAGCTTTTAAATGAAATGTTTACATAGCCATGACGGCATACTTAATGAATATTGAAAGATGAGAATGAACTTGAAAGATCGGGCGGGTGGTTTGGCCACTGCTAACATGCATTGGGAAAGGAGTCTCAATGTAGTGTTTCCACCTTGTCAGTTAAGGACCGTTCGTTGTAGGCCTGTTGTGTTCGAGAATTTGCAACTAGCTTCATGCCTTGGGTAAGCCCAACATGTTAGTGATTCCATTACGAGAACGTCTAACCTCGCACTGGGAGTGGAGAGATGGCGAGAGTAGCGTGTACCCTCGGGGCTAGAATCGGGCCGGGTTCGAGGAGTACTGTACTCTCGGGTGGCGATGGACACGTTCTGGTTTTGGGAGATCTAAATGAGGGTTGATATATGCAGATTCGGTTCTACATATATCGTGATGTTAGAGATCCCCAGCTGGGTATAATCGGTTCGAATCGTCGTTGCTCCTCGGTTATGGAGACTTGATCACCTGACTTGCATCGTAGTTAAGAACTGGAATTGAAAGAAAGAATAAGAAAGGTTTTGATGACAATTACTTTGATCTAGATTAGGATCACCTAGATTTGGTCAATGAACCATCAATGGTAAAAGTAAAATGTTGAAAATAAGGACTTACCTTAGTAAGCTTTTCTGCAAAAGAAAATCTTGATTCTGATTTACCCGTACCTTGATTCCCTAAAGCTAGCATTTCCCTTGGAGTCTTTGTCTTAGTCGGGTAAGTCTTGTTGAGTACCTTTGTACTCAGGGTTTGTTGAACCTCTTGTTGCAGGTGCGGTTCATGAACAAGTCTGCTTCGAGCCTTGTTGCATGACCGTCGTGGTTGAGGAAAGCGACGACGAGTAGACTGTGGGGCCTTTGGGCAAGGCATCTCGCTTGTGTGATGTAATAAAGTTACTACCGATACTTCTCTATTAATGGTTTGTAATAATGTACATAAGGTTTGAAGTTTGAAAACTGGTTTGTAAACCTATGTTATTGTAAGACTTCCGCTACTTTACTCTGTTGAATATTTTGAATAAACTATTGAAATATTGCAATACTCCTGTGATTGGATCCTGTTCGGAGGAAAGCAGGCCTTTTAAGTTATGGTGAACATAAGTACGACTGTCAGAGGTCATTATGACAATGATGTGTACTTGTGGGCCATCATAATTAGGAGGTTCTGTGACAGCTGGTACCAGAGCATAATCACTCGAGTTATTGTAGTATTACTTTGCAAAACTTCAAAATGATTTGGGTCAAACAAACTTAATATTGATATTTTGGGTCCAAATTGCTTTTGCTTATCCTAATCCATTCTATAGTTTCCTTAGCTCATATTTGAAAGCTTCGTAGTGAAGTATCATGTATAGTGCCCTATGTTATAAAGTTGCATGTGTTACTTAATCTTTCTGTTAGATCGTAAGTACGATGCATGCATCATGTTTAATTAACCTGCTTAAGTTACCTTCCCTTTTAAAGTGGTTTGGGTTAAGTAAGGTTCAACCCTATTCATGCTAACCTTCAGATCCCCCTATCTGTTCTCATCGTCCTATTTCTATCTTGCTTTAGGATGGCACGTGTGAAGACAACTCCTCGTAAGAAAACGGGTCCGCAAGGGGTGCCGCGTCATCAGTTGGCCACTAGAGTTGATGGAGCAAGCAGTAGCCGTAATCCGAACCCGGATTCGGAATTAGAGGTTGCAAGGCTTACATCAGAAGTGGAGCGACTAAAGCGCAACATGCGTTTTTGGAAGCAGTTCCAGAACGAGTCTCTGGAAAAGGAGACAGAAGCCAGAGCTCGTGTGCGTGAGTTGGAGCTTTATGTGACACACCTGGAGCAGTACAATACTGTTCTGCATGAGGAAGTCCATAGGCTAAATGATCTGATGAATCCCAATCATCAGCCCCAGGCAGTGGAAGATGATGTTGGTGCCGTGATTGTTCCTGGTGTAGAGGACAATAATGAAGATGAACCCATGATGGAAAGTGGGGATGATGCAAGTCATATCACTGGTGCGAGTGTTCCAGAGGTTGATGATGGAGTGATCGTAATCAGTGATGATGATGAGGAGTGAAGTGTTGACATGGATGGTTATGTAACATAGTAGTCTTTCCTGCTTTCTAAGAACCTTAGTGGGTAGTTTCTTGCTTGCGAGCAATTTTGTAATAAAATAATGTAAGATAAGTTTGTATGTGTATACAAGTACTGTATTAACTGCTTTTTAATTCAATAAAGCGATGTAAATAAATATGGTTTGTGTACAACAGATGGACGGTACTGGAACTTCTCAGCAAGGGGACAATGCTCCGAATCCCCCACCTTTTCCACCTACCTTGGCAGAGGCTATTGCCGCTTTGGTTAATGCCACCACACTGTTGGCTCAGAACCAGAATCAGAATGGAAATCAGGGTCGTCGAGGCCGTAACAATGGAGGGGAAACCACCTATGTGGATTTCACCGATACCCGTCCGCCAGTATTCTCAAAGGCAGATGAGCCGCTAGAGGCAGATGACTGGCTCCGTACCATGGAACAGAAGTTTGAACTGTTACAGTGTACAGAGCACCAGAAGCCCGTGTTTGCAGCGCAGCAGCTTAGAGGTGCCGCAGGGGCGTGGTGGGCGAATCTGGTCGCCGCACGGCCTGCTGGCCACCGTGTCACTTGGCAGGAGTTTCGTGAAGCCTTCAGAGCACATTATATCCCAGATGGTGTCATGGCCATGAAGCTAGAGGAATTTCTCTCGTTGAAGCAAGGAAACTAGACAGTTCTGCAGTACGTGGGTAAATTCAATCATCTGTCCCAGTATGCAGCAGAATATGTGAACACTGATGCGAAGAAGAAAAGCTGTTTCATGAGAGGATTGAGTACCAGAATCCAGGAAGCATTAGTCACCTGTTATAATGCTACATACCATGAGATAGTCAACGTGGCTATTGCGTCAGAAGAGAAGTCCCGACTGCATAAAGAGTCGAAGAAAAAGAAGCCAGTGTTTTCAAACCCGTCTGGCGGCATTAAGAAGCGCTAGAAGTTTATTTACCACCCTCAGAACCATTTCCGCCCAACTTATCGTCCACCACAATACCAAGCTCAGCCGCAGACGTTTTATCGTCCTGCCGCAACCCCGCAGTTTACACAACAGCCGAATGCCCCTGGTATTCAAAACCAGACTCCAGCCACCCATAACTTTCCCTGCTACAATTGTGGAAAGCCAGGCCACTTTTCAAAGGACTGCCCGTATCCAAGGCAGTACAATCCCAACTATCCCAAAGCTCCAGTGCCACAACAGCAACAATCTCAGAGCAAGAACAATAATCTGAATGTTCAGAAGGGTAAGGGTGAGAAGAAGAAGACCGGACGTGTGTTCTACACTCAAGCTACTGCAATCCCAGAGGGAGAGCCTGTTATGATGGGTATGTTCCCTGTTGCTAATCATCCAGCAGTACTGTTATTTGATTCAGGTGCATCGCATACATTCATAAATCGCACCTTTGTTGTTAAGCATGACATTCCAATTTTGGGAACACAAGAAGATTTCTTTATCCAGTCACCTGGGGGACGACTGTGTACTAAGGAGATGGTACGTGACGTACCTATAGAGTTAGGTGGGCATATATTCCCCACCTCAATGATAATATTACAGAAACAGGATATAGATGTAATCCTGGGTATGAATTGGATGTACCAAAGAGGAGCCCTTATAGATGCACTGCACCGAACTATAAGGTTGAACTTGTCGGATAACAAATCTCATCTTCTTATCCAACTTCCTATCCCAAAGAGAACCGTTGAAAGGATATGTGCAACTTCAGTACAAGAGGTTTGTGATATACCAGTAGTCTGTGAATTTCCAGATGTGTTTCCAGATGATCTACCAGGTCTACCACCAGACAGAGATGTAGAGTTTGTGATTGAGTTAAAACCGGGTACTGCCCCAATATCCCGGAGAGCTTACAGAATGCCACCCAATGAATTAGCAGAACTCAAGGATCAATTGCAAGAGTTACGTGACAAAGGTTTTATCAGACCTAGTTCCTCACCATGGGGATGTCCAGCTCTGTTTGTTAAGAAGAAAGATCAGACCTTAAGGATGTGTGTTGATTATCGACCGCTAAATGAAGTAACCATTAAGAACAAATATCCGTTGCCGCGCATTGATCTGCTCTTTGATTAGCTTGCGGGGGCAAAGGTATTTTCAAAGATCGATCTTCGATCAGGGTACCATCAAATCAAGATTCGACCTGAAGATATCCCAAAGACTGCATTCACCACCAGATATGGGCTGTATGAATACCTAGTTATGTCTTTTGGTCTTACCAATGCACCGGCACATTTCATGTATCTGATGAACTCAGTTTTTATGCCGGAGCTTGACAAGTTTGTGGTTGTGTTTATTGATGATATTCTGGTATATTCCAAAAGTAAAGAAGAGCATGTTGAGCATCTCAGAGTTGTTCTGAATCGTTTGAGAGATCATCAACTGTATGCCAAGTTCAGTAAATGTGAGTTTTGGTTAAGAGAAGTGCAATTCTTAGGCCATGTGTTATCAGCTGAAGGAGTAGCAGTAGATCCTGGCAAGGTGACAGACATTCTGAATTGGAAACCACCAATCTCAGTTCATGAAGTCCGAAGTTTTCTAGGAATGGCGGGTTATTACCGTCGATTCATACCTGACTTTTCAAAGGTAGCCAAGCCAATCACAGAGTTGTTGAAGAATCAAACTAAGTTTATATGGTCTCCAGAATGTGAGAAAGCTTTTAGAATTTTAAAGAAGTCATTGACAACTGCTCCAGTTTTGGCACAACCAGATATAGAAAAGCCATTTGATGTATATTGTGATGCCTCGGGTATTGGCCTTGGTTGCGTATTGATGCAAGAAGGCAGAGTCATTGCTTATGCCTCGAGACAGTTGAAGCGCCATGAAGAACATTATCCGACACATGATCTTGAACTAGCAGCTGTGGTTCATGCATTGAAAATATGGCGTCATTACTTGCTAGGCAATACTTGCCACATGTATACAGATCACAAGAGCTTAAAGTATATCTTTACTCAGGCAGAATTGAATATGAGGCAAAGAAGGTGACTTGAATTGATAAAAGATTATGATTTGGAAGTACACTATCACCCTGGAAAAGCAAATGTGGTTGCTGATGCACTCAGTAGAAAGAATCATTGCAATTGTATGACTGTGAAGCCAATGGATTACAGTTTGTGTTACGAATTGGAAAAGTTGAATATTGAAATGATTCAACAAGGTCAGTTGACTAATGTCACCGTAGAATCAACACTCAGAGATCAGATTGTGTCTGCTCAAAGAACAAATTCCGGAATAGCTCATATCAAAGAAAAGGTTAGAACTGGTCAACAGACAGATTTCAGCATTGATGATGCAGGTGTGCCGTGGTTTAAGAACCGGCTAGTGGTCCCAAAGGTCCTAGAGTTACGTCAGCTCATTCTTGATGAAGCACATAGTACAAGGCTTTCTATTCATCCAGGGAGTAATAAGATGTATCAAGATTTGAAACAGAAATTCTGGTGGACCAAAATGAAAATTGAGATCGCCAAGTATGTTGCCAGATGTGACACTTGTTGTAAAGTGAAGGCAGTACACTTGAAGTCAGCAGGAATGTTACAACCCTTGCCCATTCCATCTTGGAAGTGGGAAGATATCAGTATGGATTTCATTACTGGGTTACCCAAGACCTCAAGAGGCCTTGATTCAATTTGGGTCATTGTGGACCGACTGACAAAGTCATCTCATTTTATTCCAGTTAAGGTGGACTATTCTGCTATAACTTATGCAAGAATATATATTGCACGAATCCTGAGTCTTCATGGGGTACCAAAGACCATTGTATCGGATAGAGGTACGCAGTTTGTTAACAAATTTTGGCGACACCTCCATGAGTCCCTGGGTACAAAACTTTTGCACAGTACCGCTTATCATCCACAAACAGGAGGACAGACTGAAAGAGTAAATCAAATTTTGGAAGATATGTTAAGATCCTGTGCTCTCACTTATCAAGATCAGTGGGATGAATGTTTACCTTTAGCAAAATTCTCTTACAATAATAGTTATCAAGAGAGTATCAAAATGGCACCATTTGAAGCATTGTATGGCCGCAGGTGCAGAACTCCAGTGAATTGGTCAGAACCGGGAGAAAGATGGTTTTTCGGTGTTGATCTTGTGAAACAAACAGAGGAAAAAGTTCGACGGATCCAGAATAATTTGAAAGTTGCTCAGTCCAGACAAAAGAGTTATGCTGATAAAAGGCGTAGACCTTTGATATTCCAAGTGGGAGATTATGTTTATTTGAAAGTATCACCCATGAAAGGAGTTAGTAGATTTGGAGTCAAAGGCAAACTCGCACCACGTTATATCGGTCCTTTTCAAATCATTCAACAATGTGGAAAGGTAGCATATAAGTTAAAGTTGCCTGAACAACTGTCCGCCGTGCACAATGTATTTCATGTATCACAAATGAAGAAGTGTATACAAGTACATGATCAAGTGGTTGATGTTGAGGGAGTTGAACTTGAACCAGATTTGACATATTCTGAACATCCTGTCCGAGTTCTGGATCAAAAAGATCGTGTTACCAGAAGTAGAACAACTAAATGGTACAGAATACAGTGGAATCAACATTCAGAAGAGGAAGCTACCTGGGAGTCTGAGGATTACTTGTTGGAGAATTTCCCGGAGTTCTTTGCTTCTATCTAGGTTGCAATTTCTTCTTTAAATTGTAACCTATCCTTTTAAAATCTTTGTAATGCAGAAAACCCCTACCTGTGTTGTAGACAAGTCTTGGGCGTGTTCGCTTGACACGTTTCCTTTTCCATTACTTAACTCAAGGCTTTAAATCTCGGGACGAGATTTCTTTAAGGGGGAAGGGCTGTAACACCCCGGGTGTTATAGTGCTAATTAATCTGCCATGTCATCATAATGCATCGCAAAGCATCCCTGTTAGGTTAACATTGTTATGCATCAACTAAAACGAGTTTACTTCATTTAGGTTGAATGTGTTTCTCTGTGGTGTGCTCCGAAATCGAAAACCCTAATTTCGAATACCACCGCAAATGCTTAGTACATGCCCTGCGTAATTTGAAGTGCGCGACTGTGTTGCACACTAGTGTCAAGTGTAGGGTATGAGCTTAAGTACAACATCTAAAATGAAGCTCCAAAATTGAGTTTGAATTGGAGTCCCAAAACTTGTCGCGAGTTTTCCGATTCGAATTCGAATTCAAATTTGGGGAAAATGTAAAAGAATTTCAAAAGTAAATTGGTCAACCAAGAGTGACATTTGGTCAACCATGTCATGTTGGTCCAAATGATGCCCTTGGGTGAGGTTTTGATCACTAAGTAATCACAAATCAAGGTAGAAACAAATTCCAATTGGAAATCCCTCCAAAAACCCTAAATTTCAAAACCCTGTTTTACCCCTTTTAAAATAATTCAAAATCTAAGCAAAATTTGGGAAAAAGTTCAAAACCAAGTTTGTAGAACTTTTCAAGGGCTACAACTTTGGTGTTTTGAGTTTTCAAAGTTTTAGTGTAAAATGTGGAGTAATTTTGAAAATAAACAAATTTCAGTTTTAATTCATTTTTGTCCCCAAACTAAAATTTCAAAATGGAGACTGAATTTGAAAAAGTTTTGAACAGCAAAGTTGTAGGTCTGGTCAAAATGAACAACTTTGATGTTTGGAGATTTTGAAGTTTCAATACAAAATCAAAAGTAATTTCTAAATTACCAAATCTGCAAAATGTGTCCCTTTTTGAATTTAAACTCAAATTTCAAAATCCAAGCAGAATTTGAAAAAGTGTTCATTACCAAGTTTGTAGAGCTTGAAATTCTGAAGATTTCATACATTGGAAGATTTTCAAGTTGTTATACAAATTTGAAAGTAATTTGAGAAAAACAGTTTGAATTTCAGAAATTGGGGGGGGGGGACAGCTACAGTGACCGGCGAATCACACACCGGCAGCGCGCGGCATGGGCGCCGGCCGATCGCCGCCGTGGCCTTCCACGGCCTTCGCGCGCGGTCGGGGACGCCAGCGCGACGCCGCGAGCAGTGCGGTGCTGTAGCCGCGACCGTTGCCTACATATATCACCGCGTCCCGTGTTTTGTTTTTCCTTCTCCCTGTTTTTCGCCACCGCCGCCGCGAAGCTCCGCCGCTCGCCGCTGCCGCCACCAAGCCGCCTCCGGCCACGCAAACCGCACCACTAGCTCTGCCTCGGCCTCGCGCATCTTGTGGGTCACTTGCGTTCACCATTTTCGCACCCGAGCTCTCGCACCGCCTGTTCCCGTGCCCAACTCCGGCGAACCACCGCCACCAACGCCTTCCCGTGGCCAGGCCACTCCAGCCGCTCCCCGTCGCCACCGAGGGCTTCACTGCAACCGCGGTGAGCCACTGATACTTCCTGACCATTCAATTTGGCCTTTACCGCTTTGTGTCGTCGGCTAGCCGGTCACCGTGGTTGCCGAGCCGCCACCATCGTCGGTGATGGGTCACCGGAGCTCGAACCGTAGCGCTACCGAGCAAAATGGAGTCGTGGGGAGGTGTAGTTAGCGTTGGTAGAGTCGGTTTGTCGTTTGGGTCATCAGTCGTCGGCGAGCGCGCGGGAGCGAGCCGTCGAGCGTGAGGTGAGGGATGACAAGTGGGACCGTGTTGTCAGCAAGCGCGAGAGAGAGAGAGACGCGGGCGCGGGCGAGCGAATGGGCTGGGCCGCGGCTGGGCCGAGCGCGTGCGGGCGTGGGCGCGAGTGAACGGGCCGCCTGGTTGGGCCGGACCGCGGGGAAAAAGAAAAGCCGGCCCGATTTCGTTTTTGTTTTTCTTTTTCAAATAAATGAATAGTGTTGTTATTTGTTTATTTGTTTAAAAATTGTGTAGAGTTCCAAAATTCCTGAAAATTTTTGTATAAGCTTCCCAATGTATAAATTATCTAGGAAAAATGTTAAATCATGAATTTGAATACTTTGTGCAGTATAAATAATTAGTTCCAATAAAGATTAAATGCAACTTCCAGTATTTTTAATAATTAATTTATTTATCCAAAAATTATGAAATTTAGTATGGCACTGTTATAAATCATTGTTAACCCATAGAAAAAGTTTGAGCTTGTTTAGATAAAGTTTAATCAACTTCTAATTATGCCCTAATCATTTAAATAGAAAACAAATGTTAATTTAGGAACTTTAAGTGTTGTGTGCCCTTTGATTGAGTGATGTCCTTAGGTCACTACCCTTTTGTGATCTCTGGCACTTTAATTTCATGGCTGAGCTCGTTAGTAGCTTGTTAGGTTAAGAGCTGGTATCGCGGGAACTCGTCGCTGCTAGTTAGTAGGTTTTCTGTTTACGACTGTACCGTGAAGGGAAGTTGTACTCGAATCGTAACGTGGCATGTTATCATCAAGCATCATGTTTATCATCGAGCATCATGTTAAAGCATGTTATGTATTCGTGTAGTCACCGCTTTCGAAGAAGCCGAAGTCGTCGAGCAGGCCTCCGGAGAAGAGCGATCGTCGGCAGATCCCGGACCCGACGGAGGAGTTCACGAGTCTGAGTCAGTCGTCGTGTCAGAGCAAGGCAAGCCCCGGTGCATTTAAACCCTACCTTGTTATTTTACAAATGTTTTAATATTTATATTATGGTTTATTGCATTAAGTAATTAGGAGTTGAGTGATAACCTAATTGCTGCATTACCATCCTTGATTATTACGATATTAACCTTGATACCTGTTTTACGGAAAATGCGTAGTATGCTTCGCTATGCTTAGAAGTTAAGCTTTTAAATGAAATGTTTACATAGCCATGACGGCATACTTAATGAATAATGAAGTATGAGAATGAACTTGAAAGATCGGGCGGGTGGTTTGGCCACTGCTAACATGCATTGGGAAAGGAGTCTCAATGTAGTGTTTCCGCCTTGTCAGTTAAGGACCGTTCGTTGTAGGCCTGTTGTGTTCGAGAATTTGCAACTAGCTTCATGCCTTGGGTAAGCCCAACATGTTAGTGATTCCATTACGAGAACGTCTAACCTCGCACTGGGAGTGGAGAGATGGCGAGAGTAGCGTGTACCCTCGGGGCTAGAATCGGGCCGGGTTCGAGGAGTACTGTACTCTTGGGTGGCGATGGACACGTTCTGGTTTTGGAAGATCTAAATGAGGGTTGATATATGCAGATTCGGTTCTACATATATCGTGATGTTAGAGATCCCCAGCTGGGTATAATTGGTTCGAATCGTCGTTGCTCCTCGGTTATGGAGACTTGATCACCTGACTTGCATCGTAGTTAAGAACTGGAATGAAAGAAAGAATGAGAAAGGTTTGGATGACAATTACTTTGATCTAGATTAGGATCACATAGATTTGGTTAATGAACCATCAATGGTAAAAGTAAAATGTTGAAAATAAGGACTTAATTTAGTAAGCTTTTCTGCAAAAGAAAATGTTGACTCTAGATTACCCGTACCTTGATTCCCTAAAGCTAGCATGCCCTTGGAGTCTTTGTCCTAGTCGGGTAAGTCTTGTTGAGTACCTTTGTACTCAGGGTTTGTTGAACCCTTGTTGCAGGTGCGGTTCATGAACAAGTCTGTCTCGAGCCTTGTTGCATGACCTTCGTGGTTGAAGAAAGCGACGACGAGTAGACTGTGTGGCCTTTGGGCAAGGCATCTCGCTTGTGTGATGTAATAAAGTTACTACCGATACTTCTCTATTAATGGTTTGTAATAATGTACATAAGGTTTGAAGTTTGAAAACTGGTTTGTAAACCTATGTTATTGTAAGACTTCCGCTACTTTACTCTGTTGAATATTTTGAATAAACTGTTGTAATATTGCAATACTCCTGTGATTGGATCCTGTTCGGAGGAAAGCAGGCCTTTTAAGTTATGGTGAACATAAGTACGACTGTCAGAGGTCATTATGACAATGATGTGTACTTGTGGGCCATCATAATTAGGAGGTTCTGTGACAATAATCAACATAATATGCAGGAACGAATGCATCTCTAAAAAGAAATTTGAAGTCTTTCCAAGATTCTGGAACTTTGATGTGCCTACAAATGTGTTTCCATTCGAGCAAAGCATATTCAATCAAAATATTAGAGGCAATACAAATCTTTTGTTTCTCGGATAGGTCATGCTCATCAAATTCATTGTCTACTTTTAACTCCCAATCAATGTAAGCTTGAGGATCAAACTTACCATCATATAATGGCAAGTGTTGAATGACATCCTGAATATGAGGGTCTAGTTTCAACAGCTCAAAAATCTCCATATCACCTGCCATGATTAGTAGGAAACAAGAAACACAAAAATAATATGTATCCTCCTATCAACTACTAGGATGTGTCAGATGTAATTCTCTCAAACTCAACTTGTTAAAACAAGCCCTTACAAGTTCTTACCAAGCCAAACAGGAGGTGACGGCAACCAACAAGTCTACAACCGTGGAGTGAAGTGTATCGGTGCCGCAACAACAACACCTGTCAAGCTGTAGTCGAAATATGTGGAGCTATAGGTGGGCTAAAGCAAGGAAGTACTAGAACCACGTTAGTTCCAAGCAAAATTGAACAAACGCTCAACGACGTTATTATGCTGGTCCTAGGCTAGTACATGCTAGAGACGCGAGCCTAGACACAAACGAAGTCACTGAGCAGCAGCAAAGAAGGATCACAAGGA
The DNA here is from genome assembly GCA_022457205.1 of Saccharum spontaneum. Lineage (NCBI taxonomy): Eukaryota > Viridiplantae > Streptophyta > Magnoliopsida > Poales > Poaceae > Saccharum > Saccharum spontaneum. Next base: position 30,501,312 of record CM039617.1, on the reverse strand, counting down.
CAGGAATAACAACAAAAGAAAAACTCTTCTCTTCTTCTTTCTCTTTCTTTTCTTTCTTTCTTTCTGTCTTTCTTTTCTTTCTTTCTTTTCTTTCTTTCTGTCTTTTTTTTCTTCTGTTTTTTTTTCTTTCAACTAGCACAAAACTGAAATTTTGCAACAAGAAATAACAAGCTACTTACAGCAATTAAATGTTTCCTTGGGAAGGGTGATTCAGTAGCAAAGTGAAACAAGTGGTTGTGTTGCAAAACCAGCAGACGCGCAAATCTCCAGGGCAATTGTGAAGCGCTCAGAATGAATTTAGGACCAAGCTCTGATCCGTTGAAAAGAGGACAAGTTAAGGTTTCCAGATTGTATTTAAACTCCCTATTCAGACTCCTGACAAAGGAAATATGGTGCTTTTGTTTTCAAGATAAAACAGGACTCCGAATCGAATTCTATCTTGATCTTGTTGGATTTCCTTTTTGTAGATGGAAATATGGACGTGGATGAAACCTCCAAGGACGTGGCTAGGACAATGGTGGTAAACAAAACAAAGGAATTTAAAAATCCACTCGGATTCCTAGAGAGAAACAAATAAACTCAAATCTGCGATGGTGACAGAAACGTGACTAGAACTCGAAACTCTAAACGACTAGACGCTAAGACCAGCAACTTGCACGACGATGCAACCGTTAATTCAATAAGCCCTAACTAAGCAGTAATAGTATTAAGCTCAAAGGGGTTTTGGGATTATGAAGAACTAATCTACTAATTTTGTTTTGGCTTTTTCTGGACCATAGGAGATTAAAAACAGCAAAGAACTAGAAGTCTCTCACCGATCAACCTTGCTCTGATACCAACTGATATGAACCCGCTAGGGTGAATCCTGATCTTTTGATGAGAGAAGGTAGATAACTCGATTTGGGGATGGAGATGACGTTCACGGCCCGACTACAACCATTCAAGGATGCTGCGCCTTAGCAACCGATACACCACCTCCAACAGCCATCGCGATCTTGTGGAACACGATCAACCAAACCACTAGGGTAATTCCTGCAAGCAATCGAGGAACAAGCAAGAACAAGTAGAACAAGCAACTCAATTGTAAATATTGAGATGAAAACCAATCTGAAATCACAAAGTTGGGGTTCTGAATCGAGTAGAACGGATGGTCTAGTCGACACACGCGTCTACAAGGAAGTAGCAATGGCTAAACTTTCAACAAAACAAAACCCCCATCTGTTTGTGGTGGCTCTAATCCTTATTAATACCTAGGGGAACGACCAGGGGGTGTTGGGGTCGTTCTCCAACCCTAGGACACGTCCCTAATGAACCCAACTTGATACATGGGCCATCAGCCCAAAATAGGGTGACACAGCACCAAAGGCAGAAAAGGCCCTAGCGTTGAAATGACGATTGCGGAAGCATCGGATAAGATATAGCCATGAGTCTAGATCCTTTGGAAAATAGACTTGATTAGCTTTCCAAAAAGTGCTAGAACATCCCAATCCGAGTCCGTATGCGACCGTGGTGAACATCACAAGTTGGAGCTGTCCTGGAGTCTGAATCCAGCCCCAAAACGTGTTGGATTTGATCTCTTTCTTTCCTTGGACCAAAAGTGACGTGGTGTCCAGGTGCAGGACGTTGGCAATACTTGGATTTGGTCCCCAATCAACTTCATTAACCTTCCATGCTTTCCATATGCAATCAAACCTTTCCTTGATCCATGTAAGTAATTCTGAAAATGAAAATATACACATTTTATGGTGGAGCACCAATTCATCAAATGCATCAATGATAAGCCTCATATAGAATGGTTGCACCTTTGGTATAGAAGTGGTTGACATGGTCATATTTGAGCCAATGATGTCCTCATCATTCTCCCCTTCTTGACAGCAAACCGTCCTCGGTTTGACCTTTGTTGGAGGATGTGTTGTAGGTAAAAGTGAACCGTGCTCCCCTTCTTGATATTTATCCTGTTGCATTTGGGAAAAACTAGAAAAACTTTGCAAGACATCATTAGTGTTAGTGCAGCCCTCAATTTGATCATGGTATTGTGGCCCAAAAGGATATTTCAGATTAGAGCAAATATAAACTTTATGCACCAAATATTCTCCTTTGTTGTCATATTTGCCAATTGCATGAAGCGAACAATGATTAAAACTTGACAAAATAGAATCAAATTTAAGTTTCTCTTTTAGACAATTTAGATGACACAGAATATCAAATTCAATATAACCCAAAGTATTTAAAGACGACAACAAATTCAGTTCATCTTGTGCACATGTAATAGGATGAAAAAAGCTTATCTTCAGCACATTTGTATGGTTCCAAACCAAAAGTATCACACTTATTTGCTACTTGTGGCATAGGAGTAAAAGAATCATCAACACACAACTCTTTATCACAAGGAACCGCGAGTAATTCATTTTGTGACAAAGGAAAATCAGTAGTGGGTTCCACTATTTGTTGCTCTTCATTAGCATGCAGAGTGGACAAATTTTGGACATTATGGGTCACATCATTCTGGCAAGTATTCACAGATAATAGAATCTCTTTTTTAGCATTGAGAGCCAGACAAAACAATTGACCAATATGGCAATATGATTTGCTAATTAATAAGGTTCGAATTTCAGAATTGAGCCCTCTCATGAATCTACTCATAACATCTTCCATGCATTCATCCAATCCACTAAACATGATACAAATCTTAAAATTATGGTAGTATTGTTTCACAGTCTTGCTACCCTGCATCAAGTTGTCTAATTTTGCAAGCAAATAATCAACATAATATGCAGGAACGAATGCATCTCTAAAAAGAAATTTGAAGTCTTTCCAAGATTCTGGAACTTTGATGTGCCTACAAATGTGTTTCCATTCGAGCAAAGCATATTCAATCAAAATATTAGAGGCAATACAAATCTTTTGTTTCTCGGATAGGTCATGCTCATCAAATTCATTGTCTACTTTTAACTCCCAATCAATGTAAGCTTGAGGATCAAACTTACCATCATATAATGGCAAGTGTTGAATGACATCCTGAATATGAGGGTCTAGTTTCAACAGCTCAAAAATCTCCATATCACCTGCCATGATTAGTAGGAAACAAGAAACACAAAAATAATATGTATCCTCCTATCAACTACTAGGATGTGTCAGATGTAATTCTCTCAAACTCAACTTGTTAAAACAAGCCCTTACAAGTTCTTACCAAGCCAAACAGGAGGTGACGGCAACCAACAAGTCTACAACCGTGGAGTGAAGTGTATCGGTGCCGCAACAACAACACCTGTCAAGCTGTAGTCGAAATATGTGGAGCTATAGGTGGGCTAAAGCAAGGAAGTACTAGAACCACGTTAGTTCCAAGCAAATTGAACAAACGCTCAACGACGTTATTATGCTGGTCCTAGGCTAGTACATGCTAGAGACGCGAGCCTGGACACAAACGAAGTCACTGAGCAGCAGCAAAGAAGGATCACAAGGACAGGAATAACAACAAAAGAAAAACTCTTCTCTTCTTCTTTCTCTTTCTTTTCTTTCTTTCTTTCTGTCTTTCTTTTCTTTCTTTCTTTTCTTTCTTTCTGTCTTTTTTTTCTTCTATTTTTTTTTTCTTTCAACTAGCACAAAACTGAAATTTTGCAACAAGAAATAACAAGCTACTTACAGCAATTAAATGTTTCCTTGGGAAGGGTGATTCAGTAGCAAAGTGAAACAAGTGGTTGTGTTGCAAAACCAGCAGACGCGCAAATCTCTAGGGCAATTGTGAAGCGCTCAGAACGAATTTGGGACCAAGCTCTGATCCGTTGAAAAGAGGACAAGTTAAGGTTTCCAGATTGTATTTAAACTCCCTATTCAGACTCCTGACAAAGGAAATATGGTGCTTTTGTTTTCAAGATAAAACAGGACTCCGAATCGAATTCTATCTTGATCTTGTTGGATTTCCTTTTTGTAGATGGAAATATGGACGTGGATGAAACCTCCAAGGACGTGGCTAGGACAATGGTGGTAAACAAAACAAAGGAATTTAAAAATCCACTCGGATTCCTAGAGAGAAACAAATAAACTCAAATCTGCGATGGTGACAGAAACGTGACTAGAACTCGAAACTCTAAACGACTAGACGCTAAGACCAGCAACTTGCACGACGATGCAACCGTTAATTCAATAAGCCCTAACTAAGCAGTAATAGTATTAAGCTCAAAGGGGTTTTGGGATTATGAAGAACTAATCTACTAATTTTGTTTTGGCTTTTTCTGGACCATAGGAGATTAAAAACAGCAAAGAACTAGAAGTCTCTCACCGATCAACCTTGCTCTGATACCAACTGATATGAACCCGCTAGGGTGAATCCTGATCTTTCGATGAGAGAAGGTAGATAACTCGATTTGGGGATGGAGATGACGTTCACGGCCCGACTACAACCATCCAAGGATGCTGCGCCTTAGCAACCGATACACCACCTCCAACAGCCGTCGCGATCTTGTGGAACACGATCAACCAAACCACTAGGGTAATTCCTACAAGCAATCGAGGAACAAGCAAGAACAAGTAGAACAAGCAACTCAATTGCAAATATTGAGATGAAAACCAATCTGAAATCACAAAGTTGGGGTTCTAAATCGAGTAGAATGGATGGTCTAGTCGACACACGCGTCTACAAGGAAGTAGCAATGGCTAAACTTTCAACAAAACAAAACCCCCATCTGTTTGTGGCGGCTCTAATCCTTATTAATACCTAGGGGAACAACCAGGGGGTGTTGGGGTCGTTCTCCAACCCTAGGACACGTCCCTAATGAACCTAACTTGATACATGGGCCATCAGCCCAAAATAGGGTGACACAGCACCAAAGGCAGAAAAGGCCCTGGCGTTGAAACGACGATTGCGGAAGCATCGGATAAGATATAGCCATGAGTCCAGATCCGTTGGAAAATAGACTTGATTAGCTTTCCAAAAAGTGCTAGAACATCCCAATCCGAGTCCGTATGCGACCGTGGTGAACATCACAAGTTGGAGCTGTCCTGGAGTCCGAATCCAGCCCCAAAACGTGTTGGATTTGATCTCTTTCTTTCCTTGGACCAAAAGTGACGTGGTGTCCAGGTGCAGGACGTTGGCAATACTTGGATTTGGTCCCCAATCAACTTCATTAACCTTCCATGCTTTCCATATGCAATCAAACCTTTCCTTGATCCATGTAAGTAATTCTGAAAATGAAAATATACACATTTTATGGTGGAGCACCAATTCATCAAACGCATCAATGATAAGCCTCATATAGAATGGTTGCACCTTTAGTATAGAAGTGGTTGACATGGTCATATTTGAGCCAATGATGTCCTCATCAACAATCGGCTCCATGGAAGCTCTTGTCACTAACCATGATGGGCCGATTGTAATTGGAGAAGCTCCAGTACGAAAGCAAGATGAATCTCCAAAAGAACATGCTGGAGTTGAAGATAAGAAGTGCGCTAAAGGTGATTCCAGGTATCGCCAACCCATAAGGTGTCCTCGTGGGTTGAATAAGACTCAACGGCGTAAGTTGCAATGTGCCCGATATAAGCAACAGAAGAGGGAGCAGCTTGCCAAAATGGGGGGGTGAAGTTCCCAACCCCATACAAATCGAAATCTCTCTAGAAGGTCAAAGTGCCACTGCTGCCGCTGGCCAGTCGACTAAGCCGACTCCTATGATGAGCTAGTCAGCTAAGCCGACTTTACCTATCTCTGCCGCCCTGGATGAACTAGAGTCGGCTAAGCCGACTCATGAGTTGGCTAAGCTGACTCATGAGTTGGCTACCCCTACTGAAGCTGCTCTAAAAGCCCTAGAGTCGATTGAGCCAACTTCTGAGTTGGCTGAGCTGACTCCCATTGTCCTGGTTGCCTCCAAGGTGTCCTCCAATGATTTTGCTTCCACCGTTGCTGCTCTAGTTGGCATGGAGGTTCCTGAAGATTCTGAGATGCCTAATGAGGAGATGGTTGACTATGAAGCCACCTCGGAAAGAGAAGAAGTCAATGTGGTTGTTTTGTTCACCGATTACTACATCGTCGAGGATGACTCAGTTTGCAGCGGTGTTTAACTTTCCAACAGAGAATGTTGTATTTAAGAAACCAGAGAACTTCGTCAATCATCTCAAGCCTCTACATTTGAAGGGTCATATCAATGGCACGTCGGTCCATAGCATGTTGGACAGTGGGGCAATCGTGAATGTGATGCCACATCCACTTTATAAGAAGCTTGGTGGCATTGATGAGGAGCTGATCAAGACCAATATGACGATCACTGGAATTGGAGAAGATGCTCCCATCCTAGCCAAAGGAATTGCCAACATGGAGCTCACTATTGGAAGCAAGACTCTGTCTACGGCATTCTTCGTTGCAGATGTGCAAGGTAGCTATAACTTGATACTTGGGCATGATTGGATCCATGCCAATTGTTATGTGTCATCTAGCTTGCACCAGTTTCTTATTCAATGGATGGGAGATGCCATTGAGATCGTGCATTCAGATTCATTGGCTGATGTTGCTACCGCCGATGCTCCTATGCTTGGGGGGCATGATGCTATTGGTTGCTTGTTTGTTAGAGATCTTTCTGATTTTGAATTCATTAGTGTTACCAGGTAAGGTTTCGTTCCTGTATCTTTGAAGCTGATTGAAAATCGGCTCAATATCATCATGTAATCATTTTTATTAATGGATACAAATATTAAATGGTTAAAACATCGTGTTAAACAGTATCAGGCTAATAAGACTGATCCCTGTGAGGCTATTGATGATTTTGATGAGCTCAATAAGTTGGGCCAAGGTTTCACATCAGCCGACCCTTTGGAACAAGTTGATATTGGGGATGGCTCTGTGCCCCGGCCGACATTTATAAACCAAAACTTGGAAGCCGATTACAAAGTTGAGCTAATCACGCTTCTCAAGGAATATGTTAATTATTTTGCATGGAATTATACAGAGATGCCTGGGCTAAACCAAGAGCTTGTTGAGCATCGGCTCCTCATCAAGGATGGATTCAAGTCATATAAGCAACACCCCTGCCAATTTAATTCTACAATTTATGTTTGGGTTAAAGAAGAGATTAATCGGCTCTTGCAAGCAGGGTTTATTCAACCATGTAGGTAAGCGGAGTGGGTCTCTAATATTGTGCCTATTAACAAGAAAGATTCTAGAAAGATCAGAGTTTGCATTGATTTTAGAGATCTTAATAGAGCTACACTGAAAGATGAATATCCTAGGGCTATAACCGATATGCTTGTCAATGATGCTTCAGGACACCGAGTTATTAGTTTTCTTGATGGTAATGCCGGTTATAATCAGATTTTTATGGCTGAGGAAGATATGTCTAAGACGGCCTTTATATGTCCTGGGTATGTTAGTCTCTTTGAGTCGGTTGTGATGACATTTGGGCTGAAGAATGCAGGTGCTACTTATCAAACAGCTATGAATTTGATTTTCCATGATCTAATTAGGGGTGATTATGGAGGTTTACATTGATGATATTGTGATTAAATCGCTGCCCATAAATCTCATTTGGCTGATTTGCGTCTTACTTTTGAGAGGATGCGCCGCTATGGATTGAAGATGAACCCACTCAAATGTGCTTTTGGATATCGGTTGAAAAATTCTTAGGCTTCATAATTCATGATAAAGGCATAGAGATTGATCCCAAGAGGATAGAAAAGATCAAGGGAGTTCAGGCACCTACATGTAAGAAGGACTTGCAAAAGTTCTTAGGAAAAGTGAACTACTTGAGAATATTTATTGCTAACTTGTCCGGGAAAATTATTCCTTTCACCCCTATATTGAAGCTAAATGATGAATCTGAATTCACTTGGGGGCAGAGCAACAAGAAGGATTTGAAAAGATAAAGGAATATTTGTTAAGCCACCGGTCCTTCGTGCACCCAAAAAGAGGAGTTCCTTTCAAATTATATATTGCTACTGAAGAGAAGACAATTGGGGCTGTTTTGACTTAAGAAGACGAAGGTAAAGAATATGTCATTGTTTATCTTAGTCGCCATTGATATGAACCCGCTAGGGTTTATGGACGATCTTTCGATGAGAGGCGTGAGATCACTCGATTTGGTGGATGGAGATGAATGCATGGAGATGTTATGAGTAGATTCATGAGAGGGCTCAATTCTGAAATTCGAACCTTATTAATTAGCAAATCATATTGCCATATTGGTCAATTGTTTTGTCTGGCTCTCAATGCTGAAAAAGAGATTCTATTATCTGTGAATACTTGCCAGAATGATGTGACCCATAATGTCCAAAATTTGTCCACTCTGCATGCTAATGAAGAGCAACAAATAGTGGAACCCACTACTGATTTTCTTTTGTCACAAAATGAATTACTCGCGGTTCCTTGTGATAAAGAGGAGTTGTGTGTTGATGATTCTTTTACTCCTATGCCACAAGTAGCAAATAAGTGTGATACTTTTGGTTTGGAACCATACAAATGTGCTGAAGATAAGCTTTTTCATCCTATTACATGTGCACAAGATGAACTGAATTTGTTGTCCTCTTTAAATACTTTGGGTTATATTGAATTTGATATTCTGTGTAATCTAAATTGTCTAAAAGAGAAACTTAAATTTGATTCTATTTTGTCAAGTTTTAATCATTGTTCGCTTCATGCAATTGGCAAATATGACAACAAAGGAGAATATTTGGTGCATAAAGTTTATATTTGCTCTAATCTGAAATATCCTTTTGGGCCACAATACCATGATCAAATTGAGGGCTGCACTAACACTAATGATGTCTTGCAAAGTTTTTCTAGTTTTTCCCAAATGCAACAGGATAAATATCAAGAAGGGGAGCACGGTTCACTTTTACCTACAACACATCCTCCAATAAAGGTCAAACCGAGGACGGTTTGCTGTCAAGAAGGGGAGAATGATGAGGACATCATTGGCTCAAATATGACCATGTCAACCACTTCTATACCAAAGGTGCAACCATTCTATATGAGGCTTATCATTGATGCATTTGATGAATTGGTGCTCCACCATAAAATGTGTATATTTTCATTTTCAGAATTACTTACATGGATCAAGGAAAGGTTTGATTGCATATGGAAAGCATGGAAGGTTAATGAAGTTGATTGGGGACCAAATCCAAGTATTCCCAACATCCTGCACCTGGACACCACGTCACTTTTGGTCCAAGGAAAGAAAGAGATCAAATCCAACACGTTTTGGGGCTGGATTCGGACTCTAGGACAGCTCCAACTTGTGATGTTCACCACGGTTGCATACGGACTCAGATTGGGACGTTCTAGCACTTTTTGGAAAGCTTATCAAGTCTATTTTATAACGGATCTGGACTCATGGCTATAACTTATCCGATGCTTCCGCAATCGTCGTTTCAACGCCGGGGCCTTTTCTGCCTTTGGTGCTGTGTCACCCTATTTTGGGCTGATGGCCCATGTATCAAGTTGGGTTCATTAGGGACGTGTCCTAGGGTTGGAGAATGACCCCAACACCCCCTGGTCGTTCCCCTAGGTATTAATAAGGATTAGAGCCGCCACAAACAGATCGGGTTTTGTTTTGTTGAAAGTTTAGCCATTGCTACTTCCTTGTAGACGCGTGTGTCGACTAGACCATCCGTTCTACTCGATTCAGAACCCCAACTTTGTGATTTCAGATTGGTTTTCATCTCCATATTTGCAATTGAGTTGCTTGTTCTACTTGTTCTTGCTTGTTCCTCGATTGCTTGCAGGAATTACCCTAGCGGTTTGGTTGATCGTGTTCCACAAGATCGCGACGGCTGTTGGAGGTGGTGTATCGGTTGCTAAGGCGCAGCATCCTTGGATGGTTGTAGTCGGGCCGTGAACGTCATCTCCATCCCCAAATCGAGTTATCCACCTTCTCTCATCGAAAGATCAGGATTCACCCTAGCGGGTTCATATCAGCCATCTTCTTGATCCCAAAACAAGGTATACCCATATAGAGAAATTGTGCTTATCACTGTACTTTGCTTGTGCTAAGATGAGACATTTTTTGACAGTAGTTAACTATCATTTTTTACCATCAACTTAAGTAAGAGAATGCTATAAAATTAATTACCACCATAGACTAGGTATTTAACTGACAGAATTCCACGAGTTTTGGTGAATATCTATTTCTACAGGGTGCCAGCTGAAAATAATCAAAGATGGCCCACATGTCAGGTTTACATAGAGAGAAAGGGCCACGTATGGAAAAAGTATAATCTAGAAGGTTCAAGAAGCCAAACCCTAGGAGGTGGGACCCACCTGTCACTGTGACAGGGGCGGGCGCCCGGCCCCAGGGGCGGCCGCCCCACCCAGAGAGTCAATGAGCTTCCACCTCACGGATCCTGCCTCCACCGCCTTTGAGGATGAATAAAAATCGTTGATCAAGGTCGGTTTGATCCGAGGGCTGTGGTGCTTCCTAGGGGGCTATATAAGCAAGGCCCCTAGCCCCTGGAGAAGGGAGTTTAGAAACCCTAATTCATATTTTCCAGAGAGAATTCACCTAAGAGGGGTCCCTCGAATGGATCTTTCTCTAGGGCACATACAAGAGAGTTTAGCTTTGTAGTCTCTATGTGAGATTAGAGTTATTCTTCGAGATTGAGAGAGTTAGAGTGGAGGTAGAAGATTGGAGGAAGCCCGGTCTGTTGGTGTCTCCTCTCCAAGCTTGTATCTACAGGGTCAAGTCTCCTAACCCAAGGCTTGGTTCTAGGATTCTTCGGCAATTCAACTTCTAATACTAAGTAAGTACGTTGTTATCATTGTTCTTTGGTTTACGGGTTTACTTTATTCACTTCGCGTAGGGAATAAAGTAATCATTCATAGCGTAAGGAGTAGTAGTGTGGGACGTCACAATCCTGTTGTTACCTTTGGAGTCTCCTCCCATCAGAAGGTTTGGTAGGATTTAAGTACCCTAGTTAAGCATCCTCTGTGGTGTCTCTTTTCCATTGGTATTTCCCCTAAGATCAATAGTATCATTGCTTGCCATAGGTTGGAACCAGACTGTCGTCGTAGTTCTCTCTAATCGCTTATATCTTCACCACCTTGTAGTGCGGCCCAAGGGTAATAGTAAAGACTAGGTTAGTCATCGCACGCTTTCTCCTTGTGGATAAAACAAATACAACTTATCTCCTGGGTGAAGTGCTCACCGATATTCGTGCGCTTGCGGATCATTTATCTTGAATTTCTTCGTGTGCATATCTAATATCAACAAGCATTTCTGGTGCCGTTGCTGGGGAGAAAGACGTCAGCTGAGTTAACCTTAAGTCTTGCTTTACCTTGTACCTATAATTTTATCTTTTCCTTTTTATTTCTTACCTTATTCTTCTTTCCTTTTTCTATCCTTATGGATAACACAAATTCAATTCCTACCTTTCAAATTTCTGCACCCACGGAGACCAGCCTAGTACCATGGGAGTCATCACAACCTATCCAAACCCCTAACTATAGGCTGAGTCCACGGTTGATTGCAATGGTCCAAAGCCTATCCTTTTCAGGAGGAGTAGATGAAAACCCTTACCTTCATATTAGAGACTTTGAGCAAACATGTGACTGTCTTTGCATAGAGGGCATGTCTGATCAAACTTTACGTTGGAAGCTATTTCCTTTCTCTTTAAAGGGAAAAGCTAGACAATGGTATGATAAAGCCGTAGGCAAGCAACAAGGAGATTGGGGATCCTTACGTTCTAACTTTTGCCTAGATTTTTACCCTATCTCCCAAATCATCGACCTTAGAGTCAAGGTTCTGACTTTTAAGCAAGAACCTAGTGAATCTTTGGCCTCATCCTGGAATCGTTTCACTACTCTTTTAGCATCTGGCCCAGACCTCAGTTTACAAGACCCTATTCTTCTTCAACATTTTTTATAAAGGTCTTCATAAAAATAGTAAGCAATTGCTCGATACAACTTCTAGAGGATCATTGTTGCATGTTTCATCAGAAAAAGCAAGATTAATCCTAGATCAAATCCTATCCTCTAAATTAGATAATATCCTAGAAGAAGAACCTCAAGTGGCTGAAGCAAATTCTTTGCCAGATATACCATCTACTTTAGTTTTTCCAAGGTGAAGAAGAAATTCTGTTTCCTGATTTTATGCTTGATATCGAACCCAATCTTTTTTCCGATTTTGGAAACATTATGAATTATTATTCTTTAAAGAAACCACAGAATCATCATAATCACCTTAGAGAATCTTTGAATCCTTCTGAGGATGTATCTTATAGAAGCACTTCAGTAGAGCTAGTGTCGGTCATAAGCAGTGAATGGTTAGAGGAATCAGAGCTTTCCTCTGATGTGATCCGTTTGGATTCACCCTCTCTTCCAATACGGTGCTCATTTAATTCCGATCACATAGGTGCTCTCTATAATCTAGTTGTGGGCATTAATATCATGTCTGTTTCACTTGCACAACATTTAATGAAGCATATGACATTAACCCCAACTACAAAATTGATGAAGAGTCTTTCAGGACACATTGTCCCTAGTTCAGGAATTTTACATATCCAACCAATCCAGGTAGAAGGAACCTTGGTTCATTTGAGCTTTTATGTCTTCCCCATATGGGACTTCGACCTGTTGATAGGACAACCTTTTAGAAGACTCCTTTATGAAGGACAAACAGGGAAAATAAACATTTGTTTTGGAAAGAAACTCCAATTCCCAATGTCCATATCTCATTCTCTAAGTACTATGACCGAATCTTATCCATAATCGACCCGCTAGAGGAATTTAAGGCTGCTTCTCTAGAGCTCTTAGTTGACTCAGGTCTAAAGGATGATGCTTAATTCTTCATAGAAGAAGAGGCTGATTACTCTGAGCCTAAACCTTAAGATGAGTTTGTAGAGCCACCTAGACCTCCTATAGAACTTAAACCTTTACCAATCGGTCTTAGATATGCTTTTCTAAATGATGATCCAGAGTTCCTTGTGATCATAAGTGATAAACTCACTCAGGAGCAAACTTTTTGCTTAATGGCTGTGCTAGAGAAACATCAGTCGGCTTTTGGCTACTCACTCCAAGATCTTAAAGGAATTAGTCCTGCCCTTTGCATCAATCGCATTCCAACAGATCCTACTGTTCCACTTCTAGAGAGCCACAACGTAGACTCAACAATGCGATGAGGGAGGTTGTTAAAAAGGAAGTTTTGAAACTTTTACACACCGGGATTATTTATCCTATGCCACACAGTGAGTGGGTAAGCCCTGTCCAACTTGTGCCTAAAAAGGGTGGCATGACTATTGTTAAGAATGAGAAGAATGAGTTGATCCCTCAACGTACCGTCATAGGATGGTGGATGTGCATAGACTATAGAAAGCTTAATAAAGCTACTAAGAAGGATCATTTTCTGTTGCCTTTTATTGATGAGATGTTAGAACAGTTAGCCAATCATTCTTTCTTTTGTTTCCTTGATGGATATTCGGGGTATCACCAAATTCCTATCCATCCTGATGATCAAAGCAAAACTACCTTTACATGTCCATATGGAACTTATGCTTATCGTAGAATGTCTTTTGGGTTATGTAATGCTCCAGCTTCTTTTCAAAGATGTATGATGTCTATATTTTCTGAAATGATTGAAGAGATTATGGAAGTTTTCATGGATGACTTTTCTGTTTATGGAAAAGCTTTTGATGATTGTCTTGAAAATTTAGATAGAGTTTTGCAAAGATGTGAAGAAAAGCACTTAGTCCTCAATTGGGAGAAATGCCACTTTATGGTTAGAGAAGGAATAGTGCTAGGACACTTAGTGTCTGAAAGAGGTATAGAGGTAGATAGGGCTAAAATTGGAGTAATTGAACAGCTACCTCCACCTATCAATATAAAAGAATTAGAAGTTTTCTTGGCCAAGCTAGTTTTTATCGTAGATTTATAAAAGATTTCTCATTTATTGCTAGACCTCTTACTCATTTGCTAGCCAAGGATGTTCCTTTTGAATTAGATGATGAATGTTTAAGATCTTTTGAAATTTTAAAGAAAGCACTCATCTCAGCACCAATCATTCAACCCCCTGATTGGTCTTTACCTTTTGAAATTATGTGTGATGCAAGTGATTATGCTGTGGGGGCAGTTTTAGGACAAACTAAGGATAAAAAGCATCATGCAATAGCCTATGCTAGCAAAACTTTAACAGGACCTCAACTTAATTATGCAACTACTGAAAAAGAGCTCCTTGCTGTTGTTTTTGCTATTGATAAGTTTAGATCTTACTTAGTGGGAGCTAATGTAATTATTTATTCTGATCATGCTGCTTTGAAATATTTGCTCACTAAGAAAGATGCTAAACCTCGTTTAATATGATGGATTTTGTTACTCTAAGAATTTGACTTAGAAATAAAAGATAAAAAGGAAGTGGAAAATTCTGTTGCCGATCACTTGTCTAGAATGCAGTTTAAGAATTCACAGGAACTGCCCATCGACGATTCACTCTGGGACGACATGCTCTACGGGATCAACAGATCTGACCCCTAGTATGCAGATATTGTTAATTTTATGGTTTCAGGATATGTACCACCAGGAGCAAACAAAAGGAAACTCATCCAAGAAAGTCATACTCACATATGGGATGAACCGTACCTCTTTCGAGTCTGCTCAGATGGCCTACTCAGGAGATGTGTACCTATTGAGGAAGGAATAAAAATCATTGAGAGATGCCATTCATCACCATATGGAGGACATTATGGGGCATTCCACAAACATGCAAAGATTTGACAATGCGGATTCTTTTGGCCAACAATGTATGAAGACACAAGAGAATTCATCCGAAGATGTGGACCATGTCATAGGCACGGCAATATCAATACAAGAGATGCCATGCCACTCATCAACAACCTTCAGATCGAACTCTTTGATGTCTGGGGAATCGACTACATGGGACCATTCCCACCATTGAGGAAATGTGAGTACATTCTGGTGGTAGTAGATTATGTCTCCAAATGGGTTGAAGCCCTGCCATGCAAGAAGGCTGATAACATAAATTCCAAGAAGATGTTTAAAGAGACAATATTTCATAGATTTGGAGTCCTGAGGATAGTGATAAGTGACAAAGGATCACACTTCATCGACAAGCGCTTTGAGCACTACTTGTCTAAGCATGGAATACGTCACAACGTCGCTACCCCCTATCATCCTCACACAAACGGGCAAGCAGAAACATCAAATAAGCAAATCAAGAACATTCTGCAGAAGACAGTAAATGAGATGGGTACTAGATGGAAGGACAAGCTTCCCAAAGCACTCTAGGCATACCGAACAGCATACAAGACACCTATTGGGATGTCTCCTTATCAGTTGGTGTATGAGAAGACTTGCCACCTACCAGTTGAGTTAGAATTTAAAGCTCACTTGGCTATTAAGAAATGGTACATGGACCTTGATGCTGCCGGAATAAGGAGGAAAATGCAACTCTTAGAGTTAGATGACTGGAGAGAAAAAGCATATCATAATTAAAAGATTTATAAAGAGAGAGTTAAGAGATGGCATGACAAGAGAATTAAGAAGGAGTTCGCTCCAGGGAGATAAGGTATTACTTTTTAATTCTAGGGTGAAGCTCTTCGGACATGGAAAGCTACGAAGTAAGTGGAAAGGACCATTTAAAGTGGTAGACGCATCGTCACATGGCACGGTCATGCTCCAAAATGATGAAGGTACGTTATTCAAGGTAAATGGTCCACGCCTTAAATTATTTTTAGAGCCCAATAAAGAATTAGAAGAATTAGATGTTATTAATTTCTTTATTACTTAAGTATTGTTGGGCTCGACCTTTTTAGTTTTTGTTTTTTCAGGGCCCAACATATTTTTTGAAATAACAAAAATATTTAGAAAATTCTGCGAAAAAGTAGATCGGAGCGGGGCGCCTGCCCCTAGGGCTGGGCAACCGCCCCACCCCTGCGCTGTTTCACCGCCGCCTTTTGCCTTCGTGATTCTTCTACATTCTCCTTCTAGAAAAGTTTATTCCTAGATTATTCGGGTGTTTTTATCACGAGATACCATTTAGATGCCATTTTGGTCCTCCAAACCCTCCTATATAAACGCCCTGTGACGTCAGCCATCCTCATTCCATCAGATCATCCCTCTTTAGAAGTTTGCTAGCTCTCTCTCCCCAGCTCCAATGGCCAACCACGACAAGAGGATCATCCCTTACGGTCTTGACTTCAACTCCATCCCTAAGGAAGATCCGAATTGCAAAGCTCTTATCCCAGTTAGCAATGCTCAACCCCTCACTGCCATTCCACCAAGACCTCATAGCTATAGCCAATCTTA
Organism: Saccharum spontaneum; assembly: GCA_022457205.1. Classification (NCBI taxonomy): domain Eukaryota; kingdom Viridiplantae; phylum Streptophyta; class Magnoliopsida; order Poales; family Poaceae; genus Saccharum; species Saccharum spontaneum. The sequence continues at coordinate 30,485,081 of CM039617.1, read as the reverse complement.
CTTCGCTCAGCCAGTTCTCGCAGCACCTCTGCAGCCCCTCTTGCTAGAAGATAATCCGTCGAAGGGGCCTGTCGTCAAGCTACCTGCTGGAACCAAGCTCTTGTCACCGAAGCACAATGAGATGCTTGTTGGTGTGAAGACCAACAAGAAAGGAGAGATCATCTATGCCAAGTACAGCACTGGGGAATGCACCTACTTTGAAGGAGTTCGCGCTCATCCAAGCAAAGTCAAATTCCTTCCACCCAAGGAAGCTCCTAAGCATGCCCTTGCTAAGGCTGAAGCTCCGTGCAAGCGTCGCAAGACTTAGTTGATCTAGAAAGGCTGATAGAGGTTCAACAGGCTACTATCCCTTCTATAGAATCCACTCTACGCCTTTAGAATAGATGTTTTCTTCGCACACACAAGAAAGTAGAGGACATAGAGAAGAACAATAAGGAATTAGAAAAGCGCGTAAGTGCCTTAGAGCCTCCAAAACCGAAGAAGTAGATTGATTCTGTCTAGCAGTTGATAAGGCACCTTCGAGATTAGTCATGAGATTGTTTAAATTCTTTCGCTTAGATTCATTCTTTTATTCAGAATTCTTTTCTTTGTAAACAAAGTGCCTTACATGATACTGAATAAAGAGTTGGTTTCTTATTATTATTGGATATATTTTTGCCTATGCTTTTGTCTCCACCATGCTTTGTATAAAGGAAAATAGTAAATAAGTGTGGGGGAAGCACCCGATGATATAACGAACATATTTTACCGTATGAACGAAAACTCTTAAAGATACATAACACGAGGACCCTGTACGTCGAAGCGGGCTTCGAAAATCCACCCTAAGTGGAGCAGACGCCCAGACCTAGGGGTGGGCGCCCAAGTGGTAAGCCCTCCTCGCTCCTTCCTTCGACCACGGTCAGGTATGCTCCCTACATGTTCCAATTTTTATATACACACTTTCTGTTATGATTCACATTATGAATTCTTAAGTACAACCTATTTAATGCTGAATTTAAAGAAGATAGATTATTTTAGTCATGATCTCTTTATAGACTCACACCATGATTCTTTCCTGGGAGTCCTGTTACTGTTGGGAACTTAACTTTTAGGGACCCCATATCATTTAAGTTGTTGTGGAGTGAGAGATAGTAGAATTATGAGAACCTGATTTCTGATACTTTGTCACTTGGAGAATTTTTTTATAAAAATGTTAAATTTTTTAGCTATGCTTCTCCTCTGTGGTAAGAATAAAATGCCTAGTAGAGCCTTATATGTATAAAAACTAGCTCATAAGCTATTTACTTTGTGTTGAGTCTAGTCAACCCATGCTAGACCCTTGTTGAGAGGTGGGCCATGCTCCCAAGATCAGGATTCACACTAATTTTTGCACCCCTTGCTACTTCTACTCTGGAAGTACGCACCACCATATTACCTATTTAGATCCACTCAAAAATTTGTTCTGCTCCTACCCTGGGAGTAAGCATTCAAAAATATATCTCCTATAGGTTTTTTTCTTGATTGCTAGCCATGATTCTAAAATGTTCCAAATGTTATCATCCTCTCATAAATGTTCCATCAAAGTTCAATGTATCTCATTGTTAGAAAAAGAAAGAAAAGAGAAAAAAAGAGAAAAGAGAAAGAGAAGAGAAAGAAGAAAGAAAAAAGAGAGTATTGATTTTGCCTTGTGAAGTACAAGCATTTCTTGTTGCAATTCCTCAATTCAAAGTTGAATAAAGTGAATCTTTTGTAAAGGAGCATTGTAGAATTATCTTGCACCCCCTCTACCTTCCACAAATATTTCCTACTATATTTATTCTTTTGAAACCACACCACATGCACGTCCTGATCTAGGGGTATGTAACTCCCCTCCTTGGATCCCATTTTGACTAGGCAATATATGCAAGGTAAGTATGCTACATCCTTGAAATACCATCAACTCCATATAAGCTTTTGTAGAATAAGATGTGCTATATGGCATTCCTCATACATGCCTCAGAGAGATCTACAAATACCACATATTTTGAGTGACTTGAGAGTACCACATGAGGTAGAAGGTAAGCTATGTTTTTATTTCAAATACATACAAAAACACCAAGTGACAGGTTGAAAGGAGAAAAGGGCTCAATTTCAGGCTGTTCCATTCTTCAACTGTCCAAAATGGTATGGTAGATACTTTGAATCCCACAGTACAGGTATGACTAAGGAATAAATCTATTGTTGATGTCTTGGCTAGAGATTATGCCTAAGGTAATCCATTCTTTTATCGAGGATGAGTAAAAGACGAAGTGTGGGGGAGTTTGTTGACGGTAGTTAACTATCATTTTTTACCGTCAACTTAAGTAAAAGAATGCTATAAATTTAATTACCACCATAGACTAGGTGTTTAACTGACAGAATTCCATGAGTTTTGGTGAATATCTATTTTTGCAGGGTGCCAGCTGAAAATAATCAAAGATGGCCCACATGTCAGGTTTACATAGAGAGAAAGGGCCACATATGGAAAAGTATAATCTAGAAGGTTCAAGAAGCCAAAACCCTAGGAGGTGGGACCCACCTGTCACTGTGACAGGGGCAGGCGCCCAGCCCTAGAGGTGGCCGCCCCACCCAGAGAGCCAATGAGCTTCCACCTCGCGGATCCTGCCTCCACCGCCTTTGAGGATGAATAAAAATCATTGATCAAGGTCAATTTGATCCGAGGGCTGTGGTGCTTCCTAGGGGGCTATATAAGCAAGGCCTCTGGCCCCTAGAGGAGGGAGTTCAGAAACCCTAATTATATTTTCTAGAGAGAATTCGCTTGAGAGGGGTCCCTCGAATGGATCTTTCTCTAGGGCACATACAAGAGAGTGTAGTTTTGTAGTCTCTATGTGAGATTAGAGTTATTCTTCTAGATTGAGAGAGTTAGAGTGGAGGTAGAAGATTGGAGGAAGCCCAGCCTGTCGGTGTCTCCTCTCCAAGCTTGTATCTATGAGGTCAAGTCTCCTAACCCAAGGCTTGGTTCTAGGATTCTTCGGCAATTCAACTTCTAATACTAAGTAAGTACGTTGTTATTATTATTCTTTGGTTTACGGGTTTACTTTATTCGCTTCGCGTAGGGAATAGAGTAATCATTCGTAGCATAAACGTGGTGCTTGGGCTAGGAATACTCATGGATATCCCCTATCTGGCCGGATTAGTGAGTAGTAGTGTGGGATGTGATAATCCCATTGTTACCTTTGGAGTCTCCTCCCGTTAGAAGGTTTGGTAGGATTTAAGTACCCTGGTTAAGCATCCTCTATGGTGTCTCTTTTCCATTGGTATTTCCCCTGAGATCAATAGTATCATTGCTTGCCATAGGTTGGAACCATACTGTCATCATAGTTCTCTCTAATCACTTATATCTTCACCACCTTGTAATGCGGCCCAAGGGTAAGAGTAAAGAGTAGGTTAGTCATCGCACGCTTTCTCCTTGCGGATAAAACAAATACGATACTTTGGACTTATCTCCCGGGTGAAGTGCTCACCGATATCCATGCGCTTGCGGATCATTTATCTTGAATTTCTTCGTGTGCGTATCTAATATCAACAACATTATCTTTTATCTAGTACATGCGTTGTTGCTTGCCAGGCCGATGTAATAAAGCACATGTTATATCGGCCAATTCTTCAAGGAAGGATAAGCAAATGGGCATATGCACTAATAGAATATGGCTTGACTTTTGAACCATTGAAATCTTTAAAAGGTTAAGTTCTTGCTGATTTTATTGTTGAGCATGGTATTGATTTAGATGATGAGATCAATTACCTTACTTCTACTCCATGGAAGTTATATTTTGATGGATCGGTTTGTAAAGATGGCCAAGGTGTTGGTATTATTCTAATTTCTCCCAATGGTACTAAAGTTGGGATGTCAAGCTGATTGGATTTCCATTGCACTAACAATCAAACCGAATATGAAGCTCTATTATTTGTATTGATCATATTGTGATCCATGGGAGTAACACATGTTAGGGCTTATGGTGATTCCTTGCTGGTGGTACAGCAAGTTGCTAGTGAATTTCAATGTTTGGAAGGATCACTAAGAGCTTGCCTTGATGTTATTGGTTCTTTTGCCAAATTTTGAATTTGGCATGTTCCAAGATATGAGAATTGTAAGGCCAACATGTTAGCTCAACAAGCATCTGGCTATGACGTCGGTGGGCATAATTTTCATGTTCAAGAAAAGCCGATGCATAAAAATTTGGAATTTTTCCCTGCAGGTGCAGACTAGTCGGCTAAGCCAACTACCCTAGTCGGCCTAGCCAACTCACCCCTTGGTGCAACCAAGTTAGCTGAACCGACTACTATAGTTGGCTAGGCCGACTCCTCCTAGTCGACTAAACCGACTGCCAAAAGTTGATAAGATGATATTGGGGTTGATTTAGATGATTGGAGGATTCTCTTGCTAGCATATTTACGTGATTCAAGTGCTAAAGTTGATAAGAGCATTCGGTGGAGTGCTTTTAAATACGTGTTGCATAACGACGAGCTCTACCAAAGATTTGCTGCTGAGGTGCTTGGGATCTGATCAAGCAAGAGTGGCTACAGGAGAAGTCCATGAAGGCATTTGTAGTATGCATCAATCGGCCCTGAAGATGAAGTGGTTGTTGCATATAGCTAGTTTCTATTGGCCTACCATGATGGCCAATTGTTTTTGTTACTACAAAGGTTGCAAGGGGTGCCAAAGGTTTGGGAATGTTCAGCTTGTGCCTGCTGCTATGCTTCATCCTATCATCAAGCCATGGCCTTTTCGTGGTTGGGGGCTATACTTCATTGGCCAAATACATCCCCCATCTTCCAAAGGACACCGATTTGTGTTGGTTGCTATGGATTACTTTATTAAGTGGACCGAGGCAGTTCCTTTGAAGAATATGAGGTACAAGGAGGTGATTGAGTTCAATTCAGCCAAGATCGAGCTCCACATCGGCCCTATCGGTCTCTAGATCGGTTTGGCCAATTACACTGCGTTCTTGTTGCGTTCATTCTTGTTGCGTTGCAGGTTGTTTGCAACCTCTTTGGGCGTCCAAGGCCCTCGCTTGTGTGTTGGCTTGGAGCGAACTTCAGCGTCAACACATCAGGTGCATCCAATCTGAGTCTATGATAAGTGTGGTGCAAACCGTGCATCTATCTTGCACCGACACTAACACAATCTTCAAACAAACAAAATAAAGATTCAACATTACCCACGTCACCTAGGTTTTCCATTGGGTGCGTCCAAAACAATTTCTGAGCCTATGCTACATTCGGCACAAACCGTGTACCTATCTTGCTTCAAGATAGCACTATCTCCAAATGGACCGAAACGAGCTTCCACTTGAGCCTCAGCACCTAGAAGTACATCGGGTGCATCCAATCTGAGCCTATGGTACATTTGGCGCCAACCGTGCCCTATCTTGCACCGACACTAACACTGTCTCCAAAAAGACATAAACAAGATTCCTCTTGTCCCACGTCACCTAGGAGTTCCATCAGGTGCGTCCAAAAAAATTTTGAGCCTATGGTACGTTCGGTGCAAACCGTGCACCTATCTTGTGTCAAGATTAGTACTATGTCTACTATGTCCAAACGTACCGAACGAGCTTCCACTTGAGCCTCATCACCTTGGAGCACCATCGGGTGCATCCAATCTGAGCCTATGTATGTTCAGCGTAAATCATGCCCCTATCTTGCACTGACACTAACAGTGTCTCCAAATGGACTGAAATGAGATTCCACATGACCCTTTCCATCGGGTGCGTCCAAAATAATTTCTGAACCTATGGTATGTTCGGCCCAAACCGTGCACCTATCTTGCATCAAGATTAGCACTATCTCCAAACAGACCGAAATGAGCATCCACTTGAGCCTCGTCACCTTGGAGTACCATCGGGTGCATCCAATCTGAGCATAAGGTACGTTCAGCGAAACCGTGCTCCTATCTTGCCCCTGCACTAACGCTGTCTCCAAATAGACTGAAACAAGATTCCACATGACCCACGTCACCTAGGAGTTCCATCGGTTGTGTCCAAGATGATTTCCAAGCCTATGCTATGTTCAGCGCAAACCGTGAGCTATCTTGCGTTAAGATTAGCACTTTTTCCAAAGAGACCGAAACAAGCTTCCACTTGAGCCTTGTCACCTTGGAGTATCATCTGGTGCATCCAATATGAACTTATGGTACATTGGGTACAAACCATGCCCCTATCTTGCACCAACACTTACACTATCTCCAAACGGACTAAAACGAGATTCCATATGACCCATGTCACCTAGGAGTTACATCGGGTGAGTCCGAAAGGATTTTTGAGCTTACGGTATGTTCGGTGCAAACCGTGCACCTATCTTGCTGCAAGATTAGCACTATCTCTAAATTCACCGAAATGAGCTTCCACTTGAGCCTCGTCACCTAGGAGTACCATTGGGTGCGTCCAAAATGATGTCTAAGCTTCTGGTACATTTGTCGCAAACAGTGCATCTATCTTTCACCAACATTAACACTATCTTCAAATAGACCAAACTGAGATTCCACGAGACCCACGTCACCTTGGTGATTTGCGCGCCTATGCTATGTTCGACTCAAACTATGCACCTATCCTGTTTCAAGATTAGCACTATCTCAAAACAGACCGAAATGAGCTTTCACTTGAGCCATTTTGAGTGGCAAGTGCTTCTTTTGTATTTGCTAGATCCATTTTGAGATTTCTTTCATAATCACAAGCAAGATCAAACAACTCATCAAAAGAGTTATAATGTTTATCAACAAGAATATTCTGAATTTCCTCATTAAGACCTTGCAAAAATCTATGTTCCAAAAGTTCACCAGTTTCTTCTAAGCCACAACGCAGCAAACATGATTTTAGTCTATCCAAGTATTCTGCTACAGTTTTGTTCTCTTGTTTTATAGATTGCAACTTTCTAAACAAAATTTCAGAATAATATTCAGGTACAAAAACATTTCTAAAATGTCTTTTCACATCTTTCCATGATTGAGAGGCTTTACCAAATCTACAAAGGTGTTTCCATTCAGTTAAAGCATATTTAGTAAAAACACTAGAAGCAACTCTAACCTTTTGATTTTCTGATAGATCAAGCTTTTTAAATTCATTGTTTACATTTAGCTCCCATTCAATATATGCATGAGGATCATACTTTCCTTCAAAACTAGGTAGTGCAGATTTTATTCTATCAAGCAAAACATCACATACCTCATGAGTTGCATGCTTATCTCTTGCCATACCTTTAGGAGGGCTCAAATTAATGTACAAGGAAGTACTAGCACCACGTTAGTCACAAAAAGCAAGTTGAGTAATCGTTCAACGATGGTACCGTGCTGGTCCTAAGCTAGACCGTGCTAGAGATGCGAGCCTGGACACAAATGAAGTCACGGTACAGTAGGAAAAAGGCACAAGAACAGCAAGCTATCACTCTCCCTCTTTTCCTCCTCTCTTCTTTTCTTTCTTTTCTCTTTCTCTTTCTTTTTTTTCTTGTGTCTTTTTTTTGAATTCTCTTCTTCTACTTCTTTTCTTTTACTTTGCACAAGACGAATTTGAACTTAACAAAACATAGTTCAGAACATCAACTTATAATGTATTTGTCTTTTTGGGGAGTAACAAGAAAAGAACTAGCAACTCAGATTTTTCTTTGTGTGCCCAAATCAGATTTTCTCGGTGTGAAAAAAATAGCATGGATGGATATGGTGCAACAAAGATGAATATGGTAGTAATGATTGCAATGGAGATGTATATGGTGTAGTGGAGACATGTATGGTGGTGGTGATGGCAGCGGATATGTATATAATTGATAGTGACCAAAACTTGACAAGAACTCGAAACTCTAAAAGCCTAACCCTAAGACCAGCAACTCGACTCAGCCGATGTAAACCAAACTCAACAAGCCTGAACTAAGCAATACTAGTCAAAGGCTCAAAGGGTCTATGGGATTATGGAACCCTAATCTACTAATTGTTTTTTGGCTTTTCTGGACTATAGGAAATTAAAAACAGCGAAGGATTGGAAGTCTCTCACCGATCAACCTTGCTCTGATTACCAACTGATAAGAGTATGTGTGTCCCAATCTTTCGGTGGAGAAGGATAACTTTGATTTCACTGGAGAGACATTCACGACCCGACTACAACATCCAAGGATGCTGCGCCTTAGCGATCGATACACCAATTCCAGCGGATGTCACGATCTTGCGGATCACAACCAACCAAACCACGAGGGTTATTCCTGCAAGCAATCGAAGAACAAGCAAGAACAAGTAGAACAAGCACTCAATTGCAAATATGAGATGAAGTTTCAGATCTAATACACATAAAGGTGGGGTTCTAGATCGAGTAGAACAGATGGTCTAACCGACACACGTGTCTACCAGAAAGTAGCAGGAGCTAAACTTACATCAAAACAAAAACCCAATCTCTTTGTGGCAGCTATGGAGGTATATGAGAGGGTAGAGGACGACCTGGACGTGGTGGGGGTCATCCCACAACCCTAGGACACGCCCCTATTAGGCCCCACTTGATACACGGCCCATCGGGCAACAATCAGGTGACGCAGCACCGTGGACAGAAAAGGTCTCGATATTAAAATGAGAACTGCGGACATATTTAACAAGATATCGGCATGAGTCCAGATCCGTTGGAAAGTAGACTTGATAAGCTTTCCAAAAAGTCCTAGAACGTCCGAATCGGAGTCTGTATGAAGTCGTGGCAACCGTCGAAAGTTGGGACTCTTCTGCAGTCCGAATTCATCTTCCAAAACGTGTTGGACTTGGACTCTTTCTTTCTTTGAGCCAAAAGTGACGTGGTGGCTTGGTGGATGACATTAGGAATATTTGGACTTGGTCCCCAATCAACTTCATTAACCTTCCATTCTTTCCATATGCAATTGAACCTTTTCTTCATCCATGTAAGTAATTCTGAAAATGAAAATACACACACTTTATGGTGCAGCACCAATTCATCAAATGTATCAATGATAAGCCTCATATAGAATGGTTGCACCTTTAGTTTTGAAGTGGTTAATATGGTCATATTCGAGTCAATGATGTCCTCATCATTCTCTCCTTCTTGACAGCAAACCGTCCTCGGTTTGTGTTGGTGATATGCCCGAGAGCCCATCATCACAATACGGATTAAAGGCCCAAGAGGATATTGATCCAAAAAGGGATTAGGGTTACTAATGAGCCTATGAGATAGAAGCCTATTTGTACGCCCTATATATATGTGGGAGGGGCTAGGGGCGCCGATGATCAGTTGCCGCGCCTCCCCTCCTAGTCGCACCCTCCCTTCTCGGCCGCCGCCCTTGCCGTGCGCACGGTGCTAGCACACCGACGCCCGGCGTTCCATCCCCGTACGTGTGGACTCCGTAGAGGCGCTGCTGCGACTGCTGCGCTGATCGGCTGCTGGGATCAAGGACGAGGAGCTCGGTTCGTGGGACGTGATCGACTACTTCATCCACACCGACGCGCGACTTCTTCCGCTGCGCTGCGCGTCTAGTGGTAACGATCTATGATCTCCTACTCGCAAGTTTCTTGGATGTACGCGGTAGATTAGCTAGCGTAGCCTACCCGTTTCCCTACAGTGGTACCGGAGCCATCTTGCGTAGTTTTTGGTCTGGATCATTAGCATATATGTGATATGTTGTTGTAGTAGATTGGATCTATTACTCTTGCACGGTTTGATTGGATCAATTGGTCATAAGGGGTTAAAATTGGAGCAAGTTGATTGCGGCATGTGACCAAAAAAGATTAGTTTGTGTTCATTCTCTGTTGTGCATACGACATGTCCCTACCGGCTGGAATCACCACAAGGGACTAACTGTGTGCATAGTCAGTAGATTGAACCAACAGATCGAGGTCATGTGTAGATGCAGTCTTCTCAAGTGCAAAAGTTGCACGGTCAATGTGATTGACCTAGTGAAAATTGAGGCATTATGAATGGCTCGGATTTGAGGTGATGCGATCACTCCGATGAGATTTTCATAGGGATTCCATAGATGCAATCTATGTAATTCTAATTCGTTGCTTTCCGGTTATAGCGGCTTCCTAAGCGCTACTTTGGTAGAACACGTCGTACGCCTAACTTGTTTTTGCAGGGTGTGATGTGAATGGTATGGCCTCAATGTCATGTGATGATGTATGTGATAATTTGTGCGGCCTGCGTGTCGCAAGTTAACACAACCGGGTTGAGGTTGCACCATTATTGTATAACGACCTGCGTGTCGACTTGTGATGTTTGAATCCTCATGTAATTATTTCACTAGCTATTAGATGTAATAGTTTAGTATCTATCCATGGAGGCTTCGAGCATGATGGCGATGTTGATCACCACAAGACAGGACGGATGGCAATGGAGGTCACATTGGAGCCATGGCGATGGAGCCCATTGTGATGAAAGAGGCCATACTATTCACAATATAATATGATTATATGCCTGTGATGTTTACTTTCCTGTCATACTATTCTTTCATGCTTTACATATGGTGGATGTTTTGTCATGGTAGAATAGCTCCCCTCAGAAAAGTTGAGTTTTTCATGCCTTTTACCAATAGCTGCACCTATAATTTTTTGATCGCTGTGTGGTAGGTTTACCAAAGTAGAGTACCCTCAGCTATCATTTTTGTATAGGGTGGATGTCGGACATTTACAAGCACAGTATTGGTTAACTCAGCAAGGCTATCAAAATAGTTTTGGGCTTTAAGGCATAGTGTTGGGGCCGGGGCATTGGATGCCACCCGACAAACAAGAGTCGTATAGAGATATGATTAGCAATCTGTTGCTTACCTGTGTCACTATTTTTTTCTAGCCGTGATGCCAAAGCTCACTAGGATTTTAGTGATTATGGATCTTGAACCACTATATGTCATTAGAGGGAAGATGACTTTGATATAGTAGGTTGTCTTTTGTTAAATTAGTTAATGAAAGTCTTTACATAAACATAGTGCTAAAATCTTGCTTTATTTTAATGTTGTAGATCATGTCTGCCAGTAACAATTCCACTTTCAATTTGCGATCTGTTCTTGAGAAAGAAAAGTTGAATGGAACAAACTTTATTGATTGGTACCGCAACCTGAGAATTGTTCTCAGGCAAGAGAAAAAGGAGTATGTTCTTGAGCAACCATATCCTGATGATCTCCCTGATGGTTCCACTGCTGCTGAACGCAGAGTTTATGAGAAACACTGCAATGACTCACTTGATGTCAGCTGTCTGATGCTCGCCACTATGTCCTCTGATCTGCAAAAGCAGTATGAGCATACGGATGCTCACACTATGATCGAGGGGCTACGTGGGATGTTTCAGAACCAAGCCAGGACTGAGAGGTTCAACATCTCGAAGTCCTTGTTTGCGTGCAAGCTGCCAGAAGGTAGTCCGGTCAGTCCTCATGTGATCAAAATGATTGGTTACATCGAGACTTTGGACAGACTTGGTTCTGAACTTCACCATGACCTGGCTACTGATGTCATTCTCCAGTCGCTCCCGGCGAGCTACGAGCCTTTTATCATTACTTTCAGATGAATGGCTTGGAGAAAACATTGAGTGAATTGCATGGGATGCTAAAAACAACAGAGGAGAGCATTAAGAAGAATCCCAATCATGTGATGATGGTTCAGAATGGGAACAAAAAGAGGAAGCGTTGGACGCCTCCCAAGGGTAAAGGCAAGGAAAAGGTTCCTAGCGGTGAGTCCTCGGGCTCTAAGCAAAAGCCAGCACCTAAAGCCAAACCTGGCCCCACTTCTGAGGATGAATGCTTCCACTGTCATGAAAAGGGACATTGGTCAAGGAACTGTAAGAAGTACTTAGAAGAAAAGAAGAAGAAGGGAAGTGAGACTTCCACTTCAGGTATAAATGTTATAGAAATTAATATTGCATTATCTTCTAGTGAATCATGGGTATTTGATACTGGATCGATGATTCACACTTGCAAATCGTTGCAGGGTCTAAGTGAGACTAGAAGGTTTGCACGAGGCGAGTTGGACGTTCGTGTCGGCAATGGCGCAAAGGTTGCGGTGTTGGCGGTCGGCACCTACCACTTGTCTCTACCCTCCGGATTAGTTTTGGAATTAAATAATTGTTATTGCATTCCTGCTTTGAGCAAGAACATTATTTCTTCTTCATGTTTGGAAGAAGTTGATGGTTTTAAGATTGTAATAGAGAACAAACGTTGTTCTATTTTTTGCAATGGTATTTTCTATGCTCATTGTCCATTGGTGAATGGATTATATGTTCTTGATCTTGAGGATAAATCTGTCTGTAACATTAATACTAAGAGGCTTAGACCAAATGATTTGAATCCCACATTTATTTGGCATTGTCGCTTAGGTCATATAAATGAGAAGCGCATTGAACAACTCCATAAAGATGGTTTGTTGAGCTCATTTGATTTTGAATCATTTGACACGTGCGAGTCTTGTTTACTTGGGAAGATGACCAAAGCGCCTTTCACTGGTCATAGTGAGAGGGCAAGTGACTTGTTGGGACTTGTACATACCGATGTATGTGGACCAATGAGCTCAATAGCCAGAGGTGGTTTTCAGTACTTCATTACTTTTACTGATGACTTTAGTAGATTTGGTTATAACTACTTGATGAGGCACAAGTCTGAATCGTTTGATAAGTTCAAAGAATTTCAGAGTGAAGTACAAAATCAATTAGGCAAGACAATTAAGTTTCTGCGATCGGATCGTGGAGGTGAATATTTGAGCCTTGAATTTGGTGATCATTTGAAGCAATGTGGAATCGTTCCGCAGCTAACTCCGCCTGGAACGCCTCAATGGAATGGGGTATCCGAACGGAGGAACCGAACCTTGTTGGACATGGTTAGGTCGATGATGAGCCAAGCCGATCTTCCATTGTCATTTTGGGGTTATGCTCTTGAAACTGCTGCGTTCACACTGAATAGGGTTCCAAGTAAGTCTGTTGAGAAGACACCATATGAGATATGGACTGGGAAACGTCCCGGATTATCTTTTCTCAAAGTTTGGGGATGTGAGGCTTATGTCAAACGTTTGATGTCAGATAAGCTCACTCCAAAGTCAGACAAATGCTTCTTTGTGGGGTATCCTAAGGAAACCAAAGGATACTATTTTTTCAATAAAGCGGAAGGCAAAGTGTTTGTCGCTCGCAATGGTGTTTTCTTAGAAAAGGAGTTTCTCTCAAAAGGATTTAGTGGGAGCAAGGTGCAGCTTGAAGAAATTCAGGAAACACCCGAAACTGTTTCAGCATCCACTGAAGAGCCACGGGAAGTGCAAGATGTTGCACAACCTGTAGTTGAGGCACCAGCCCCACGAAGGTCTATAAGGGCACGTCGCGCAACTGACAAGCTCAACCTCCTTATCACGGAGGAGCGCCACGTATTATTGATGGAAAATGATGAGCCCATGACCTACACGGAAGCAATAATGGGACCCGACTCCGACAAATGGCTTGAGGCCATGGAATCCGAATTAAAATCCATGCATGACAATCAAGTTTGGAACTTGGTTGATCCAATTGACGGTGTGAGACCTGTCGATTGTAAGTGGATTTTTAAGAAAAAGTTAGATATGGATGGAAATGTTCACATCTATAAGGCACGATTGGTGGCGAAAGGTTTCCGACAAATTCAAGGTGTTGACTATGAGGAAACTTTCTCGCCCGTCGCAATGCTAAAGTCTGTTCGGATTCTCCTAGCAATTGCTGCGTATTATGACTATGAAATATGGCAAATGGATGTCAAAACTGCTTTCCTTAATGGACATCTAAGCGAGGATGTGTATATGACACAGCCTGAAGGTTTTGTTGATCCTAAAAATGCTGGGAAAATATGTAAGCTTCAGAGGTCTATTTATGGATTGAAGCAAGCATCTCGGAGTTGGAATATTCGTTTTGATGAAGTAGTCAAAGGGTTTGGCTTCATCAAGAATGAAGAAGAGCCTTGTATTTACAAAAAGGCTAGTGGGAGCGCACTTGTGTTTCTGGTCCTATATGTAGATGACATATTGCTGATCGGAAATGATATTCCAATGCTTGAAGCCGTTAAAACCTCATTGAAAAAGAGTTTTTCGATGAAGGATTTAGGAGAGGCGGCTTACGTTCTAGGGATAAAGATCTATAGAGATAGATCAAAAAGGCTAATTGGATTAAGCCAAGACACGTACATTGACAAGATATTGAATCGGTTCAATATGCAAGATTCCAAGAAAGGTTTCTTGCCAATGTCACATGGCGTTACTCTAAGCAAGAGTCAGTGTGCTACGACACCTGATGAGCGAAAGAGGATGAGTGCGATTCCTTATGCTTCAGCCATAGGATCCATCATGTATGCTATGCTTTGTACGCGCCCAGATGTCTCTTTTGCTCTAAGTGTTACGAGCAGGTACCAATCAAACTTCGGTGAAGATCACTGGACAGTTGTAAAGGGTATCCTTAAGAACTTGAGAAGAACTAAGGATATGTTCCTAATATTTGGAGGCGAAGATGAGCTCGTTGTAAAGGGTTACACCGATGCTAGTTTTCAAACAGATAAAGATGACTCCGCATCGCAATCCGGATTTGTTTTCTGCCTCAATGGTGGGGCAGTGAGCTGGAAGAGTTCCAAGCAAGATACGGTGGCTGATTCGACGACAGAGGCCGAGTATATTGCAGCTTCCGAAGCTGCAAAAGAAGCAGTTTGGATCAGAAAATTTGTTTCTGAGTTGGGTGTTGTTCCTAGTGCGTCCAGTCCAGTGGACCTCTATTGTGATAATAATGGTGCCATTGCGCTTGCAAAGGAGCCTAGATCACACAAGAAGTCCAAACATATACTACGGAAGTATCACCTCATCCGTCACTTTGTTGAGAGAGGTGATGTGAAGATTTGCAAGGTGCACACGGATTCAAACGTTGCTGATCCATTGACAAAGCCTCTCCCACAACCAAAGCATGAGGCGCACATGTGGTCTATGGGTATTAGATACTTACATAAGTGATTCTATTGTGCGTGGGAGAGTGTTATGTCATGAGTATGTTTATGTAATAATAAATAATTGTTATTTGTTCCATGGATGATTATCATTTATATTGATTATCAAGTACGTGACTTGATCGTGAAACTCTTTGTTTATAATGATGTTGTTCTAAATTATCCCTAGTTTATGTCGTTATGTGGGACAATAACGACGTAGAGACTAGCACATGCATTAATTGATGATCATGTTTCACGGATCATAGATATGGAGATATCAGATTAATGATGTGGACACATGTTAGTGAACATGGTGTTGGATTGACCCACTCCAAGACAATACTGGGATTGTTATTTTGAATGTGCCATCAGTTGTTCTTGAGTGTTATACCTACTGGATCCTTAGACCTGAGATTGCCATTGTTTCTCACTGTGTGTAGTGGTGCATCTTGGGGCTGCTAAACGCTACTCCGTAAATGGGTAGTTATAAAAGTAGCTTACAGGTGCATCATGAAACATGGAATGGGATGTGTGCGGATCAAGATGGAATTTGCCCCTCCTAGATAACAGGAGAGATATCTCTGGGCCCCTCGAGATAGATGGATTAGAAAGTGCATGGCCATGCCAAAGTGATTAAAGAGTTAATCATAATGACTAAAGGTTAGTCATGAATAGAATCCACTATTAGATCGAGAGAATGGTCGAGCTATCACAAGGGTGGCACGCATCTCGCCTTGAGCTTGACTGGTATCGTGTGGCAAAAGGATCAGTGTATGAGTATATCTAAGGTTCGGCCGATATGATCTTTATGTGTATTTGTGAGTCACTATGCCCTGCTAGGTGCCGCTATTGACTTGTGATTCGGAAATGGTTTCCACTCACGACCATCTACACATGAACCTAACGGGTCACACACTTAAGGGGTTTGGAATGTTGGAAAACTTGCATAGATGATTGTCTCTAGTGCAAGTGGGAGATTGTTGGTGATATGCCCGAGAGCCCATCATCACAATACGGATTAAAGGCCCAAGAGGATATTGATCCAAAAAGGGATTAGGGTTACTAATGGGCCTATGAGATAGAAGCCTATTTGTACGCCCTATATATATGTGGGAGGGGCTAGGGGCGCCGATGATCAGTTGCCGCGCCTCCCCTCCTAGTCGCACCCTCCCTTCTCGGCCGCCGCCCTTGCCGTGCGCACGGTGCTAGCACACCGACGCCCGGCGTTCCATCCCCGTACGTGTGGACTCCGTAGAGGCGCTGCTGCGACTGCTGCGCTGATCGGCTGCTGGGATCAAGGACGAGGAGCTCGGTTCGTGGGACGTGATCGACTACTTCATCCACACCGACGCGCGACTTCTTCCGCTGCGCTGCGCGTCTAGTGGTAACGATCTATGATCTCCTACTCGCAAGTTTCTTGGATGTACGCGGTAGATTAGCTAGCGTAGCCTACCCGTTTCCATACAGTTTGACCATTGGTGGAGGGCATATTATAGGTAATACCGAACCATTCTCCCCTTCTTGAGAATTATCCTGTTTCTTTCCAACCAAACAAGGGAAACTTGACATGGCATGATTGTAGATAGTGCATTCCTCAGATTGATCATATTTTTGCATAATAATAGGGGGTTTCATATTTGAACAAATGTAAATTTGGTGTATCATATAGTCCTCTTTACAATTATATTTGCCAATAGCATGAAAACTAATATTACGAGAACATGACAATTCAAATCTAGCAAACAGATTATTCTCTAAGTAGCTAAGCTCACAAAGATCATCAAATTCTATATACCCCATTGTATGTAAAGATGACAACATTTGAGTTTCTTCATTTTCATTTGTAATATGAATAACATGCTTGAATTCAGCACACATTGATTCAGAATTTTTTGCTTTATTCACTAGTTGTGGTATGGATATAGCTAATGTGTTAGCACACAACTCTTCTGTATCACAAGGAAGATTAAGCATATCAATGTGTGACAAGGGAAAATCAGTAACTGGTTCCACAATTGATTTCTCTATGCTAGCACGATTAGTGGACAAATACAGTTCAACTAAAGCATACTCACCTTGATTTTTGTTATGAACATTTGGCTTACCTTTGCTGCTCTTCTCAAAGGTTGTACAAGCAGCAGGATTCTCTTCCTGAAATGAGTCACCTAATATCCCAAATTTCTTGCTCTCCATTTGAATATTGATGTCTACTTGCTGCAAGTTGTTAGTTATTGGAGAGGCAAGTGCTTCTTTTGTATTTGCTAGATCCATTTTGAGATTTCTTTTATAATCACAAGCAAGATCAAACAACTCATCAAAAGAGTTATAATGTTTATCAACAAGAATATTCTGAATTTCCTCATTAAGACCTTGCAAAAATCTATGTTCCAAAAGTTCACCAGTTTCTTCTAAGCCACAACGCAGCAAATATGATTTTAGTCTATCCAAGTATTCTGCTACAGTTTTGTTCTCTTGTTTTATAGATTGCAACTTTCTAAACAAAATTTCAGAATAATATTCAGGTACAAAAACATTTCTAAAATGTCTTTTCACATCTTTCCATGATTGAGAGGCTTTACCAAATCTACAAAGGTGTTTCCATTCAGTTAAAGCATATTTAGTAAAAACACTAGAAGCAACTCTAACCTTTTGATTTTCTGATAGATCAAGCTTTTTAAATTCATTGTTTACATTTAGCTCCCATTCAATATATGCATGAGGATCATACTTTCCTTCAAAACTAGGTAGTGCAGATTTTATTCTATCAAGCAAAACATCACATACCTCATGAGTTGCATGCTTATCTCTTGCCATACCTTTAGCAAACTAATGAGAATATACAACCTGATCATCTTGTATTTCCATGTGGATTCCTACCATGATTAGAAGAAAACAAGAAACATCCACAATAATATTTATGCCCCTATCAACTACTAGGATGTGGTTGTTGTAATTCTCTCACTCTCAACCTGTTCAAACAAGCTCTTATAAGTTCTTACCAAGCCCAATAGGAGGTGGCGGTTACCAACAAGTTGCAAACCTGGAAAATAGTGTATCGACACCGCAGCAACAACACTTGTCAAGCTGTAGTCGAATATGTGGAGCTGTAGGAGGGCTCAAATTAATGTACAAGGAAGTACTAGCACCACGTTAGTCACAAAAAGCAAGTTGAGTAATCGTTCAACGATGGTACCGTGCTGGTCCTAAGCTAGACCGTGCTAGAGATGCGAGCCTGGACACAAATGAAGTCACGGTACAGTAGGAAAAAGGCACAAGAACAGCAAGCTATCACTCTCCCTCTTTTCCTCCTCTCTTCTTTTCTTTCTTTTCTCTTTCTCTTTCTTTTTTTCTTTTGTCTTTTTTTTGAATTCTCTTCTTCTACTTCTTTTCTTTTACTTTGCACAAGACGAATTTGAACTTAACAAAACATAGTTCAGAACATCAACTTATAATGTATTTGTCTTTTTGGGGAGTAACAAGAAAAGAACTAGCAACTCAGATTTTTCTTTGTGTGCCCAAATCAGATTTTCTCGGTGTGAAAAAAATAGCATGGATGGATTGTCACACCCGGTTTTCTAAAGAACAAAACCAGGCTAATCATATGTGTGCCCAGGAAGTCCACACATATGCCAGAATGAAAAAATATCAGAAACAGTGTTATTATATAACGTATACATAGCTATATTAACACTTACATCAGAGTATCGCGGAACGGTGACTAAACTTCAGGCTCCATTCTTCTCAGGGACGGCTGACTGGGGGTAACATATGCCTAGCACTTCTACTAGTCTTCTGGAAACTCCACTACACCTTTGTCCTTCTTCCGAGTAGCATCTTACTACACACTGGAGTGTGGGGGAAATAGCAAGAGTGAGTCCATGTCGAACTCAACAAGTATAACACAGGGTTCATGAGGCTCAAAAAGGCTAGACACTGTTTGACTGCATTTAGCTTTTAATCATCATATAATTAGCAATTGAGTAGCATCAAGGTATTCCAATTCCCATTAATGAATCAATGATCAATTGTAATAAGGATAATGAATAGCATTAACATGAGCATAATAATAATCAACAGTAATTAAGCATGATATAACAATGGTGATCATCTATCTGTAAATGTTCCAAGGCCGCTCATATCCGTGAGCACGGCTAGTATACCAGTTTTTAACTCTGCGCAGAGGTGTACACTTTCACTGTGAGTCATGATTTCCAAATGCATGGGTTAATTACTCCCAAAACACTAAAAACCATATAAAGCCATTCAAAAGTTCGTCTAACAAATTAGGGCCATTAGATTCACTCGGCAGGCAGATGTAGAACCCCCCTTCCCAGTGGCACAACAACCGCAGCCTATACACACTAAGGACAGGGGCTCGCCCTACACCCAACGTGGCAAGCCATTCTTACGCCATTTAAGGTAACCACTAACAAGCTAGAAAAGGTCTCTTGAACAACTAAAGCCAGAGCCATATAGCCCTCACAGCTGTACTGTATGTCCCGGATGATCACGTACAGATAAGTCCTTATGGAGAGAAACCAGAGCAACAATATAACCCCTTGCTCTAGCCCCCTTTTCAACAGTAATAAAATCATCTTAATGGTTGGTTGCTTAATCCATTAGTCATATTACAAGATCATTGTTCGTAATTAAGCACTAGCAATAGCTACCCAAATGCACAACCCATAGGTGACAAGAAAACAAGATATCAATAGCTAGGTTATAATCTCTATGGTTGTCAAGGAAGACACATGCATATGTATGATAATTTCAGTGAATAGGCAACAAGGATGGTCCCATGTTATACTTGTTGAGTTCGACATGGACTCACTCTTGCTATTTCCCCCACACTCCAGTGTGTAGTAAGATGCTACTCGGAAGAAGGACAAAGGTGTAGTGGAGTTTCCAGAAGACTAGTAGAAGTGCTAGGCATATGTTACCCCCAGTCAGCCGTCCCTGAGAAGAATGGAGCCTGAAGTTTAGTCACCGTTCCGCGATACTCTGATGTAAGTGTTAATATAGCTATGTATACGTTATATAATAACACTGTTTCTGATATTTTTTCATTCTGGCATATGTGTGGACTTCCTGGGCACACATATGATTAGCCTGGTTTTGTTCTTTAGAAAACCGGGTGTGACAGAGTGGTATCAGAGCGGTGTTGACTGTAGGATGTATGCCAAGTAGCACTGGACGTATTCTAAAACTCATTTCACTATAAAACTATTTTGTCATCCCTTGACTCATTGATTTTGACTATTTCCTCTTCCTTGTCCTATTGTATCCCTCCTTATATAGCTTCCTTTGAGCTATTATTTCTTACTTCCTTGGTTTTTGATTTGTGTTGTTTTTACCAAAAGTTTTCTGATCTTACCTTGTTCAAAAGTTCGATGGCCTTTCATCATCTCCAATGTGCCGTTAGGATGACCACCATTGTTGAAGAAGCACGTGTAGTACCGATGATGTGATGTGTGCTTGTTTTGCTTGATGTGTTGCTTGTGTGTTGCCTTGTTCTCATGTTTAAATGGTGGCTCAGAAGATATAAGTCTTGAGGAGTAGTTCGATCCATGATAAGTGGGGTAGGTTTTACGTAATACTCCGCATGCTGATTTCTATAGCAGTCTGCAATGTTTCTGTTATATCTCAAGATATGGACATGAGAAATTTATGAAATTTTACTGGGAATAACTAGACTTCTGTATCTTTCCAAACCCACTGGACTTACCTTATTATCTATTATGAGCTAAGAGATATACCTGTTCCAAGTTGGGGTCACTACACAGTCTGGAATCCTGAAACAGTTTCGGTTAAGTTCAGTTTTTGACTAACTTATTGACAGAATCTGGAAAAGTGTTGTGAATAAAAGTCGTAGATAATTTCATAAGCTTTCCAACCATATAAAGATCACCTTAATCGGATGTCTGTATCTCGAGATATGTCAGATTTACTGAACTGTTAAAATTGGAATTCGCCCAGAAATTTTCTGCATTACTTCCTTATCTTGTATAAGTGAATATATCATTGGATATCTTTGAATCTCATTGATTTGCATTGGAATCTTACATTAGAGATGATTATGGTTATCTAGTATCAAAGGAGATGCAAGTTACTTTGGTGTTCCCTAGTTTCTTTTTCTTAAGAGGGGTAGCAAAGTTGTGAGTGTTGCAAGATGAAGGTTTCGTATGTCCTAGTGTTTCACTTGGAAGAAGTGGTTATCTCTATGATTGGAAGTCTACTCATGTGCTAGTGTTGTTTGCTTGAGATCAGTGCTTTGTTGGATCATCTACAAGAAGCTCGGGTATTCGTTAGGACTGGTCTTCACTTCAAGCTATCATCAGTTGGGAGTTCAACATTCAATTCAACATACTCTATACAAGTTAGCATGGACGACATAGGAAGAAGATGTTGGAAGTCTATAGTTAGTTTCATGAAAACTTAGATGCCATCACCCCCATATCAAGTATGTTTAGTAAGTTTTAAGTGAAGGACTTATCATTAGCAGCAAGCCTTAAAGAAAGTGTTGCCTTCAATGACATTGCTAGGTGGAGCAAAATCTTTGTTAAGTGGTGTAGTGTCCGTTACAATCATCAATCTCAAGCGACGAGGTATGAAGAACTGAAGATCAAACCTTATCTTTCTTGTCATCTTTTGGCTATCCTTGATCTATGTCTTATATCTCATCAACGCAAAGCAAAGAAGCATGAAGACTTGAAGATTAGTGTTATCTATCTCTCTAATCTCTCTGAATCTCATTTTTATCTTATCCTGTCTTTTTAGAGCAGTCTGTCTTCCCTAGCTTATATCTCTATTTTTGGATGCCCAAAAATCATGGATAAATTTTGGACAATAGTAGACTTTAATATCTTTCTCTGACCGTAAGAACCACCCTGATAGCTATTATGGTTTGGGAGTTATGAAAATCACAAGGCGACACATCTGTGCTGTCAGCAACCTGAAATAGTTTCTGTTGTGCACAATTTTCGACTACCTTGACTACAGAATCTGGAGAAGTGTTCTATAAGAAAGGTGTAGTAAATTTGATAAGCTTTCCAACGGTATAAGCTACAACATCATTGGATTCATAGAACTCGAGTTATAACTGGATTTTTGCACTGCTATTTTTCTGCTCGCGAGGAAGTGTAGGATTACTTGTTCTTGCATATGCTCATGAAGCTCTTTGGGATGCCAGAAGGACATAATGGTAGTCATCACTCAGAAACAAATGCAAGCTATCCTTTGGTGTTCTCTAGTTGATCTCTTCTTAAGGGGGTTTGCCGAACTAAAAAATGATACAAGATGGAGGTTTATATGTTCAAATTCGTCACTTGGAAGCATCACCTATTTACATGGTTGCAAAATCACTATCGAGCGCAGGTATCCTTTCTCAGAGTGGTAATCTGTTGGAACCATTTATAAGGATCGTAAGGGTCTAAAGGACACCTTTACAAAGTGGGTTTTGAGCTTGTGGCATCATCATTGGATAAGAGTTGATCAGAGAAGCGTGAAGATTTGCAAAATCAACTTTATCTTTCTCTCTAGTCTCTCCGAATCTCGGGACGAGATTCCTGTTAAGTGGGGTAGAATTGTCACACCTCAAGATTTTTAATTTTAGGTTATGCTTAGAAAACACTAAATAAAATAAATAATTTCAATATTTCAATAAATTTATTAGATAAGTTAAGTTGCTACTAATTTAAATATAGAAAATTGTGGTTTTAAACTTTTTCATATTAAATTATTAATGTGGTGTCTGTGTGATGCTTGTCTTTGGTGTTGGTGAGTGCTATTATTTTCAAAATACCATAGAACCATGTTTACTTCTCATCAGAAAACTTTTTGGTATTTTCTAGATTCAAAATTCCAATTTCTGTGAGCTTAATCTTTTTCCTTGATCTCTTCATCCATCTTTTCATAAGCTCCAAATACTTTATTTGGGTTCCTCATGTTCCATAATGTCTCTAGAAAATTCCCTTGAATTTTCGGAGCTTTCGGAGTATTTTTCGCGGCTTAAATAATAATTCTGGACTTTTCTAGAATTATTTTATCCACAAAATTAATTAATTCCGAAAATAATAAATATCTCATTTTCCACCAAAGCTTGTGTGCAATAATCCTAAATGTCCATTCATTTATTTACTAATGGGCTTTAATAATTAATTAGGCCTATTAGTAAAGATGGAGGGTGCAACGTCAATTAGCACCATATCGCTAGTTGACATGGAGGTGGAAAGTTTTTCTCCCTATATATAGGCGCCGCCGCTGTTGCCGTCCGCCGCCGCTGTTGCTGCCCGCCGCTCCGTGTGAGGCCGCCGCCGTGGCCAAGTGGAATAGCAACAAGCCGCTGGTGCTGCTGCCCTCCGCGGTCGCCGCCGCCACGTCGCCGTCGGGACGGCGAGCGAACCTCGCCGGAGTCGCCATGGTGCTGCACTGTGGCGCGATCTCGGGGAACATAGACCGAACCAAGGCTGCTGCCGCGTCCGCCGGAGGCACCACCGGCACGACACCGCCCGTGCACGATCTGAACATGCCGTACGAGGCAACATCCGAGGAGTACGCCACCCCGACCACTGACATGCTGTTCCCGCCGACACCATTGCAGACCCCAATCCAGACTCCTCTGCCAGGGACAGGCACAGCGATGTAACATACCCACCGGCCCTTCCGATTATGCCCCATCACCGATCAGCGATATCAGGAACGGGATGGCGATAAATGGGCAGACCCAAAAGCTGGCCGTCCAAGTCCCTACATGAAGTTTTTGCAGCCACCACCTTCCCCATGGATAAATCAGAGGCCGCTGGCCGTTGATGTGAACGTCGCTTATGCGGAAGGCCGTGAAGATCTGGACAGGGGCGTGCAGCCACGGCCACTGACTCAGGATTTTTTTTGATGATGTCTTCTGGAAAACGCAAGAGGGATGAGTATCCTGATCAGCTCCCTTCTGGTTCTTTTGTACCACAGCAAGATGGAAGTGCTGATCAGATAGTAGAATTTGCTGTGTCAAAGACGCGTAACGCCAGCACGAACCTCAGCTGCAGTGCTTATATCTTGGTCGCCTGACTCGCAAGGTCCGCAGTCTTGAGAATCTAGCACCAGTCCGATGCAATATGAGCTCGGCTCTGTTCTTCACCTTGGCCAAAGCGGTGCTCTGGTGCAGCACGCTAGACCATGCAGCTGTTGCTTGATCATGACGGATAGAAGATCGTGTAGGTGAGCTGCAACTCTAATTAATTTCCTCATAATTTTATTGGTACCACATTATAGACATCATACTTGCATCTGAGATTACATATACATACATTATTCATCCTGTCTCATCAAGCTCCCATCATCTAATTCCATCTTATGTATGTGGTTAATTCCATGTAAACTCATGTCATGTCTCTTTCCGGTGCGGTTCACTGCTCCTCTGTTCATATTTCCATCAATCTTATTTCTTGATAAATCTTCTAAAGTTAACATGTTCATGCCGTAGCTATGGTTCAGCTTGTTCTTTCTGCACTAGATTTGTAGAGACGTAATCTACATGTTTATAATTAAATTGATTAATGTCAATGCAACTAGTTTTATAATTAAAATAAATATAGGTTTTCTACTGCTTTGTTTTATGTACAAATATTAATATGATTATTAATTGCTAATATAAATATGATTTTCAATTATTAATTTTCTTAGCTCAAACACGCATCATATATATAGCTTGTTCTCGCGTACTTATTTATTTTGCAAAGTTGAAGTTTAACTTGCTTAATAAATTGTGTGATAATATTTATATGATAAAATATGGTTAGCTTCAACTTGATTTTATGTGATGTTATTAAATAAAATATTAAATTTGATTAATGCTTTATGCAATTGGCTTTCTATTTAAAAACAACATCAATATGTTTTTAAGTTATAAATTGTTTAGCTTAAAAACGTCTCATTCATAATTCAATTAGATACTCTCATATGTTTATTCCTTTGCAAAGTAAATTTTAAATGGTTTAATAATATGAGACATGTTCATTTATAAATAAAAAAAATATGACTAGTTCGAACTTGATTTTCAATTAAAATATGATGTGACTAATCTGAATTAATGTCATTCTTATGGTTTTATTTAATTAAAATAATCAAGGGTGCAGTTGTTTCTTTTATATAATATAAATAAATTCTCCAATAATTGTTTTTCTATAACGATAGTTTTGTTAACAGCTTCTCTTACGTTATCGTGACCATAGTGGTTAGCTATCTTGATGACATCACATGATGTCATGGGTATGATTTGTGGCCGTTTTTCTTTAGTAAAACAAATCCCGAAATACAATGGAAATACATATATACATACAATCTTGTTTAGGTCATATCTTCCATGTTTTAACTCCGATTTGACCCGTTCAAGTTGCATTAGGTTCGTATTTGCGAGCTCTACATGTTAGTGTAGTTGTACGTAGGTTTGGAAAATTTAATTTTCGAGTTTATATTAAAGTAATTATTTATCTATAGGAAATCTTAGAAAATTCATAACTTTCACGTTTTAAGTCCGATTTTTGTGATCTTTACGTCTGTGTGATCGTAGCAACGTGTAGAATAGTTTTGTAAGCTTTCCTAAATGTTTTTCTACTGTTGGTGTACTGTTCTAATTATATCTTTTGTTTGCTTCGTGTATGTTTGCTCGGAATGTTTGTATGTTGATGCTTGGTGATCGAATTTAGACGGTGAGCAGTACTACGACGATTAGGAGTATTATTTTGAGCCGGACCAGTAGTATCTATCGGAGAACTTTGATCAAGGCAAGTATAACATGGGACCATCCTTGTTGCCTATTCACTGAAATTATCATACATATGCATGTGTCTTGACAACCATAGAGATTATAACCTAGCTATTGATATCTTGTTTTCTTGTCACCTATGGGTTGTGCATTTGGGTAGCTATTGCTAGTGCTTAATTACGAACAATGATCTTGTAATATGACTAATGGATTAAGCAACCAACCATTAAGATGATTTTATTACTGTTGAAAAGGGGGCTAGAGCAAGGGGTTATATTGTTGCTCTGGTTCAGGATTCCAGACTGTGTAGTGACCCCAACTTGGAACAGGTATATCTCTTAGCTCATAATAGATAATAAGGTAAGTCCAGTGGGTTTGGAAAGATACAGAAGTCTAGTTATTCCCAGTAAAATTTCATAAATTTCTCATGTCCATATCTTGAGATATAACAGAAACATTGCAGACTGCTATAGAAATCAGCATGCGGAGTATTACGTAAAACCTACCCCACTTATCATGGATCGAACTAGTCCTCAAGACTTATATCTTCTGAGCCACCATTTAAACATGAGAACAAGGCAACACACAAGCAACACATCAAGCAAAACAAGCACACATCACATCATCGGTACTACACGTGCTTCTTCAACAATGGTGGTCATCCTAACGGCACATTGGAGATGATGAAAGGCCATCGAACTTTTGAACAAGGTAAGATCAGAAAACTTTTGGTAAAAACAACACAAATCAAAAACCAAGGAAGTAAGAAATAATAGCTCAAAGGAAGCTATATAAGGAGGGATACAATAGGACAAGGAAGAGGAAATAGTCAAAATCAATGAGTCAAGGGATGACAAAATAGTTTTATAGTGAAATGAGTTTTAGAATACGTCCAGTGCTACTTGGCATACATCCTACAGTCAACACCGCTCTGATACCACTCTGTCACACCCGGTTTTCTAAAGAACAAAACCAGGCTAATCATATGTGTGCCCAGGAAGTCCACACATATGCCAGAATGAAAAAATATCAGAAACAGTGTTATTATATAACGTATACATAGCTATATTAACACTTACATCAGAGTATCGCGGAACGGTGACTAAACTTCAGGCTCCATTCTTCTCAGGGACGGCTGACTGGGGGTAACATATGCCTAGCACTTCTACTAGTCTTCTGGAAACTCCACTACACCTTTGTCCTTCTTCCGAGTAGCATCTTACTACACACTGGAGTGTGGGGGAAATAGCAAGAGTGAGTCCATGTCGAACTCAACAAGTATAACATGGGACCATCCTTGTTGCCTATTCACTGAAATTATCATACATATGCATGTGTCTTCCTTGACAACCATAGAGATTATAACCTAGCTATTGATATCTTGTTTTCTTGTCACCTATGGGTTGTGCATTTGGGTAGCTATTGCTAGTGCTTAATTACGAACAATGATCTTGTAATATGACTAATGGATTAAGCAACCAACCATTAAGATGATTTTATTACTGTTGAAAAGGGGGCTAGAGCAAGGGGTTATATTGTTGCTCTGGTTTCTCTCCATAAGGACTTATCTGTACGTGATCATCCGGGACATACAGTACAGTTGTGAGGGCTATATGGCTCTGGCTTTAGTTGTTCAAGAGACCTTTTCTAGCTTGTTAGTGGTTACCTTAAATGGCGTAAGAATGGCTTGCCACGTTGGGTGTAGGGCGAGCCCCTGTCCTTAGTGTGTATAGGCTGCGGTTGTTGTGCCACTGGGAAGGGGGGTTCTACATCTGCCTGCCGAGTGAATCTAATGGCCCTAATTTGTTAGACGAACTTTTGAATGGCTTTATATGGTTTTTAGTGTTTTGGGAGTAATTAACCCATGCATTTGGAAATCATGACTCACAGTGAAAGTGTACACCTCTGCGCAGATTTAAAAACTGGTATACTAGCCGTGCTCACGGATACGAGCGGCCTTGGAACATTTACAGATAGATGATCACCATTGTTATATCATGCTTAATTACTGTTGATTATTATTATGCTCATGTTAATGCTATTCATTATCCTTATTACAATTGATCATTGATTCATTAATGGGAATTGGAATACCTTGATGCTACTCAATTGCTAATTATATGATGATTAAAAGCTAAATGCAGTCAAACAGTGTCTAGCCTTTTTGAGCCTCATGAACCCTGTGTTATACTTGTTGAGTTCGACATGGACTCACTCTTGCTATATCCCCCACACTCCAGTGTGTAGTAAGATGCTACTCGGAAGAAGGACAAAGGTGTAGTGGAGTTTCCAGAAGACTAGTGGAAGTGCTAGGCATATGTTACCCCCAGTCAGCCGTCCCTGAGAAGAATAGAGCCTGAAGTTTAGTCACCGTTCCGCGATACTCTGATGTAAGTGTTAATATAGCTATGTATACGTTATATAATAACACTGTTTCTGATATTTTTTCATTCTGGCATATGTGTGGACTTCCTGGGCACACATATGATTAGCCTGGTTTTCTTTTACTTTGCACAAGACGAATTTGAACTTAACAAAACATAGTTCAGAACATCAACTTATAATGTATTTGTCTTTTTGGGGAGTAACAAGAAATGAACTAGCAACTCAGATTTTTCTTTGTGTGCCCAAATCAGATTTTCTCGGTGTGAAAAAAATAGCATGGATGGATATGGTGCAACAAAGATGAATATGGTAGTAATGATTGCAATGGAGATGTATATGGTGTAGTGGAGACATGTATGGTGGTGGTGATGGCAGCGGATATGTATATAATTGATAGTGACCAAAACTTGACAAGAACTCGAAACTCTAAAAGCCTAACCCTAAGACCAGCAACTCGACTCAGCCGATGTAAACCAAACTCAACAAGCCTGAACTAAGCAATACTAGTCAAAGGCTCAAAGGGTCTATGGGATTATGGAACCCTAATCTACTAATTGTTTTTTGGCTTTTCTGGACTATAGGAAATTAAAAACAGCGAAGGATTGGAAGTCTCTCACCGATCAACCTTGCTCTGATTACCAACTGATAAGAGTATGTGTGTCCCAATCTTTCGGTGGAGAAGGATAACTTCGATTTCACTGGAGAGACATTCACGACCCGACTACAACATCCAAGGATGCTGCGCCTTAGCGATCGATACACCAATTCCAGCGGATGTCACGATCTTGCGGATCACAACCAACCAAACCACGAGGGTTATTCCTGCAAGCAATCGAAGAACAAGCAAGAACAAGTAGAACAAGCACTCAATTGCAAATATGAGATGAAGTTTCAGATCTAATACACATAAAGGTGGGGTTCCAGATCGAGTAGAACAGATGGTCTAACCGACACACGTGTCTACCAGAAAGTAGCAGGAGCTAAACTTACATCAAAACAAAAACCCAATCTCTTTGTGGCGGCTATGGAGGTATATGAGAGGGTAGAGGACGACCTGGACGTGGTGGGGATCATCCCACAACCCTAGGACACGCCCCTATTAGGCCCCACTTGATACACGGCCCATCGGGCAACAATCAGGTGACGCAGCACCGTGGACAGAAAATGTCTTGATATTAAAATGAGAACTGCGGATGTATTTAACAAGATATCGGCATGAGTCCAGATCCGTTGGAAAGTAGACTTGATAAGCTTTCCAAAAAGTCCTAGAACGTCCCAATCGGAGTCTGTATGAAGTCGTGGCAACCGTCGGAAGTTGGGACTCTTCTGCAGTCCGAATTTATCTTCCAAAACGTGTTAGACTTGGACTCTTTCTTTCTTTGAGCCAAAAGTGACGTGGTGGCTTGGTGGATGACATTAGGAATATTTGGACTTGGTCCCCAATCAACTTCATTAACCTTCCATTCTTTCCATATGCAATTGAACCTTCTCTTCATCCATGTAAGTAATTCTGAAAATAAAAATACACACACTTTATGGTGCAGCACCAATTCATCAAATGTATCAATGATAAGCCTCATATAGAATGGTTGCACCTTTAGTTTTGAAGTGGTTAATATGGTCATATTCGAGCCAATGATGTCCTCATTATTCTCCCCTTCTTGACAGCAAACCGTCCTCGGTTTGACCATTGGTGGAGGGCATATTGTAGGTAATACCGAACCATTCTCCCCTTCTTGAGAATTATCCTGTTTCTTTCCAACCAAACAAGGGAAACTTGACATGGCATGATTGTAGATAGTGCATTCCTCAGATTGATCATATTTTTGCATAATAATAGGGGGTTTCATATTTGAACAAATGTAAATTTGGTGTTTCATATAGTCCTCTTTACAATTATATTTGCCAATAGCATGAAAACTAATATTACGAGAACATGACAATTCAAATCTAGCAAACAGATTATTCTCTAAGTAGCTAAGCTCACAAAGATCATCAAATTCTATATACCCCATTGTATGTAAAGATGACAACATTTGAGTTTCTTCATTTTCATTTGTAATATGAATAACATGCTTGAATTCAGCACACATTGATTCAGAATTTTTTGCTTTATTCACTAGTTGTGGTATGGATATAGCTAATGTGTTAGCACACAACTCTTCTGTATCACAAGGAAGATTAAGCATATCAATGTGTGACAAGGGAAAATCAGTAACTGGTTCCACAATTGATTTCTCTATGCTAGCACGATTAGTGGACAAATACAGTTCAACTAAAGCATACTCACCTTGATTTTTGTTATGAACATTTGGCTTACCTTTGCTGCTCTTCTCAAAGGTTGTACAAGCAGCAGGATTCTCTTCCTGAAATGAGTCACCTAATATCCCAAATTTCTTGCTCTCCATTTGAATATTGATGTCTACTTGCTGCAAGTTGTTAGTTATTGGAGAGGCAAGTGCTTCTTTTGTATTTGCTAGATCCATTTTGAGATTTCTTTTATAATCACAAGCAAGATCAAACAACTCATCAAAAGAGTTATAATGTTTATCAACAAGAATATTCTGAATTTCCTCATTAAGACCTTGCAAAAATCTATGTTCCAAAAGTTCACCAGTTTCTTCTAAGCCACAACGCAGCAAATATGATTTTAGTCTATCCAAGTATTCTGCTACAGTTTTGTTCTCTTGTTTTATAGATTGCAACTTTCTAAACAAAATTTCAGAATAATATTCAGGTACAAAAACATTTCTAAAATGTCTTTTCACATCTTTCCATGATTGAGAGGCTTTACCAAATCTACAAAGGTGTTTCCATTCAGTTAAAGCATATTTAGTAAAAACACTAGAAGCAACTCTAACCTTTTGATTTTCTGATAGATCAAGCTTTTTAAATTCATTGTTTACATTTAGCTCCCATTCAATATATGCATGAGGATCATACTTTCCTTCAAAACTAGGTAGTGCAGATTTTATTCTATCAAGCAAAACATCACATACCTCATGAGTTGCATGCTTATCTCTTGCCATACCTTTAGCAAACTAATGAGAATATACAACCTGATCATCTTGTATTTCCATGTGGATTCCTACCATGATTAGAAGAAAACAAGAAACATCCACAATAATATTTATGCCCCTATCAACTACTAGGATGTGGTTGTTGTAATTCTCTCACTCTCAACCTGTTCAAACAAGCTCTTATAAGTTCTTACCAAGCCCAACAGGAGGTGGCGGTTACCAACAAGTTGCAAACCTGGAAAATAGTGTATTGACACCGCAGCAACAACACTTGTCAAGCTGTAGTCGAATATGTGGAGCTGTAGGAGGGCTCAAATTAATGTACAAGGAAGTACTAGCACCACGTTAGTCACAAAAAGCAAGTTGAGTAATCGTTCAACGATGGTACCGCGCTGGTCCTAAGCTAGACCGTGCTAGAGATGCGAGCCTGGACACAAATGAAGTCACGGTACAGTAGGAAAAAGGCAAAAGAACAGCAAGCTATCACTCTCCCTCTTTTCCTCCTCTCTTCTTTCTTTTCTCTTTCTCTTTCTTTTTTTTCTTTTGTCTTTTTTTTGAATTCTCTTCTTCTACTTCTTTTCTTTTACTTTGCACAAGACGAATTTGAACTTAACAAAACATAGTTCAGAACATCAACTTATAATGTATTTGTCTTTTTGGGGAGTAACAAGAAAAGAACTAGCAACTCAGATTTTTCTTTGTGTGCCCAAATCAGATTTTCTCGGTGTGAAAAAAATAGCATGGATGGATATAGTGCAACAAAGATGAATATGGTAGTAATGATTGCAATGGAGATGTATATGGTGTAGTGGAGATATGTATGGTGGTGGTGATGGCAGCGGATATGTATATAATTGATAGTGACCAAAACTTGACAAGAACTCGAAACTCTAAAAGCCTAATCCTAAGGCCAGCAACTCGACTTAGCCGATGTAAACCAAACTCAACAAGCCCAAACTAAGCAATACTAGTCAAAGGCTCAAAGGGTCTATGGGATTATGGAACCCTAATCTACTAATTGTTTTTGGCTTTTCTGGACTATAGGAAATTAAAAACAGCGAAGGATTGGAAGTCTCTCACCGATCAACCTTGCTCTGATTACCAACTGATAAGAGTATGTGTGTCCCAATCTTTCGGTGGAGAAGGATAACTTCGATTTCACTAGAGAGACATTCACGACCCGAC
Organism: Saccharum spontaneum; assembly: GCA_022457205.1. Classification (NCBI taxonomy): domain Eukaryota; kingdom Viridiplantae; phylum Streptophyta; class Magnoliopsida; order Poales; family Poaceae; genus Saccharum; species Saccharum spontaneum. Next base: position 30,452,837 of record CM039617.1, on the reverse strand, counting down.
TACAACCATCCAAAGATGCTGCGCCTTAGCGATCGATACACCAATTCCAGCGGTTGTCACGATCTTGCGGATCACAACCAACCAAACCACGAGGGTTATTCCTGCAAGCAATCGAAGAACAAGCAAGAACAAGTAGAACAAGCACTCAATTGCAAATATGAGATGAAGTTTCAGATCTAATACACATAAAGGTGGGGTTCCAGATCGAGTAGAACAGATGGTCTAACCGACACACGTGTCTACCAGGAAGTAGCAGGAGCTAAACTTACATCAAAACAAAAACCCAATCTCTTTGTGGCAGCTATGGAGTTATATGAGAGGGTAGAGGATGACCTGGACGTGGTGGGGGTCCTCCCACAACCCTAGGACACGCCCCTATTGGGCCCCACTTGATACACGGCCCATCGGGCAACAATCAGGTGACGCAGCACCGTGGACAGAAAAGGTCTCGATATTAAAATGAGAACTGCGGACGTATTTAACAAGATATCGGCATGAGTCCAGATCCGTTGGAAAGTAGACTTGATAAGCTTTCCAAAAAGTCCTAGAACGTCCCAATCGGAGTCTGTATGAAGTCGTGGCAACCGTCGGAAGTTGGGACTCTTCTGCAGTCCGAATTCATCTTCCAAAATGTGTTGGACTTGGACTCTTTCTTTCTTTGAGCCAAAAGTGACGTGGTGGCTTGGTGGATGACATTAGGAATATTTGGACTTGGTCCCCAATCAACTTCATTAACCTTCCATTCTTTCCATATGCAATTGAACCTCATTTTGGTGCATGATTTGCTCCGAACGTTTGGTCTGTTTTGAGATAGTGCTAATCTTGATGTAGGATAGGTGCATGATTTGCTCCGAACGTAGCATAGGCGCGCAAATCACCAAGGTGACGCGGGTCATATGGAATCTCGTTTTAGTCTATTTGGAGACTATGTTAGTGTCGGTGCAAGATAGGGGCACGGTTTGCGCCGAATGTACCATAAGTTCTTATTGGATGCACTATATGATACTCCAAGGTGACGAGGCTCAAGTCGAAGCTCGTTTCGATCTGTTTGGAGATAGAGCCAATCTTGTCATAAGATAGGTCACGGTTTGAGCCCAACGTAGCATAGGCTTGGAAATCATTTTGGATGCAGCCGATGAAACTCCTAGGTGACGTGGGTCATGTGGAATCTTGTTTCAGTCTGTTTGGAGATAGTGTTAGTGTCGGTGCAAGATAGGGGCATGGTTTGCGCCAAATGTACCATAGGTTTAGATTGGATGCACCCGATGTTACTCCTAGGTCACGTGGCTCAATTGGACACTCGTTTCTATCTGTTTGGAGATAGTGCTAACCTTGACGCAAGATAGGTGCACGGTTTTTGCCAAACGTAGCATAAGCTCATAAAATCATTTTGGATGCACACGATGGAACACCTAGGTGATGTGGGTCATGTGGGATCTCGTTTCGATCCATTTAGAGACAGTGTTAATGTCGGAGCAAGATAGAAGTATGGTTTGCACCAAACGTTCCATCGGCTTAGAAATTGTTTTGGATGCACCCAATGGTACTCCTAGATGACGAGGCTCAAGTGGAAACTCATTTCGGTCCATTTGGAGATAGTGCTAATCTTGATGCAAGATAGGTGCACGGTTTGTGCCGAACATACAATAAGCTTAAAAATTATTTTGGATTTACCCAATGGAACTCCTAGGTGATGTGGGTCATGTAGAATCTTGTTTCAGTCCGTATGGAGATAGTGTTAGTGTCGGTGCAAGATAGAAGCACGGTTTGCGCCGAACATACCACAGGCTTAGATTGGATGCACCTTTTGGTACTCCTAGGTGACGAGGGTCAAGTGCAAGCTAGTTTTGGTCCATTTGGAGATAGTGCTAATCTTGATGTAAGATAGGTGCACGGTTTGCGCCGAACATACCATAAGGCCGAAAATCATTTTGGACGCATCCGATGGAACTACTAGGTGACGTGGTTCATGTGCAACCTTGTTTTGGTCTGTTTGGAGATAGTTTTAGTGTCGGTGCAAGATAGGAGCACGGTTTGCACCGTACATACCATAGGCTTAGATTGGATGCTCCTGATGGTACTCTGAGGTGCTGAGGCTCAAGTGGAATCTCGTTTTGGTCTGTTTTAAGATAGTGCTAATCTTTATGTAGGATAGGTGCATGATTTGCTCTGAACGTAGCATAGGCACGCAAATCACCAAGGTGACGCGGGTCATATGGAATCTCGTTTTAGTCTATTTGGAGACTATGTTAGTGTCGGTGCAAGATAGGGGCACGGTTTGCGCCGAATGTACCATAAGTTCATATTGGATGCACCATATGGTACTCCAAGGTGATGAGGCTCAAGTCGAAGCTCGTTTCGGTCTGTTTGGAGATAGAGCCAATCTTGTCGCAAGATAGGTGCACGGTTTGCGCCGAATGTAGCATAGGCTTGGAAATCATTTTGGATGCAGCCAACGAACTCCTAGGTGACGTGGGTCATGTGGAATCTTGTTTTAGTCTGTTTGGAGACAGTGTTAGCGTCGGGGCAAGATAGGAGCACGGTTTACGCCGAACATACCAAAGGCTCGGATTGGATGCACCCGATGGTACTCCAAGGAGACAAGGCTCAAGTGGAAGCTCATTTTGGTCCATTTGGAGATAGTGCTAATCTTGACACAAGATAGCTGCATGATTTACGCCGACCGTACCATAGGCTCAGAAATCATTTTGGACGCACCCGATGTAAGGGTCATGTGGAATCTCTTTTAGTCTGTTTGGAGATAGTGTTAGTGTCTGTGCAATATAGGAGCATGGTTTGCACTGAATGTACAATAGGCTCAGATTGGATGCACCCCATGGTATTCCTAGGTCACGTGGCTCAAGTGGACGCTCATTTCTATCCATTTGGAGATAATGCTAACCTTGACGCAAGATAGGTGCATGGTTTGTGCCGAATGTAGCATAAGCTCAGAAATTATTTTGGACAGATCCGATAGAACACCTAGGTGACGTGGGTCATGTGGAATCTTGTTTTGATCCGTTTCAAAATAGTGTTAGTGTTGGATGCACCCAATGGTACTCCTAGGTGATGAGACTCAAATGGAAGCTCGTTTCGGTCTGTTTGGAGATAGTGCTAATCTTGATTCAAGATAGGTGCACGATTTGCGCTGAACATATGATAAGCTCGAAAATCATTTTGGATTCATCCGATGGAACTCCTAGGTGACGTGGGTCATGTGGAATCTTGTTTTAGTTCGTATGGAGGCAGTGTTAGTGTCGGTGCAATATAGGAGCACGGTTTGCGCCAATCGTACCATAGGCTTAGATTGGATGCACCCATTGGTGCTCAAGTGGAAGCTCATTTTGGTCCGTTTGGAGATAGTGCTAATCTTGATGTAAGATAGGTGCACGGTTTGCATTGAACATACCATAAGCTCATAAACATTTTGGAACGCATCCGATGGAACTCCTAGGTGACGTGGTTTGTGTGCAATCTCATTTAGTCTGTTTGGAGATTGTTTTAGTGTCGGTGCAAGATAGGAGCACAATTTGCGGTGAACATACCATAGGCTTAGATTGGGTGCACTCGATGGTACTCTAAGGTGCTAAGGCTCAAGTGAAAGCTCATTTCGGTCTGTTTTGAGATAGTGCTAATCTTGAAACAGGATAGGTGCATAGTTTGAGTCGAACATAGCATAGGCGCGCAAATCACCAAGGTGATGTGGGTCTCGTGGAATCTCAGTTTGGTCCATTTGAAGATATTGTTAATGTTGGTGAAAGATAGATGCACTGTTTGCGATAAATGTACCAGAAGCTTAGACATCATTTTGGACGCACCCGATGGTACTCCTAGGTGATGAGGCTCAAGTGGAAGCTCGTTTCGGTGAATTTAGAGATAGTGCTAATCTTGCAGCAAGATAGGTGCACGGTTTGCGCCGAACATACTGTAAGCTCAAAAATCCTTCCGGACTCACCCGATGTAACTCCTAGGTGACATGGGTCATATGGAATCTCGTTTTAGTCCGTTTGGAGATAGTGTAAGTGTTGGTGCAAGATAGGGGCACGGTTTGTGCCCAATGTACCATAAGTTCATATTGGATGCATCAGATGATACTCCAAGGTGACGAGGCTCAAGTGGAAGCTTGTTTCGGTCTCTTTGGAAAAAGTGCTAATCTTAACGCAAGATAGCTCACGGTTTGCGCTGAACATAGCATAGGCTTGGAAATCATCTTGGACACAACCGATGGAACTCCTAGGTGACGTGGGTCATGTGGAATCTTGTTTCAGTCTGTTTGGAGACAGCGTTAGTGCAGGGGCAAGATAGGAGCATGGTTTGCGCCGAACGTACCTTATGCTCGGATTGGATGCACCCGATGGTACTCCAAGGTGACGAGGCTCAAGTGGATGCTCATTTCGGTCTGTTTGGAGATAGTGCTAATCTTGATGCAAGATAGGTGCACGGTTTGGGCCAAACATACCATAGGTTCAGAAATTATTTTGGACGCACCCGATGGAAAGGGTCATGTGGAATCTCATTTCAGTCCATTTGGAGACACTGTTAGTGTCAGTGCAAGATAGGGGCATGATTTACGCTGAACATACCATAGGCTCAGATTGGATGCACCCGATGGTGCTCCAAGGTGATGAGGCTCAAGTGGAAGCTCGTTCGGTACGTTTGGACATAGTAGACATAGTACTAATCTTGACGCAAGATAGGTGCACGGTTTGCACCGAACGTACCATAGGCTCAAAATTTTTTTGGACGCACCTGATGGAACTCCTAGGTGACGTGGGACGAGAGGAATCTTGTTTATGTCTGTTTGGAGACAGTGTTAGTGTCGGTGCAAGATAGGGCACGGCTGGCGCCAAATGTACCATAGGCTCAGATTGGATGCACCCGATGTACTTCTAGGTGTTGAGGCTCAAGTGGAAGCTCGTTTCGGTCCATTTGGAGATAGTGCTATCTTGAAGCAAGATAGGTACACGGTTTGTGCCGAATGTAGCATAAGCTCAGAAATTGTTTTGTACGCACCCAATGGAAAACCTAGGTGATGTGGGTAATGTGGAATCTTTATTTTGTCTGTTTGGAGATTGTGTTAGTGTCGGTGCAAGATAGATGCACGGTTTGCGCCACACTTATCATAGGCTCAGATTGGATGCACCTGATGTGTTGACGCTGAAGTTCGCTCCAAGCCAACACACAAGCGAGGGCCTTGGACGCCCAAAGAGGTTGCAAACAACCTACAACACAACAAGAATGAACGCAACAAGAACGCAGTGTAATTGGCCAAACCGATCTAGAGACCGATAGGGCCGATGTGGAGCTCGATCTTGGCTGAATTGAACTCAATCACCTCCTTGTACCTCATATTCTTCAAAGGAACTGCCTTGGTCCACTTAATAAAGTAATCCATAGCAACCAACACAAATCGGTGTCCTTTGGAAGATGGGGGATGTATTTGGCCAATGAAGTATAGCCCCCAACCACGAAAAGGCCATGGCTTGATGATAGGATGAAGCATAGCAGCAGGCACAAGCTGAAAATTCCCAAACCTTTGGCACCCCTTGCAACCTTTGTAGTAACGAAAACAATTGGCCATCATGGTAGGCCAATAGAAACTAGCTCTATGCAACAACCACTTCATCTTCAGGGCCGATTGATGCATACTACAAATGCCTTCATGGACTTCTCTTGTAGCCACTCTTGCTTGATCAGATCCCAAGCACCTCAGCAGCAAATCTTTGGTAGAGCTCGTCGTTATGCAACATGTATTTAAAAGCACTCCACCGAATGCTCTTATAAACTTTAGCACTTGAATCACGTAAATATGCTAGCAAGAGAATCCTCCAATCATCTAAATCGACCCCAATATCATCTTATCAACTTTTGGCAGTCGGTTTAGTCGACTAGGAGGAGTCGGCCTGGCCGACTATAGTAGTCGGTTCAGCTAACTTGTTTGCACCAAGGGGTGAGTTGGCTAGGCCGACTAGGGTAGTTGGCTTAGCCGACTAGTCTGCACCTGTAGGGAAAAATTCCAAATTTTTATGCATAGGCTTTTCTTGAACATGAAAATTATGCCCACCGACGTCATAGCCAGATGCTTGTTGAGCTAACATGTTGGCCTTACAATTCTCATATCTTGGAACATGCCAAATTCAAAATTTGGCAAAAGAACCAATAACATCAAGGCAAGCTCTTAGTGATCCTTCCAAACATTGAAATTCACTAGCAACTTGCTGTACCACCAGCAAGGAATCACCATAAACCCTAACATGTGTTACTCCCATGGATCACAATATGATCAATCCAAATAATAGAGCTTCATATTCGGTTTGATTGTTAGTGCAATGGAAATCCAATCAGCTTGACATCCCAACTTTAGCACCATTGGGAGAAATTAGAATAATACCAACACCTTGGCCATCTTTACAAACCGATCCATCAAAATATAACTTCCATGGAGTAGAAGTAAGGTAATTGATCTCATCATCTAAATCAATACCATGCTCAACAATAAAATCAGCAAGAACTTAACCTTTTAAAGATTTCAATGGTTCAAAAGTCAAGCCATATTCTATTAGTGCATATGCCCATTTGCTTATCCTTCCTCGAAGAATTGGCCGATATAACATGTGCTTTATTACATCGGCCTGGCAAGCAACAACGCATGTACTAGATAAAAGATATTGTTGTTGATATTAGATACGCACACGAAGAAATTCAAGATAAATGATCCGCAAGCGCATGGATATCGGTGAGCACTTCACCCGGGAGATAAGTCCAGAGTATCGTATTTGTTTTATCCGCAAGGAGAAAGCGTGCGATGACTAACCTACTCTTTACTCTTACCCTTGGGCCGCATTATAAGGTGGTGAAGATATAAGTGATTAGAGAGAACTATGATGACAGTCTAGTTCCAACCTATGGCAAGCAATGATACTATTGATCTAAGGGGAAATACCAATGGAAAAGAGACACCATAGAGGATGCTTAACCAGGGTACTTAAATCCTACCAAACCTTCTGACGGGAGGAGACTCCAAAGGTAACAATGGGATTATCCATCCCACACTACTACTCACTAATCCGGCTAGATAGGGGAAATCCATGAGTATTCCTAGCCCAAGCACCACGTTTATGCTACGAATGATTACTCTATTCCCTACGCGAAGCGAATAAAGTAAACCCGTATGATGAGGACATCAACACCGATCATACATCCACGCCGTCCACGCCGACACCTGCTGGTCCTATTACCCGTGCTCATGCTCGAACACTTAATCATCAAGTGAGTTCCTTCTTGAGCTCTTGTCCATCCTGTTTAGATCTTGGAGACACGTGCACTCTTGTTTTGATTAGGAATCAAGGAGAAGACCGAAAGGGAAAAGGACTCGCGTAGGCTGGATTCGGACTGCAGCACACCTCCAACTTGTGACGGTCGCCACGGTTACATACGGAGTCGGATTGGGGTGATTCTGGACTTGTTGGAAAGCAAATAAAGTCTACTTTCATACGGATCTGACCGCATACTCATACCTGCTCAGAAAAGGCGTCAACAGTCTAAAAATCACCGAGAGGTCTATTCTGTCCAGGGTGCTGCGCCACCTAAAGTTAGCCCAATGGGCTTGTATCTTTTAGAGTCCAGTAGGGATGCGTCCTAGGGTTGGAGCACGACCCAAACTCTCTTGTGGTCGTCCTCCACACATCATATACCCCTTAGCCGCCACCAGGAACACTTGGGTTTTGTTTAGATCAAGTTTAGCCTTTGCTACTTGCTTGTAGGCGCGTGTGCTGATCCAGCCACCCGTCTCCTTGTCTTCAGAACTCCACTCATAATAAGATTCAGTTTGAGTCTTCAATTTCATCTTGCAAATTCAGTGCTTGTTTCCTTGTTCTTGCTAGTTCTTCGATTGCTTGCAGGACGGGAGCCCTAGTGGCTGGTTGTCGCGCTCCACAAGATCGTGACAGCCTTTGGAGGTGGTGTATCGGTTGCTAAGGCGCGGTCTTGGAAGGCTGTAGTCGGGCCATGAACGTCATCTCCATCCACCAAATCGAGTGATCTCACGCCTCTCATCGAAAGATCGTCCATAAACCCTAGCGGGTTCATATCACCGTAAACCAAAGAATAATAATAACAACGTACTTACTTAGTATTAGAAGTTGAATTGCCGAAGAATCCTAGAACCAAGCCTTGGGTTAGGAGACTTGACCTCATAGATACAAGCTTGGAGAGGAGACACCGACAGGCTGGGCTTCCTCCAATCTTCTACCTCCAATCTAACTCTCTCAATCTAGAAGAATAACTCTAATCTCACATAGAGACTACAAAGCTAAACTCTCTTGTATGTGCCCTAGAGAAAGATCCATTCGAGGGACCCCTCTCAAGCGAATTCTCTCTAGAAAATATAATTAGGGTTTCTGAACTCCCTCCTCTAGGGGCCAGAGGCCTTGCTTATATAGCCCCCTAGGAAGCACCATAGCCCTCGGATCAAATTGACCTTGATCAACGATTTTTATTCATCCTCAAAGGCGGTGGAGGCAGAATCCGCGAGGTGGAAGCTCATTGGCTCTCTGGGTGGGGCGGCCGCCCCTAGGGCTGGGCGCCTACCCCTGTCATAGTGACAGGTGGGTCCCACCTCCTAGGGTTTGGCTTCTTGAACCTTCTAGATTATACTTTTTCCATATGTGGCCCTTTCTCTCTATGTAAACCTGACATGTGGGCCATCTTTGATTATTTTCAGTTGGCACCCTGCAGAAATAGATATTCACCAAAACTCATGGAATTCTGTCAGTTAAACACCTAGTCTATGGTGGTAATTAAATTTATAGCATTCTTTTACTTAAGTTGACGGTAAAAAATGATAGTTAACTACCGTCAACAAACTCCCCCACACTTCGTCTTTTACTCATCCTCGATAAAAGAATGGATTACCTTAGGCATAATCTCTAGCCAAGACATCAACAATAGATTTATTCCTTAGTCATACCTGTACTGTGGGATTCAAAGTATCTACCATACCATTTTGGACAGTTGAAGAATGGAACAGCCTGAAATTGAGCCCTTTTCTCCTTTCAACCTATCACTTGGTGTTTTTGTATGTATTTGAAATAAAAACATAGCTTACCTTCTACCTCATGTGGTACTCTCAAGTCACTCAAAATATGTGGTATTTGTAGATCTCTCTGAGGCATGTATGAGGAATGCCATATAGCACATCTTATTCTACAAAAGCTTATATGGAGTTGATGGTATTTCAAGGATGTAGCATACTTACCTTGCATATATTTCCTAGTCAAAATGGGATCCAAGGAGGGGAGTTACATACCCCTAGATCAGGACGTGCATGTGGTGTGGTTTCAAAAGAATAAATATAGTAGGAAATATTTGTGGAAGGTAGAAGGGGTGCAAGATAATTCTACAATGCTCCTTTACAAAAGATTCACTTTATTCAACTTTGAATTGAGGAATTGCAACCAGAAATGCTTGTACTTCACAAGGCAAAATCAATACTCTCTTTTTTCTTTCTTCTTTCTCTTCTCTTTCTCTTTTCTCTTTTTTTCTCTTTTCTTTCTTTTTCTAACAATGAGATACATTGAACTTTGATGGAACATTTATGAGAGGATGATAACATTTGGAACATTTTAGAATCATGGCTAGCAATCAAGAAAAAAACCTATAGGAGATATATTTTTGAATGCTTACTCCCAGGGTAGGAGCAAAACAAATTTTTGAGTGGATCTAAATAGGTAATATGGTGGTGCGTACTTCCAGAGTAGAAGTAGCAAGGGGTGCAAAAATTAGTGTGAATCCTGATCTTGGGAGCATGGCCCACCTCTCAACAAGGGTCTAGCACGGGTTGACTAGACTCAACACAAAGTAAATAGCTTATGAGCTAGTTTTTATACATATAAGGCTCTACTAGGCATTTTATTCTTACCACAGAGGAGAAGCATAGCTAAAAAATTTAACATTTTTATAAAAAAATTCTCCAAGTGACAAAGTATCAGAAATCAGGTTCTCATAATTCTACTATCTCTCACTCCACAACAACTTAAATGATATGGGGTCCCTAAAAGTTAAGTTCCCAACAGTAACAGGACTCCTAGGAAAGAATCATGGTGTGAGTCTATAAAGAGATCATGACTAAAATAATCTATCTTCTTTAAATTCAGCATTAAATAGGTTGTACTTAAGAATTCATAATGTGAATCGTAACAGAAAGTGTGTATATAAAAATTGGAACATGTAGGGAGCATACCTGACCGTGGTCGAAGGAAGGAGCGAGGAGGGCTTACCACTTGGGCGCCCACCCCTAGGTCTAGGCGTCTGCTCCACTTAGGGTGGATTTTCGAAGCCCGCTTCGACGTACAGGGTCCTCGTGTTATGTATCTTTAAGATTTTTCGTTCATACGGTAAAATATGTTCGTTATATCATCGGGTGCTTCCCCCACACTTATTTCCTATTTTCCTTTATACAAAGCATGGTGGAGACAAAAGCATAGGCAAAAATATATCCAATAATAATAAGAAACCAACTCTTTATTCAGTATCATGTAAGGCACTTTGTTTACAAAGAAAAGAATTCTGAATAAAAGAATGAATCTAAGTGAAAGAATTTAAACAATCTCATGACTAATCTCGAAGGTGCCTTATCAACTACTAGAACAGACTCAATCTACTTCTTCGGTTTTGGAGGCTCTAAGGCACTTACGCACTTTTCTAATTCCTTATTGTTCTTCTCTATGTCCTCTACTTTCTTGTGTGTGCGAAGAAAACATCTATTCTAAAGGCGTAGAGTGGATTCTATAGAAGGGATAGTAGCCTGTTGAACCTCTATCAGCTTTTCTAGATCAACTAAGTCTTGCGACGCTTGCACGGAGCTTCAGCCTTAGCAAGGGCATGCTTAGGAGCTTCCTTGGGTGGAAGGAATTTGACTTTGCTTGGATGAGCGCGAACTCCTTCAAAGTAGGTGCGTTCCCCAGTGCTGTACTTGGCATAGATGATCTCTCCTTTCTTGTTGGTCTTCACACCAACAAGCATCTCATTGTGCTTCGGTGACAAGAGCTTGGTTCCAGCAGGTAGCTTGACGACAGGCCCCTTCGACGGATTATCTTCTAGCAAGAGGGGCTGCGGAGGTGCTGCGAGAACTGGCTGAGCGAAGTAAGATTGGCTATAGCTATGAGGTCTTGGTGGAATGGCAGCGAGGGGTTGAGCATTGCTAACTGGGATAAGAGCTTTGCAATTCGGATCTTCCTTAGGGATGGAGTTGAAGTCAAGACCGTAAGGGATGATCCTCTTGTTGTGGTTGGCCATTGGAGTTGGGGAGAGAGAGCTAGCAAACTTCTAAAGAGGGATGATCTGATGGAATGAGGATGGCTGACGTCACGGGGCGTTTATATAGGAGGGTTTGGAGAACCAGACCGGCATCTAAATGGTATCTCGTGATAAAAACACCCGAATAATCTAGGAATAAACTTTTTCTAGAAGGAGAATGTAGAAGAATCGCGAAGGCAAAAGGCGGCGGTGAAACAGCGCAGGGAGTGGGGCGGCTGCCCAGCCCTAGGGGCAGGCGCCCGGCTCCGATCTACTTTTTCGCAGAATTTTCTAAATATTCAAGTAAAAAGGTCGAGCCCAACAATACTTAAGTAATAAAGAAATTAATAACATCTAATTCTTCTAATTCTTTATTGGGCTCTAAAAATAATTTAAGGCGTGGACCATTTACCTTGAATAACGTACCTTCGTCGTTTTGAAGCATGACCGCGCCATGTGACGATGCGTCTACCACTTTAAATGTTCCTTTCCACTTACTTCGTAGCTTTCCATGTCTGAAGAGCTTCACCCTAGAATTAAAAAGTAATACCTTATCTCCCTGGGGCGAACTCCTTCTTAATTCTCTTGTCATGCTGATATTAACCCGCTAGGGTTTATGGATGATCTTTCGATGAGAGGCGCGAGATCACTCGATTTGGTGGATGGAGATGACGTTCACGGCCCGACTACAGCCTTCCAAGACCGCGCCTTAGCAACCGATACACCACCTCCAAAGGTTGTCACGATCTTGTGGAGCGCGACAACCAGCCACTAGGGCTCCCGTCCTGCAAGCAATCGAAGAACTAGCAAGAACAAGGAAACAAGCACTGAATTTGCAAGATGAAATTGAAATCCTCAAACTAAATCTTATTATGAGTGGAGTTCTGAAGACAAGGAGACGGGTGGCTGGATCAGCACACGCGCCTACAAGCAAGTAGCAAAGGCTAAACTTGATCCAAACAAAACCCAAGTGTTCCTGGTGGCGGCTAAGCGGTATATGATGTGTGGAGGACGACCACAAGAGAGTTTGGGTCGTGCTCCAACCCTAGGACGCGTCCCTACTGGACTCTAAAAGATACAAGCCCATTGGGCTAACTTAAGGTGGCGCAGCACCCTGGACAGAATAGACCTCTCAGTGATTTTTGGACTGTTGACGCCGTTTCTTAGCAGCTATGAGTATAAGGTCAGATCCGTATGAAAGTAGACTTTATTAGCTTTCCAACAAGTCCAGAATCACCCCAATCCGACTCCGTATGTAACCGTGGCGACCGTCACAAGTTGGAGGTGTGCTGCAGTCCGAATCCAGCCTACGCGAGTCCTTTTCCCTTTCGGTCTTCTCCTTGATTCCTAATCAAAACAAGAGTGCACGTGTCTCCAAGATCTAAATAGGATGGACAAGAGCTCAAGAAGGAACTCACTTGATGATTAAGTGTTCGAGCACGAGCACGGGCAATAGGACCAGCAGGTGTCGGCGTGGACGGCGTGGATGTATGATCGGTGTTGATGTCCTCATCATCCTCCCTTTCTTGAATTTGAGTCGTCCTCGACTCAAGCTCATCTTTCTCACCCAAATAAGGCTTCAAATCTGCAATGTTAAATGTGGGACTAACCCCAAAATCTGCAGGAAGATCAAGTTTATATGCATTCTCATTTATTCGTTGCATCACTTTAAAAGGACCATCCGCTCTAGGCATCAATTTAGATTTTCTTAATTCAGGAAACCTATCCTTTCGCAAATGCAACCAAACCCAATCTCCAGGTTCAAGAATCAATTCCCTTCTACCTTTATCTACAGCAAATTTGTACTTAGCATTCATGCGCTCTATGTTTTCTTTAGTGGTTTCATGTAGTTTTAGCATCAATTCAGCACGTTGCTTAGCATCAAAATTCAACTTTTCAGAACTTGGCAATGGCATTAAATCAATAGGAGCACGTGGTAACAAGCCATAAACAATCTCAAAGGGACACATCTTCGTAGTAGAATGCAGCGAACGATTATAAGCAAACTCAATATGAGGCAAACAATCTTCCCACATCTTAATATTCTTCTTTAAAACAGTCCTTAACATAGTAGACAAAGTTCTATTCACAACTTCAGTTTGACCATCAGTTTGGGGGTGACAAGTGGTGGAAAATAAAAGCTTAGTCCCCAATTTGGCCCATAAAGTTCTCCAAAAATGGCTAAGAAATTTAGCATCACGATCAGAAACAATTGTATTTGGCACACCATGCAAGCGAACAACTTCTCGAAAGAACAAATCAGCAATATTTGTAGCATCATCAGTTTTATGACATGGTATGAAATGTGCCATTTTAGAGAATCGATCCACAACCACAAAAACACTATCTCGCCCTTTCCTAGTCTGTGGCAATCCCAACACAAAATCCATAGAAATATCCTCCCAAGGAGCACTAGGAACAGGAAGAGGCATATACAAACCATGTGGATTCAACCGGGACTTAGCCTTTTGACATGTTGTGCAGCGAGCAACAAATCTCTCCACGTCTCGTCGCATCTTTGGCCAAAAGAAATGACCAGCAAGAATGTCCTCCGTCTTCTTCGCTCCAAAATGCCCCATCAAGCCACCTCCATGCGCTTCCTGCAGCAACAACAAGCGAACGGAGCTAGCTGGAATGCATAGCTTGTTAGCTCTAAACACAAACCCATCATTGAGGATGAATTTGTTCCACGTTTTCCCATCTTTACAATGCAGCAGCACTTCTTTAAAATCAGCATCATGAGCATATCGGTCTTTAATTGTTTCTAACCCAAAGATCTTGTAATCAAGTTGATTCAGCAAAGTATATCTCCTAGACAATGCATCTGCAATGATATTATCCTTCCCTTTCTTGTGTTTGATAACATAAGGAAAAGATTCAATAAATTCAACCCATTTTGCATGTCTACGATTCAGTTTTCCTTGACTACGAATATGCTTCAAAGATTCATGATCAGAATGTATAACAAATTCTTTGGGCCACAAATAATGCTGCCATGTTTCTAATGTCCGCACTAGAGCATATAATTCCTTATCATATGTAGAATAATTAAGAATAGGCCCGCTCAATTTCTCACTAAAGTATGCAACAGGTTTTCTTTCTTGTAACAAAACACCACCCAATCCAATTCCACTCGCATCACATTCAAGCTCGAAAGTCTTATTAAAATCAGGGAGTTGGAGTAGAGGTGCATGTGTTAACTTATCTTTCAGCACATGGAAGGCGTGCTCTTGTGCTTTGCCCCAAGAAAAGGGCACTCCCTTCTTTGTAAGCTCATTCAATGGTGCAGCAATGGTGTTGAAGTCCTTCACAAAACGGCGATAGAAACCAGCAAGTCCTAGGAAACTCCGCACTTGTGTGACTGTCGTGGGTACAGGCCATCCTTGTATAGCTTCCACCTTGGCTTTATCAACCTCAATTCCCTGTGGAGTGACAACATAGCCAAGAAACGATACTCGATCGGTGCAGAAAGTGCACTTCTCAAGGTTACCAAACAAACGTGCATCACGTAGAGCATTGAAAACAGCACGTAAGTGATCAAGGTGTTCATCAATGGATTTGCTATAAATCAGTATATCATCAAAGTAGACGACAACAAATTTCCCAATGAAAGCACGCAAAACCTTGTTCATTAATCTCATGAAAGTACTAGGTGCATTAGTTAACCCAAAAGGCATGACTAACCACTCATATAGACCGAACTTGGTTTTGAAAGCAGTTTTCCATTCATCTCCCAATTTCATACGAATCTGATGGTACCCACTACGCAAATCAACCTTTGAAAACACAACAACACCACTCAATTCATCAAGCATATCATCTAATCGTGGAATAGGGTGTCTATATCGAATGGTGATATTATTAATAGCCCTACAATCAACACACATGCGCCATGTTCCATCTTTCTTAGGCACTAAAATCACTGGAACAGCACAAGGACTAAGAGACTCACGCACATAACCTTTGTCTAGTAGTTCTTGCACTTGTCGCTGAATTTCCTTCGTTTCCTCCGGATTGGTCCTGTATGGCGTACGGTTTGGCAAAGATGCTCCAGGGATAAGATCAATTTGGTGCTCAATCCCTCGTATTGGTGGCAGCCCCGCTGGTATCTCAATGGGGAACACATCAGAATACTCCTGCAAAATGTTAGCAACAGTAGGGGGCAAAGAACGTTGCATATCCTCAAATGAAATCAAAGCATCCTTGCATACCAAAGCATAAGCAACAGAGGTGGATGCATTGAACTCATTAATATCAGATTTTGTAGCAAGCATACAACGTCCTTTCAATGTTATCTCATCTTTGTCATCAACAACAGATTTGTCACTCTCGCTCTTTGCTTTTGCAGCCTTAGTAACATCAGATTGCATAATATCTTCAGGAGACATAGGATGCAACACAATTTTTCGATCATGGTATAGAAACGAATATTGATTTGATCTACCATGATGCATCAAATCTCTATCAAATTGCCATGGTCTACCTAGCAGAATATTGCAAGCTTGCATAGGCACAACATCACATTCAACAATATCTTTGTATGATCCGATGGCAAAATTGATTCGCACCAGTCTCGTTACCTTTGCCTTACCACTGTTGTTCAGCCATTGGATGTAGTAGGGATGGGGATGTGGTTTGGTGGTGAGGGCGAGCTTCTGTACCATGTCGCTACTTGCCAAGTTGTTGCAGCTACCTCCATCAATGATCATGCGGCACGAACGCTCCTTGATGACACACTTTGTTTGGAATAAAGTGTGTCGCTAATTTTGCTCCGCCTTCTCCATTTGTGCACTAAGCACTCGCTGTACAATCAAGCTCTCATAGTGCTCCGCGTCACCTGCATTGATGTGTTCTTCTATGTGTTCCTCACTACCTGCATAGTCAGCCGCAAGCAATGCAAGTGTATCTTCATCAAATTCACTAGCAGATGAACACTCACCATCATCTTTGACAATCATAACACGCTTGTTCGGGTAGTCACGCATCATATGGCCATATCCCTTACACCGATGACATTGTATGTTGCTTGTTCTACCTGTCGATGCCACGGATGAAGTACTCGCAGCCAGCTTTTGCGCTGTCTTCACTACTGAATTGGTGGGGGCAGCTCGAGTCTTGTCACTAGATGATGGCGTAGGAGTACGTGTAGACGGAGTTGTAGATGGGCGCGGCTGCCATGAACTAGCTTTCCCTGCAGAAACATTAGTCCTTGCGCTAGCACGTCGTCCCTGCACTTCCCGTTCAGCTTTACAAGCAAGATGAAACAGTTTGGTTACGTTATTGTATTCTTTGTAAGCGAGGATATCCTGAATTTCCCGATTTAATCCACCTAAAAATCTAGCCATAGCAGGTTCCTCATCCTCCTCTAATTTACAACGCAACATACCCGTTTGTAATTCCTGATAGTATTCTTCTACACATTTAGATCCTTGTCTCAATTGCTGCAACTTATTTATCATATCACGGGCATAGTAAGATGGAACAAATCTAGCTCTCATGGCTCGTTTCAGCGCATCCCAAGTTCTAGGTATGTTATGAGGATTTTTCTTGCCATATTCGATCCACCAAACAGAAGCAAAATCTATGAACTCACTAGTAGCAGCCCTAACACGTGTGTTCTCAGGAAATTCATGGCATGCAAACTTTTGATCAACAGCAATCTCCCAAGAAATGTATGCATCAGGGTCATATTTACCATCAAAAGGAGGTATTTTAAATTTAATCTTACTGAAAGCATCATCATTATTGTGTACCTCGCGTCGGCGGCGGCCACCCATACCTCTACGGTTGTGACGTAGGCGACGTCGATCACGAGTGTCTCGATCATCATGTTCAGTATCACTTGTGTATTCTTCATCATAACTACCATCCTCTCGATCTTCCTCCTTCTTTTCTTCTTTATGCTGGTCTTTATCATTGTTGTGGAGGTCATCAAAACGCCTCAGCAGAGCAGCAAGGCTTTTGTCCACACTAGCAATGGACTGCTCCAAACCTGCAAGCTTGTTGTTTGCGGCAATCTGAGTAGCCTCCAACTGCCCAAGTTTGTCATTTGTCACCTGCAAGTCATTATCAAGTCCCTCCGTGTGCAACTTCACTTTCCTTTCAAAATGTTGTATGATGCCCTTTGTGCGAGGCGAATGTGGAATTTGGTTATCTTCGTCGATCCCTGACATGGTTCAAAGACAAAGACAACAAGAAGACAAGTGAAGAAATAAAAGCCCTACAACTACTAGGATGTAGCTACAGCAAGTCGCTCACTCTCCACCTATTACACAAGTTCTTACCAGTTCTTACCTTGCTCGACAGGAGGGGTCATCTACCAACAGGTCTGCAGCAATGGATGAAGTGTATCGATGCCGCAGCACGAGACCTGTCAAGCTGTAGAATATGTGGAGCTATAGGTGGGCTGAAACAAGGAACGAACTAGCACCACGTTAGTTACAAAAAGCAAGCTGAATAATCGTTCAATCGGCGGTACTGTGCTGGTCCTAGTCTAGACCGTGCTAGAGACGTGAGCCTGGACACAAAGGAGAGCACAACACACCACCCAAAGTGAACGAAGAATCTCTAAGATCAGCCCCTTTCTCTTCTTTTCTTTTGTTTCTTTCTTTTTTTTCTTTTTTTCTTTTTTTCTTTTTTTGAATATTTTTTTCAGGGGCACTCAAAACTGATTATATGAACAAGAACACTCCCAAAGAGCAACTCAGCACACACACACTCTCTCTCTCTCTAGAGTAAACCACTCGTTTAGATATGAATACTTGTTGCGTGGTTCGTTTGATATTTGTAGCACAGGGTGAACTGATTCCTCGTCTGATTGGAACTTCCAATTCTACTCGGATTTGGCCAACAGCGAGGAATACCCGATTCCTTGATCCGACTCAAACTTGAAAACCTACTTGGATTCGGCCAACAGAGAGGAACAGCCGATTCCTTGTCCGATTCAAACTTCAAACCCTACTTGGATTCGGCCAACAGAGAGACTATATGATAGCGCGTATTGTGATAGAACGTGACAAGAACTCGAAACTCTAAAGGACTAAAACTAAGACCAGCAACTTGACACAACCGATGCAACCGACGACTCAACAAGCCGTAACTAGGTAGCACTAGCCACGGCCCAAAAGTCTATAGGATTGTAGGAAACTAATCTACTTTTTTTTGGCTTTTTTTGGACTGTAGGAAAAAATAAAAACAGCGAAGAATTACAAGTCTCTCACCGATAAACCTTGCTCTGATACCAATTGATATTAACCCGCTAGGGTTTATGGACGATCTTTCGATGAGAGGCGCGAGATCACTCGATTTGGTGGATGGAGATGACGTTCACGGCCCGACTACAGCCTTCCAAGACCGCGCCTTAGCAACCGATACACCACCTACAAAGGCTGTCACGATCTTGTGGAGCGCGACAACCAGCCACTAGGGCTCCCGTCCTGCAAGCAATCAAAGAACTAGCAAGAACAAGGAAACAAGCACTGAATTTGCAAGATGAAATTGAAATCCTCAAACTAAATCTTATTATGAGTGGAGTTCTGAAGACAAGGAGACGGGTGGCTGGATCAGCACACGCGCCTACAAGCAAGTAGCAAAGGCTAAACTTGATCTAAACAAAACCCAAGTGTTCCTGGTGGCGGCTAAGGGGTATATGATGTGTGGAGGACGACCACAAGAGAGTTTGGGTCGTGCTCCAACCCTAGGACGCGTCCCTACTGGACTCTAAAAGATACAAGCCCATTGGGCTAACTTAAGGTGGCGCAGCACCCTGGACAGAATAGACCTCTCGGTGATTTTTGGACTGTTGACGCCGTTTCTGAGCAGCTATGAGTATAAGGTCAGATCCGTATGAAAGTAGACTTTATTAGCTTTCCAACAAGTCCAGAATCACCCCAATCCGACTCCGTATGTAACCGTGGCGACCGTCACAAGTTGGAGGTGTGCTACAGTCCGAATCCAGCCTACGCGAGTCCTTTTCCTTTCGGTCTTCTCCTTGATTCCTAATCAAAACAAGAGTGCACGTGTCTCCAAGATCTAAACAGGATGGACAAGAGCTCAAGAAGGAACTCACTTGATGATTAAGTGTTCGAGCACGAGCACGGGCAATAGGACCAGCAGGTGTCGGCGTGGACGGCATGGATGTATGATCGGTGTTGATGTCCTCATCACATGCCATCTCTTAACTCTCTCTTTATAAATCTTTTAATTGTGATATGCTTTTTCTCTCCAGTCATCTAACTCTAAGAGTTGCATTTTCTCTCTATCCCGGCAGCATCAAGGTCCATGTTCCATTTCTTAATAGCCAAGTGAGCTTTAAATTCTAACTCAACTGGTAGGTGGCAAGTCTTCTCATACACCAACTGATAAGGAGACATCCCAATAGGTGTCTTGTATGCTGTTCGGTATGCCTAGAGTGCTTCGGGAAGCTTGTCCTTCCATCTAGTACCCATCTCATTTACTGTCTTCTGCAGAATGTTCTTGATTTGCTTATTTGTGCTTGCCCGTTTGTGTGAGGATGATAGGGGGTAGCGACGTTGTGATGTATTCCATGCTTAGACAAGTAGTGCTCAAAGCGCTTGTCGATGAAGTGTGATCCTTTGTCACTTATCACTATCCTCAGGACTCCAAATCTATGAAGCTTGCCCGTTTGTGTGAGGATGATAGGGGGTAGCGACGTTGTGATGTATTCCATGCTTAGACAAGTAGTGCTCAAAGCGCTTGTCGATGAAGTGTGATCCTCTGTCACTTATCACTATCCTCAGGACTCCAAATCTATGAAATATTGTCTCTTTAAACATCTTCTTGGAATTTATGTTATCAGCCTTCTTGCATGGCAGGGCTTCAACCCATTTGGAGACATAATCTACTACCACCAGAATGTACTCGCATTTCATCAATGGTGGGAATGGTCCCATGTAGTCGATTCCCTAGACATCAAAGAGTTCGATCTGAAGGTTGTTGATGAGTGGCATGGCATCTCTTGTATTGATATTGCCGTGCCTATGACATGGTCCACATCTTCGGATGAATTCTCTTGTGTCTTCATACATTGTTGGCTAAAAGAATCCGCATTGTCAAATCTCTGCATGTGTGTGGAATGCCCCATAATGTCCTCCATATGGTGATGAATGGCATCTCTCAATGATTTTTATTCCTTCCTCAATAGGTACACATCTCCTAAGTAGGCCATCTGAGCAGACTCGGAAGAGGTATGGTTCATCCCATATGTGAGTACGACTTTCTTGGACGAGTTTCCTTTTGTTTGCTCCTGGTGGTACATATCCTGAAACCATAAAATTAACAATATCTGCATACCAGGGGTCAGATCTGTTGATCCCATAGAGCATGTCGTCCCAGAGTGAATCGTTGATGGGTAGTTCCTGTGAACTCTTAAACTGCATTCTAGACAAGTGATCGGCAACAGAATTTTCCACTTCCTTTTTATCTTTTATTTCTAAGTCAAATTCTTAGAGTAACAAAATCCATCATATTAAACGAGGTTTAGCATCTTTCTTAGTGAGCAAATATTTCAAAGCAGCATGATCAGAATAAATAATTACTTTAGCTCCCACTAAGTAAGATCTAAACTTATCAATAGCAAAAACAACAGCAAGGAGCTCTTTTTCAGTAGTTGCATAATTAAGTTGAGGTCCTGTTAAAGTTTTGCTAGCATAGGCTATTGCATGATGCTTTTTATCTTTAGTTTGTCCTAAAACTGCCCCCACAGCATAATCACTTGCATCACACATAATTTCAAAAGGTAAAGACCAATCAGGGGGTTGAATGATTGGTGCTGAGATGAGTGCTTTCTTTAAAATTTCAAAAGATCTTAAACATTCATCATCTAATTCAAAAGGAACATCCTTAGCTAGCAAATGAGTAAGAGGTCTAGCAATAAATGAGAAATCTTTTATAAATCTACGATAAAAACTAGCTTGGCCAAGAAAACTTCTAATTCTTTTATATTGACAGGTGGAGGTAGCTGTTCAATTACTCCAATTTTAGCCCTATCTACCTCTATACCTCTTTCAGACACTAAGTGTCCTAGCACTATTCCTTCTCTAACCATAAAGTGGCATTTCTCCCAATTGAGGACTAAGTGCTTTTCTTCATATCTTTGCAAAACTCTATCTAAATTTTCAAGACAATCATCAAAAGTTTTTCCATAAACAGAAAAGTCATCCATGAAAACTTCCATAATCTCTTCAATCATTTCAGAAAATATAGACATCATACATCTTTGAAAAGAAGCTGGAGCATTACATAACCCAAAAGACATTCTACGATAAGCATAAGTTCCATATGGACATGTAAAGGTAGTTTTGCTTTGATCATCAGGATGGATAGGGATTTGGTGATACCCCGAATATCCATCAAGGAAACAAAAGAAAGAATGATTGGCTAACCGTTCTAACATCTCATCAATAAAAGGCAACAGAAAATGATCCTTCTTAGTAGCTTTATTAAGCTTTCTATAGTCTATGCACATCCGCCATCCTATGACGGTACGTTGAGGGATCAACTCATTCTTCTCATTCTTAACAATAGTCATGCCACCCTTTTTAGGCACAACTTGGACAGGGCTTACCCACTCACTGTGTGGCATAGGATAAATAATCCCGGTGTGTAAAAGTTTCAAAACTTCCTTTTTAACAACCTCCCTCATCGCATTGTTGAGTCTACGTTGTGGCTCTCTAGAAGTGGAACAGTAGGATCTGTTGGAATGTGATTGGTGCAAAGGGCAGGACTAATTCCTTTAAGATCTTGGAGTGAGTAGCCAAAAGCCGACTGATGTTTCTCTAGCACAGCCATTAAGCAAAAAGTTTGCTCCTAAGTGAGTTTATCACTTATGATCACAAGGAACTCTGGATCATCATTTAGAAAAGCATATCTAAGACCGATTGGTAAAGGTTTAAGTTCTATAGGAGGTCTAGGTGGCTCTGCAAACTCATCTTAAGGTTCAGGCTCAGAGTAATTAGCCTCTTCTTCTATGAAGAATTAAGCATCATCCTCTAGACCTGAGTCAACTAAGAGCTCTAGAGAAGCAGCCTTAAATTCCTCTAGCGGGTCAGATTATGGATAAGATTCGGTCATAGTACTTAGAGAATGAGATATGGACACTGGGAATTGGAGTTTCTTTCCAAAACAAATGTTTATTTTCCCTGTTTGTCCTTCATAAAGGAGTCTTCTAAAAGGTTGTCCTATCAACAGGTCGAAGTCCCATATGGGGAAGACATAAAAGCTCAAATGAACCAAGGTTCCTTCTACCTGGATTGGTTGGATATGTAAAATTCCTGAACTGGGGACAATGTGTCCTGAAAGACTCTTCATCAATTTTGTAGTTGGGGTTAATGTCAAATGCTTCATTAAATGTTGTGCAAGTGAAACAGACATGATATTAATGCCCACAACTAGATTATAGAGAGCATCTATGTGATCGGAATTAAATGAGCACCGTATTGGAAGAGAGGGTGAATCCAAACGGATCACATCAGAGGAAAGCTCTGATTCCTCTAACCATTCACTGCTTATGACCGACACCAGCTCTGCTGAAGTGCTTCTGTAAGATACATCCTCAGAAGGATTCAAAGATTCTCTAAGGTGATTATGATGATTCTGTGGCTTCTTTAAAGAATAATAATTCATAATGTTTCCAAAATCAGAAAAAAGATTGGGTTCGATATCAAGCATAAAATCAGGAAATAGAATTTCTTCTTCACCTTGGAAAAACTAAAGTAGATGGTATATCTGGCAAAGAATTTGGTCACTTGAGGTTCTTCTTCTAGGATATTATCTAATTTAGAGGATAGGATTTGATCTAGGATTAATCTTGCTTTTTCTGATGAAACATGCAACAATGATCCTCTAGAAGTTGTATCGAGCAATTGCTTACTGTTTTTATGAAGACCTTTATAAAAATGTTGAAGAAGAATAGGGTCTTGTAAACTGAGGTCTGGGCCAGATGCTAAAAGAGTAGTGAAATGATTCTAGGATGAGGCCAAAGATTCACTAGGTTCTTGCTTAAAAGTCAGAACCTTGACTCTAAGGTCGATGATTTGGGAGATAGGGTAAAAATCTAGGCAAAAGTTAGAACGTAAGGATCCCCAATCTCCTTATTGCTTGCCTACGGCTTTATCATACCATTGTCTAGCTTTTCCCTTTAAAGAGAAAGGAAATAGCTTCCAACGTAAAGTTTGATCAGACATGCCCTCTATGCAAAGACAGTCACATGTTTGCTCAAAGTCTCTAATATGAAGGTAAGGGTTTTCGTCTACTCCTCCTGAAAAGGATAGGCTTTGGACCATTGCAATCAACAGTGGACTCAGCCTATAGTTAGGGGTTTGGATAGGTTGTGATGACTCCCATGGTACTAGGCTGGTCTCCGTGGGTGCAGAAATTTGAAAAGTAGGAATTGAATTTGTGTTATCCATAAGGATAGAAAAAGGAAAGAAGAATAAGGTAAGAAATAAAAAGGAAAAGATAAAATTATAGGGACAAGGTAAAGCAAGACTTAAGGTTAACTCAGCTGACGTCTTTCTCCCCAGCAACGGCACCAGAAATGCTTGTTGATATTAGATATGCACACGAAGAAATTCAAGATAAATGATCCGCAAGCGCACGAATATCGGTGAGCACTTCACCTAGGAGATAAGTCGTATTTGTTTTATCCACAAGGAGAAAGCGTGCGATGACTAACCTAGTCTTTACTATTACCCTTGGGCCACACTACAAGGTGGTGAAGATATAAGCGATTAGAGAGAACTACGACGACAGTCTGGTTCCAACCTATGGCAAGCTATGATACTATTGATCTTAGGGGAAATACCAATGGAAAAGAGACACCACAGAGGATGCTTAACTAGGGTACTTAAATCCTACCAAACCTTCTGACGGGAGGAGACTCCAAAGGTAACAACGGGATTGTCACGTCCCACACTACTACTCACTAATCCGGCTAGATAGGGGATATCCACGAGTATTCCTAGCCCAAGCACCACGCTTACGCTACGAATGATTACTCTATTCCCTACGCGAAGCGAATAAAGTAAACCCGTAAACCAAAGAATAATGATAACAACGTACTTACTTAGTATTAGAAGTTGAATTGCCGAAGAATCCTAGAACCAAGCCTTGGGTTAGGAGACTTGACCCTGTGGATACAAGCTTGGAGAGGAGACACCAACAGGCCGGGCTTCCTCCAATCTTCTACCTCCACTCTAACTCTCTCAATCTAGAAGAATAACTCTAATCTCACATAGAGACTACAAAGCTAAACTCTCTTGTATGTGCCCTAGAGAAAGATCCATTCGAGGGACCCCTCTCAAGCGAATTCTCTCTAGAAAATATGAATTAGGGTTTCTAAACTCCCTTCTCCAGGGGCCAGGGGCCTTGCTTATATAGCCCCCTAGGAAGCACCACAGCCCTCGGATCAAACCGACCTTGATCAACGATTTTTATTCATCCTCAAAGGCGGTGGAGGCAGGATCTGTGAGGTGGAAGCTCATTGACTCTCTGGATGGGGCGGCCGCCCCTGGGGCCGGGCACCTGCCCCTGTCACAGTGACAGGTGGGTCCCACCTCCCAGGGTTTGGCTTCTTGAACCTTCTAGATTATACTTTTTCCATACGTGGCCCTTTCTCTCTATGTAAACTTGACATGTGGGCCATCTTTGATTATTTTCAGCTGGCACCCTATAGAAATAGATATTCACCAAAACTCGTAGAATTCTGTCAGTTAAATACCTAGTCTATGGTGGTAATTAATTTTATAGCATTCTTTTACTTAAGTTGACGGTAAAAAATGATAGTTAACTACCGTCAACAAATGTCTCATCTTAGCACAAGCAAAGTACAGTGATAAGCACAATTTCTCTATAGGGTATACCTTGTCTTGGGATCAAGAAGATGGCGACTAAGGTAAACAATGACATATTCTTTTCCTTCGTCTTCTTAAGTCAAAACAGCCCCAATTGTCTTCTCTTCAGTAGCAATATATAATTTGAAAGGAACTCCTCTTTTTGGGTGCACGAAGGACCGGTGGCATTAATAAATATTCCTTTATCTTTTCAAATGCTTCTTGTTGCTCTGCCCCAAAGTGAATTCAGATTCATCTTTTAGCTTCAATATAGGGGTGAAAGGAATAATTTTCCCGGACAAATTAGCAATAAATATTCTCAAGTAGTTCACTTTTCCTAAGAACTTTTGCAAGTCCTTACATGTAGGTGCCTGAACTCCCTTGATCTTTTCTATCCTCTTGGGATCAATCTCTATGCCTTTATCATGAATTATGAAGCCTAAGAATTTTCCAACCGATATCCAAAAGCACATTTGAGTGGGTTCATCTTCAATCCATAGCGGCACATCCTCTCAAAAGTAAGATGCAAATCAGCCAAATGAGATTTATGGGCAGCCGATTTAATCACAACATCATCAATGTAAACCTCCATAATCACCCTAATTAGATCATGGAAAATCAAATTCATAGCTGTTTGATAAGTAGCACCTGCATTCTTCAGCCCAAATGTCATCACAACCGACTCAAAGAGACTAACATACCCAGGACATATAAAGGCTGTCTTAGACATATCTTCCTCAGCCATAAAAATCTGATTATAACTGGCATTACCATCAAGAAAACTAATAACCCGGTGTCCTGAAGCATCATTGACAAGCATATCGGTTATAGCCCTAGGATATTCATCTTTCAGTGTAGCTCTATTAAGATCTCTAAAATCAATGCAAACTCTGATCTTTCCAGAATCTTTCTTGTCAATAGGCACAATATTAGAGACCCACTCCGCTTACCTACATGGTTGAATAAACCCCGCTTGCAAGAGCCGATTAATCTCTTCTTTAACCCAAACATAAATTGTAGAATTAAATCGGCAGGGGTGTTGCTTATATGACTTGAATCCATCCTTGATGAGGAGCCGATGCTCAACAAGCTCTTGGTTTAGCCCAGGCATCTCTGTATAATTCCATGCAAAATAATTAACATATTCCTTGAGAAGCGTGATTAGCTCAACTTTGTAATCGGCTTCCAAGTTTTGGTTTATAAATGTCGGCCGGGGCACAGAGCCATCCCCAATATCAACTTGTTCCAAAGGGTCAGCTGATGTGAAACCTTGGCCCAACTTATTGAGCTCATCAAAATCATCAATAGCCTCACAGGGATCAGTCTTATTAGCCTAATACTGTTTAACATGATGTTTTAACCATTTAATATTTGTATCCATTAATAAAAATGATTACATGATGATATTGAGCTGATTTTCAATCGGCTTCAAAGATACAGGAACAAAACCTTACCTGGTAACACTAATGAATTCAAAATCAGAAAGATCTCTAACAAACAAGCAACCAATAGCATCATGCCCCCCAAGCATAGGAGCATCGGCTGTAGCAACATCAGCCAATGAATCTGAATGCACGATCTCAATGGCATCTCCCATCCATTGAATAAGAAACTGGTGCAAGCTAGATGACACATAACAATTGGCATGGATCCAATCATGCCCAAGTATCAAGTTATAGCTACCTTGCACATCTACAATGAAGAATGCCGTAGACAGAGTCTTGCTCCAAAAGTGAGCTCCATGTTGGAAATTACTTTGGCTAGGATGGGAGCATCTTCTCCAATTCCAGTGATCATCATATTGGTCTTGATCAGCTCCTCATCAATGCCACCAAGCTTCTTATAAAGTGGATGTGGCATCACATTCACGATTGCCCCACTGTCCACCAACATGCTATGGACCGACGTGCCATTGATATGACCCTTCAAATGTAGAGGCTTGAGATGATTGACGAAGTTCTCTGGTTTCTTAAATACAACATTCTCTGTTGGAAAGTTAAACACCACTGCAAACTGAGTCATCCTCGATGATGTAGTAATCGGCGAACAAAACAACCACATTGACTTCTTCTCTTTCCGGGGTGGCTTCATAGTCAACCATCTCCTCGTCAGGCATCTCAGAATCTTCAGGAACCTCCATGCCAACCAGAGCAGAAACGGTGGAAGCAAAATCATTGGAGGACACCTTGGAGGCAACCAGGACAGTGGGAGTCAGCTCAGCCAACTCAGAAGTTGGCTCAGTCGACTCTAGGGCTTTTAGAGCAGCTTCAGTAGGGGTAGCCAACTCATGAGTTGGCTTAGCCAACTCGTGAGTCAGCTTAGCCGACTCTAGTTCATCCAGGGCGGTAGAGATAGGTAAAGTCGGCTTAGCTGACTAGCTCATCATAGGAGTCGGCTTAGTCGACTGGCCAGCGGCAGCAGTGGCATTTTGACCTTCTAGAGAGATTTTGATGCGTATGGGGTTGGGAACTTCACCCCCCCCATTTTGGCAAGCTGCTCCCTCTTCTGTTGCTTATATCGGGCACATTGCAACTTACGCCGTTGAGTCTTATTCAACCCACGAGGACACCATATGGGTTGGCGGTACCTAGAATCACCTTTAGCGCACTTCTTATCTTCAACTCCAGCATGTTCTTTTGGAGATTCATCTTGCTTTCGTACTGGAGCTTCTCCAATTACAATCGGCCCATCATGGTTAGTGACAAGAGCTTCCATGGAGCCGATTGTGATAACCGATTGATGCCTAGCTCTTAGCAGAGGAATAACAAGAGCCTCAACCTTCTTAGGCACTTAGATTTGCTGCATTGGTGCCTTTCCTGATCTTTGCAGAGTTGGAGCCTTGGAAGGAATCATCTAGCCTTGATTTACACTGCTAGAGCTCGATTAACCATCGTTCAAATGGCTAAAGACAGAAGGTCTTTGAACTGGACCAGCAGGCTCTCCCCCCTTTGCTGGCCTTACATAGGCGCTGGCGGAGGATATGGTAGCCAAACACCATAGGGGCCCCATTGTGGTGTGACTAGAGGTAGAATCGGAGTTCCCCAACAAGATACACGAGGAGCAACTCTCTAAACTGGAGTTGCTGGTTGCATCACTGCCAATTGCTTAATCTTATCATCTTCTCACTTGGATGGAGTAGATTCTCTTTTTTTTAA
The DNA here is from genome assembly GCA_022457205.1 of Saccharum spontaneum. Taxonomy (NCBI): domain Eukaryota; kingdom Viridiplantae; phylum Streptophyta; class Magnoliopsida; order Poales; family Poaceae; genus Saccharum; species Saccharum spontaneum. The sequence continues at coordinate 30,424,537 of CM039617.1, read as the reverse complement.
CGGCCGATTCTTGGAATCGGCCTTTTCTTGCTTATACTTAATCATGAGCCTATCAAAGGTATATGGTTGCTTCACAAGCTCGCCCTAGTGCTTCTTTTCATTAGCCTTCCAAGTACCAATCTCTAGCCTACGTGGAACAAACGTGCACAAAACCTGAACACCGGAGGGACCAGAGCTGCTGAAACTAGGGGAATCGGCTCAAGCAACTAGGGCAGTCGGCTTAGCCGACTTGGCTGAGGCTAGGGCTGAGTCAACTAAGCCGACTGCAGCCGACTTGGCTGCTAGAGGAACTAAGTCGGCTAAGCCGACTCCTAGAGTCGACTGAGCCAACTGGCTCTGCCTTATGCTGGAGTCAACTTGGGCAATTGGTGGAGTCGGCCTAGCTGGCCTCTACTGTGTCGCCGCTATTTCATACCACCGCTGCCTTCTTAAATATTGCGTTGATCCAGCAGTGATCTTCAACTTGTTCTTGCCTTCATCATCCTTCTCAAGCACCACTTTGCGCCCCGAATTCGCTTGGACATTCGGTGCTACACGTGGTTCGCCGATAATCACATTCTTGCCTTGAGCTTTATCGGCTTGCTCTGAATGAATCAAAATAGCAGGTGGTCCTGCTTCAATTGTGTGCATTGGAAAAGGGGTCTTATCAACCTGCATCTCAGTTAGACTCAATTGTCCCTCATTAAGGGCCGATTGGACTTGTCGACGAAAAACATTGCAATCATTAGTGGCATGAGAATAAGAGTTATGATATTTACAATAAGCCCGTCTCTTCAACTCATCCGCTGATGGCATTGTATAATTAATTCTAATATATCCAAATTTCAACAATTCATCAAATATTCGGTCACATTTAGAAAAATCAAAAGTAAATTTCACTTCCTCATTCCGATTCTTATGAATTGGCTTGAGAGAAGGACAAGTAACCAATTTATTCTCTACTAGCCATTGAATTTTAGTAGCTAAACATTCTTTATTATTATCGTCAGAATCATCAAAATAATCACTAATAAAATGCACATTATGATGATGAGACTTATAAGCATCATGAGATTCTTTAAGGCGCGATTCAGCTGAAATGGTCTTTTGCATAAGTTGATTAACATTATGGAATTCATAATGCTCAAGTTTATCTCTAATACTAGAACATAAACCAGCAAAGCAAAAATCAGTCAAATTTCTCTTAGAAATCATTAAATGAAAACATCAGTTCTTAATCTATCTAAATCGTTTAAAGAAATCAACAACAAGTTCATCACATCCTTGACGAACCAATGCAAGATGAGACAATCTAGTTTCTTAGGCTCCACTATAAAAGTGACTATGAAACTTTTCTTCTAACTCAGCCCAAGAACTAATAGAACAAGATGGTAATGAAGTAAACCAAGCAAAAGCAGTGCCAGTAAGAGATAATGGAAAATTATGAACTTTCATGAAGTCATAAGCACTAGCTTCACCTAACTGTGCAGAAACATGCTAATGTGTTCCATAGTTGATTTACTATCACCACCACTAAATTCTAAAAATCCGGTACCCTCCAACCATCAGGTGCTTTCATGAAATCAAAAGTAGAAGGGTAGGGCTTATGATATATTCTTACTAGATTTAATTTGTACATATAAACTACTCTCAATTGATTTAGTCAAATCTTCCTTGAGCCGATTCATTGCTTCATTAAAATCGGCTGTTCTAGCATCAGGAGCAAGATTAAATGTAGGAATTTGACTAGGTGACTTCAGTGGGTTTGGCAAAACTACATGTCCCACCGAATCTCTTGCTGATGCTACATGAACGGTCCATAAAGGACGAGCCGAACTATGTGCACCAACAGTTGTGCATGCAGATGTACTAGCACCAAGTTGACTGGCCTTATCGGTTTCAGACACCAAAGGGGCCGATTGAAACTGGCTAGTAGATGCATGAGAAGTTTGATTTTCATAAGAATTCAGAGTTACACCAAATTAAAGTTGTTGCATGACACCCAATTGATCACAATTGGTTGTCTTGACCTCTATCTTATCCATACAATTACTAAGTAAAGTAAATGAATGTTGGATGGTATTTGTAAGTGTATTCTTTGTATCAAGCAACATCTTGGCATAATTCGCATGAGTTGGATAAGAATCAGTATATACCTCTTCATCATACTTAGCTTTTCCGTTATCCGTATCCTCGGCACCTGTAGAAGTAGTAGCATCACCGTAGATAGGCTCGCAGAATTGAGTAACCTTGTCGTGCCGATTCTTGGTGCAGCTCTCCAAGAAAGCCTTAGTATCGGCATCGATCCTGGCTTGTAGTTTCTGATGCAACTCATCTAGAAGCTCATCTATAGATGTAGGGAACAACATGTTGCCCTTGTTGAGGGGGTTCGTCTTGTCCTCCTCAGTAGCAGCACCATTGCCTCCCATGTCACTAGATGGAAACTTGATTCTTCGCCTTGCGTTCCCTAGCGGAGTCGCCAAAAAGTATGTTGACGCTGAAGTTTGCTCCAAGCCAACACACCAGCGAGGGCCTTGGACACCTAAAGAGGTCGCAAACTACCTACAATGCAGCAAAAACATAGCGTAATCGGCCAAACCGATCTAGAGACTGATAGGGCCAATGTGGAGCTCGATCTTGGCTGAATATGCTCCTGAACCACTTCTGGAAGGATCCATTAGGGAGAAGCACATGGAGGATCTCCTAGGACCAGCAAGGCCGCCTAGGATGCCAACAAATCTCATGGAGAAACTTGCTGGATAGCAGTAGAGTTGAGAGGAAGAAATTAGGGCAAAGAGATGGATAGTTTTGTGTTTTTTATCGATTGGATAGATGGGAACTCAATCGGCCTTGATCCTCTCATAAAAATAGAGGAGGGTGGTCTTATCCCAGTAAGAAACCTCTCCAAGACGCGTTCTCCAAGTTTCCCATGTCGAAAATATGCCAAAAAATCGATTTGGAAGGCAATGTGACTCGGAATCTAGGATGAGTCGGCTTAGCTGACAGGGGCAGTCGACTAAGCCGACTTTTGCAGGTTCAGGTATCCTTCCTGGCTGGCTAGAATAAGGAGTCAGCTTAGCCGACTCAGAGTCGGCTAAGCTGACTAGGGGGCAAACCGGCCAAGCCGACTAGGCAAAGTCGGCTAAGCTGACTAGCTTGGCTCGCCAATGGCTCGCTGTCTTCTCTGTGCGTCTTGCTCGTTGTTTCATCGCGCCACTTGACCTCCAATACACCAAAAATGTTTATAACTTGTTCATGATACTTAAAACCACATTGGGACATTTTTGGGTGTCAACACGATGATACGCCTAGGTGACGAGGCTCACGTGGAAGTTCGTTTCGGTTAATTTGGAGATAGTGCTAATCTTGACGTAAGATAGGTGCATGGCTTGTGCCGAATTTATCATAGGCACAAAAATTGTTTAGGACGCACCCAATGGAACTCCTAAGTGACATGGGTCTTGTGGAATCTCATTTCAGTCCATTTGGAGATATTGTTACTATCGGTGCAAGATAGGAGCATAGTTTGCACCGAACATACCATAGGCTTAAATTGGATGCACCCGATGGTACTCCTAGTTGACAAGGCTCAGGTGGAAGCTCGTTTTGGTCCATTTGGAGATATTGCTAATCTTAACACAAGATAGGTGCATGGTTTGCACTAAACGTACCATGGGCTCAAAAATTGTTTTGGACGCACCTGATGGAACTCCTAGGTGACGTGGGTCATGTGGAGTCTCATTTCTATTCGTATGGAGACAGTGTTAGTGTCGGTGCAAGATAGGAGCGTGGTTTGTGCTGAATGTACCGTAGGCTCAGATTGGATGCACCCGATGGTAATCCTAGGTGACATGGCTCAAGTGGAAGCTTGTTTCGGTCCGTTTAGAGATAGTGCTAATCTTAATGCAAGATAGGAGCATGGTTTGCCCCGAATGTACCATAGGCTTATAAATCATTTTGAATGCACTCAACGAAACTCCTAGGTGACGTGGGTCATGTGGAATCTCATTTCAGTCCTTTGGAGAAAGTGTTTGTGTTGATGCAAGATAGGAGCACGGTTTGCACCAAATGTACCATACGCTCAGATTGGATGCACTCGATGGTACTCCTAAGTGATGAGGCTCAAGTGGAAACCTGTTTCGGTCCATTTGGAGATAGTGCAAATCTTGAAGCAAGATAGGTGCACCGTTTGCGCCGAAGGTAACATAGGCTAAAAACTCATTTTGGAAGCACCTGACAGAACTCCTAGGTGTCATGGGTCATGTGAAATCTAATTTTAGTTCGTTTGGAGATAGTGTTAGTGTCAGTGCAAGATAGGGGCACGGTTTGCGCCGAATGTACCATAGGTTTAGATTGGATTTACCTGATGGTACTCATAGGTGACGAGGCTCAAGTGGAAGCTCGTTTTGGTCCGTTTGGGGATAGTGCTAATCTTAATGCAAGAAAGGTGCACGGTTTGCGCTGAACGTAGCATAGGCTTGGAAATCATTTTGGACGCACCCGATGGACCACCTAGGTGACGTGGATCATGTGGAATCTCGTTTTGGTCCATTTGGAGATGGTGTTAGTGTTAGTACAAGATAGATGCACAGTTTGCGCCAAACATGCCATTGGCTTAGAAGTCATTTTGGATGCACCTGATGGTACTCCTAGGTGACGAGGCTCAAGTGGAAACTTGTTTCGGGTCATTCGGAGATAATGCAAATCTTGACACAAGATAGGTGCATGGTTTGCGACAAACATACCATAGGCTCATAAATCGTTTTGGACGCACCTGTTGGAACTCCTAGGTGACGTGGGTCATTTGGAATATAATTTCAGTCTATTTGGACAAAGTGTTAGTGTCAGGACAAGATAGGAGCACGGTTTGCGCTGAACGTACCATAGGCTCAGATTGGATGCACCCGATGGCACTCCAAGTTGACAAGGCTCAAGTGGAAGCTCGTTTTGGTCCGTTTGGAGATAGTGCTAATGTTGACACAAGATAGGAGCACGGTTTGCACTAAACGTACCATAAGCTCAGAAATTGTTTTGGACGCCGAACATAGCATAGGATTGGAAATTGTTTTAGACCTACCCGATGGAACTCCTAGGTGACGTGGGTCATGTGGAATCTTGTTTCAGTCTGTATGGACATAGTGTTAGTGTCGGTGCAAGATAGGAACACGGTTTGTGCCAACATACCATAGGCTTAGATTGGATGCACCCGATGGTACACCTAGGTGACGAGGTTCAAGTGGAAGCTCATTTCGGCCCGTTTGGAGATAGTGCTAATCTTGATGCAAGGTAGGTGCATGGTTTGTGCCAAACATTCCATAAGCTCAGAAATCATTTTGGACGCACCTGATGGAACTCCTAGGTGACATGGGTCATGGCAATCTCGTTTCAGTCTGTTTGGAGATAGTTTTAGTGTTGGTGCAAAATAGGAGCATGGTTTATGCCGAACATACCATAGGTTCAAATTGGATGCACCAGATGGTACTCCTTGGTGATGAGGCTCAAGTGGAAGCTCATTTTATTCTGTTTGAAGATAGTGCTAATCTTGACACAAGATAGGTGCATGGTTAGCGCCGAATGTCACATAGGCTCGGAAATAATTTTGGACGCACCCGATAGAACACCTAGGTGACGTGGGTCATGTGGAATCTCATTTCGATCTATTTAGAGATAGTGTTAGTGTTAGTATTAGTGCAAGATAGATGCATGGTTTGCGCCAAACATGCCATTGGCTTAGAAGTCATTTTGGACACACCCGATGGTACTCCTAGGTGACGAGGCTCAAGTGGAAACTTTTTTTGGGTCATTCAGAGATAGTGCAAATCTTGACGCAAGATAGGTGCATGGTTTGCGACAAACATACCATAGGCTCATAAATCGATTTGGACGCACCAGTTGGAACTCCTAGGTGACGTGGGTCATTTGGAATCTCGTTTCAGTCTGTTTGGACAAAGTGTTAGTGTCAGGACAAGATAGGAGCACGGTTTGCGCTGAACGTACCATAGGCTCAGATTGGATGCCCCCGATGGCACTCCAAGTTGACGAGGCTCAAGTGGAAGCTCGTTTTGGTCCGTTTGGAGATAGTGCTAATGTTGACACAAGATAGGTGCACGGTTTGCGCCAAACATACCATAAGCTCAGAAATCGTTTTGGACACACTCGATGGAACACCAAGATGACATGGGTCATGTGGAATCTCATTTCGATCCATTTGGAGACAGTGTTAGTGTCGGTGTAAGATAGAAGCACGGCTTGCACCAAATGTACAATCGGCTCATAAATCATTTTGGACGCACCCAATGGTACTCCTAGGTGACGAGGCTCAAGTGGAAGCTTGTTTCGGTCCGTTTGGAGACAGTGCTATTCTTGACGCAAGATAGGTGCATGGTTTGCGCCGAACATAGCATAGGATTGGAAATTGTTTTAGACCTACCCGATGGAACTCCTAGGTGACGTGGGTCATGTGGAATCTTGTTTCAGTCTGTATGGACATAGTGTTAGTGTCGGTGCAAGATAGGAGCACGGTTTGTGCCAACATACCATAGGCTTAGATTGGATGCACCCGATGGTACACCTAGGTGACGAGGTTCAAGTGGAAGCTCATTTCGTCCCGTTTGCAGATAGTGCTAATCTTGATGCAAGGTAGGTGCATGGTTTGTGCCGAACATTCCATAAGCTCAGAAATTATTTTGGACGCACCTGATGGAACTCCTAGGTGACGTGGGTCACGTGCAATCTCGTTTGAGTCTGTTTGGAGATAGTTTTAGTGTTGGTGCAAAATAGGAGCATGGTTTAGGCCAAACATACCATAGGTTCAAATTGGATGCACCAGATGGTACTCCTTGGTGATGAGGCTCAAGTGGAAGCTCATTTCATTCTGTTTGAAGATAGTGCTAATCTTGACACAAGATAGGTGCACGGTTAGCGCCGAATGTCGCATAGGCTCGGAAATAATTTTGGACGCACCCGATGGAACACCTAGGTGACGTGGGTCATGTGGAATCTCATTTCGATCTATTTAGAGATAGTGTTAGTGTTAGTATTAGTGCAAGATAGATGCATGGTTTGCGCCAAACATGCCATTGGCTTAGAAGTCATTTTGGACACACCCGATGGTACTCCTAGGTGACGAGGCTCAAGTGGAAACTTTTTTTGGGTCATTCGGAGATAGTGCAAATCTTGACGCAAGATAGGTGCATGGTTTGCGACAAACATACCATAGGCTCATAAATCGTTTTGGACGCACCAGTTGGAACTCCTAGGTGACGTGGGTCATTTGGAATCTCGTTTCAGTCTGTTTGGACAAAGTGTTAGTGTCAGGACAAGATAGGAGCACGGTTTGCGCTGAACGTACCATAGGCTCAGATTGGATGCACCCGATGGCACTCCAAGTTGACGAGGCTCAAGTGGAAGCTCGTTTTGGTCCGTTTGGCGATAGTGCTAATGTTGACACAAGATAGGTGCACGGTTTGCGCCAAACATACCATAAGCTCAGAAATCGTTTTGGACGCACTCTATGGAACACCAAGATGACATGGGTCATGTGGAATCTCATTTCGATCCATTTGGAGACAGTGTTAGTGTCGGTGTAAGATAGAAGCACGGCTTGCACCAAATGTACCATCGGCTCATAAATCATTTTGGACGCACCCAATGGTACTCCTAGGTGACGAGGCTCAAGCGGAAGCTTGTTTCGGTCCATTTGGAGACAGTGCTATTCTTGACGCAAGATAGGTGCATGGTTTGCGCCGAACATAGCATAGGATTGGAAATTGTTTTAGACCTACCCGATGGAACTCCTAGGTGACGTGGGTCATGTGGAATCTTGTTTCAGTCTGTATGGACACAGTGTTAGTGTCGGTGCAAGATAGGAGGACGGTTTGTGCCAACATACCATAGGCTTAGATTGGATGCACCCGAAGGTACATCTAGGTGACGAGGTTCAAGTGGAAGCTCATTTCGTCCCGTTTGGAGATAGTGCTAATCTTGATGCAAGGTAGGTGCATGGTTTGTGCCAAACATTCCATAAGCTCAGAAATTATTTTGGACGCACCTGATGGAACTCCTAGGTGATGTGGGTCACGTGCAATCTCGTTTGAGTCTGTTTGGAGATAGTTTTAGTGTTGGTGCAAAATAGGAGCATGGTTTAGGCCAAACATACCATAGGTTCAAATTGGATGCACCAGATGGTACTCCTTGGTGATGAGGCTCAAGTGGAAGCTCATTTCATTCTGTTTCAAGATAGTGCTAATCTTGACACAAGATAGGTGCACGGTTAGGGCCGAATGTCGCATAGGCTCGGAAATAATTTTGGACGCACCCGATGGAACACCTAGGTGACGTGGGTCATGTGGAATCTCATTTCGATCTATTTAGAGATAGTGTTAGTGTTAGTTTTAGTGCAAGATAGATGCATGGTTTGCGCCAAACATGCCATTGGCTTAGAAGTCATTTTGGACACACCCGATGGTACTCCTAGGTGACGAGGCTCAAGTGGAAACTTTTTTTGGGTCATTCGGAGATAGTGCAAATCTTGACGCAAGATAGGTGCATGGTTTGCGACAAACATACCATAGGCTCATAAATCGTTTTGGACGCACCAGTTGGAACTCCTAGGTGACGTGGGTCAATTGGAATCTCGTTTCAGTCTGTTTGGACAAAGTGTTAGTGTCAGGACAAGATAGGAGCACGGTTTGCGCTGAACGTACCATAGGCTCAGATTGGATGCACCCGATGGCACTCCAAGTTGACGAGGCTCAAGTGGAAGCTCGTTTTGGTCCGTTTGGAGATAGTGCTAATGTTGACACAAGATAGGTGCACGGTTTGCGCCAAGCATACCATAAGCTCAGAAATCGTTTTGGACACACTCGTTGGAACACCAAGATGACATGGGTCATGTGGAATCTCATTTTGATCCATTTGGAGACAGTGTTAGTGTCGGTGTAAGATAGAAGCACGGCTTGCACCAAATGTACCATCGGCTCATAAATTATTTTGGACGCACCCAATGGTACTCCTAGGTGACGAGGCTCAAGTGGAAGCTTGTTTCGGTCCGTTTGGAGACAGTGCTATTCTTGACGCAAGATAGGTGCATGGTTTGCGCCGAACATAGCATAGGATTGGAAATTGTTTTAGACCTACCCGATGGAACTCCTAGGTGACGTGGGTCATGTGGAATCTTGTTTCAGTCTGTATGGACACAGTGTTAGTGTCGGTGCAAGATAGGAGCACGGTTTGTGCCAACATACCATAGGCTTAGATTGGATGCACCCGAAGGTACACCTAGGTGACGAGGTTCAAGTGGAAGCTCATTTCGTCCCGTTTGGAGATAGTGCTAATCTTGATGCAAGGTAGGTGCATGGTTTGTGCCAAACATTCCATAAGCTCAGAAATTATTTTGGACGCACCTGATGGAACTCCTAGGTGATGTGGGTCACGTGCAATCTCGTTTGAGTCTGTTTGGAGATAGTTTTAGTGTTGGTGCAAAATAGGAGCATGGTTTAGGCCAAACATACCATAGGTTCAAATTGGATGCACCAGATGGTACTCCTTGGTGATGAGGCTCAAGTGGAAGCTCATTTCATTCTGTTTCAAGATAGTGCTAATCTTGACACAAGATAGGTGCACGGTTAGGGCCGAATGTCGCATAGGCTCGGAAATAATTTTGGACGCACCCGATGGAACACCTAGGTTACGAGGGTCATGAGGAATCTCATTTCAATCTATTTAGAGATAGTGTTAGTGTTAGTATTAGTGCAAGATAGATGCATGGTTTGCGCCAAACATACCATAGGCTCGGAAATCATTTTAGATGCACCCGATGGTACTCCTAGGTGACGAGGCTCAAGTGGAATCTTGTTTCGGGTCATTCGGAGATAGTGCAAATCTTGACGCAAGATAGGTGCATGGTTTGCGACAAACATACCATAGGCTCATAAATCGTTTTGGACACACCTGTTGGAACTCCTAGGTGACATGGGTCATTTGGAATATAATTTCAGTCTATTTGGACAAAGTGTTAGTGTCAGGACAAGATAGGAGCACGGTTTGCGCTGAACGTACCATAGGCTCAGATTGGATGCACTCGATGGCACTCGAAGTTGACGAGGCTCAAGTGGAAGCTCGTTTTGGTCTGTTTGGAGATAGTGCTAATGTTGACACAAGATAGGAGCATGGTTTGCGCTAAACGTACCATAAGCTCAGAAATTGTTTTGGACGCACTCGATGGAACACCAAGATGACGTGGGTCATGTGGAATCTCGTTTCGATCCATTTGGAGACAGTGTTAGTGTCGGTGTAAGATAGAAGCACGGCTTGCACCAAATGTACCATCGGCTCATAAATCATTTTGGACGCACCCAATGGTACTCCTAGGTGACGAGGCTCAAGTGGAAGCTTGTTTTGGTCCTTTTGGAGATAGTGCTATTCTTGACGCAAGATAGGTGCATGGTTTGCGCCGAACATAGCATAGGATTGGAAATTGTTTTGGACCTACCCGATGGAACTCCTAGGTGACGTGGGTCATGTGGAATCTTGTTTCAGTCTGTATGGACACAGTGTTAGTGTCGCTGCAAGATAGAAGCACGGTTTGTGCCAACATACCATAGGCTTAGATTGGATGCACCCGATGGTACACCTAGGTGACGAGGTTCAAGTGGAAGCTCATTTCGGCCCGTTTGGAGACAGTGCTAATCTTGATGCAAGGTAGGTGCATGGTTTGTGCCAAACATTCCATAAGCTCAGAAATCATTTTGGACGCACCTAATGGAACTCCTAGGTGACATGGGTCATGTGCAATCTCGTTTCAGTCTGTTTGGAGATAGTTTTAGTGTTGGTGCAAAATAGGAGCATGGTTTATGCCGAACATACCATGGGTTCAAATTGGACGCACCAGATGGTACTCCTTGGTGATGAGGCTCAAATGGAAGCTCATTTTATTCTGTTTGAAGATAGTGCTAATCTTTACACAAGATAGGTGCACGGTTAGCGCCGAATGTCACATAGGCTCGGAAATAATTTTGGACGCACCCGATGGAACACCTAGGTGACGTGGGTCATGTGGAATCTCATTTCGATCTATTTAGAGATAGTGTTAGTGTTAGTATTAGTGCAAGATAGATGCATGGTTTGCGCCAAACATGCCATTGGCTTAGAAGTCATTTTGGACACACCCGATGGTACTCCTAGGTGACGAGGCTCAAGTGGAAACTTTTTTCGTGTCATTCGGAGATAGTGCAAATCTTGACGCAAGATAGGTGCATGGTTTGCGACAAACATACCATAGGCTCATAAATCGTTTTGGACGCACCAGTTGGAACTCCTAGGTGACGTGGGTCATTTGGAATCTTGTTTCAGTCTGTTTGGACAAAGTGTTAGTGTCAGGACAAGATAGGAGCACGGTTTGCGCTGAACGTACCATAGGCTCAGATTAGATGCACCCGATGGCACTCCAAGTTGATGAGGCTCAAGTGGAAGCTCGTTTTGGTCCGTTTGGAGATAGTGCTAATGTTGACACAAGATAGGTGCACGGTTTGCGCCAAACATACCATAAGCTCAGAAATCGTTTTGGACGCACTCGATGGAACACCAAGATGACGTGGGTCATGTGGAATCTCATTTCGATCCATTTGGAGACAGTGTTAGTGTCGGTGTAAGATAGAAGCACGGCTTGCACCAAATGTACCATCGGCTCATAAATCATTTTGGACGCACCCAATGGTACTCCTAGGTGACGAGGCTCAAGTGGAAGCTTGTTTCGGTCCATTTGGAGACAGTGCTATTCTTGACGCAAGATAGGTGCATGGTTTGCGCCGAACATAGCATTGGATTGGAAATTGTTTTGGACCTACCCGATGGAACTCCTAGGTGACGTGGGTCATGTGGAATCGTGTTTCAGTCTGTATGGACACAGTGTTAGTGTCGGTGCAAGATAGGAGCACGGTTTGTGCCAACATACCATAGGCTTAGATTGGATGCACCCGATGGTACACCTAGGTGACGAGGTTCAAGTAGAAGCTCATTTCGTCCCGTTTGGAGATAGTGCTAATCTTGATGCAAGGTAGGCGCATGGTTTGTGCCGAACATTCCATAAGCTCAGAAATTATTTTGGATGCACCTGATGGAACTCCTAGGTGACGTGGGTCATGTGCAATCTCGTTTTAGTCTGTTTGGAGATAGTTTTAGTGTTGGTGCAAATTAGGAGCATGGTTTATGCCGAACATACCATAGGTTCAAATTGGATGCACCAGATGGTACTCCTTGGTGATGAGGCTCAAGTGGAAGCTCATTTCATTCTGTTTCAAGATAGTGCTAATCTTGACACAAGATAGGTGTACGGTTAGGGCCGAATGTCGCATAGGCTCGGAAATAATTTTGGACGCACCCAATGGAACACCTAGGTTACGTGGGTCATGAGGAATCTCATTTCGATCTATTTAGAGATTGTGTTAGTGTTAGTATTAGTGCAAGATAGATGCATGGTTTGCGCCAAACATACCATTGGCTCAGAAATCATTTTGGACACACCCGATGGTACTCCTAGGTGATGAGGCTCAAGTGGAAACTTGTTTCGGGTCATTCGGAGATAGTGCAAATCTTGACGCAAGATAGGTGCATGGTTTGCAAAAAACATACCATAGGCTCACAAATCGTTTTGGACGCACCTGTTGGAACTCCTAGGTGACGTGGGTCATTTGGAATATCATTTCAGTCTATTTGGACAAAGTGTTAGTGTCAGGACAAGATAGGAGCACGGTTTGCGCTGAACGTACCATAGGCTCAGATTGGATGCACCCGATGGCACTCCAAGTTGACGAGGCTCAAGTGGAAGCTCGTTTTGGTCCGTTTGGAGATAGTGCTAATGTTGACACAAGATAGGTGCACGGTTTGCGCCAAACGTACCATAAGCTCAGAAATCATTTTGGACGCACTCGATGGAACACCAAGATGACGTGGGTCATGTGGAATCTCATTTCGATCCATTTGGAGACACTGTTAGTGTCGGTGTAAGATAGAAGCACGGCTTGCACCAAATGTACCATCGGCTCATAAATCATTTTGGACGCACCCAATGGTACTCCTAGGTGACGAGGCTCAAGTGGAAGCTTGTTTCGGTCCATTTGGAGACAGTGCTATTCTTGACGCAAGATAGGTGCATGGTTTGCGCCGAACATAGCATTGGATTGGAAATTGTTTTGGACCTACCCGATGGAACTCCTAGGTGACGTGGGTCATGTGGAATCGTGTTTCAGTCTGTATTGACACAGTGTTAGTGTCGGTGCAAGATAGGAGCACGGTTTGTGCCAACATACCATAGGCTTAGATCGGATGCACCCGATGGTACACCTAGGTTACGAGGTTCAAGTAGAAGCTCATTTCGTCCCGTTTGGAGATAGTGCTAATCTTGATGCAAGGTAGGTGCATGGTTTGTGTCGAACATTCCATAAGCTCAGAAATTATTTTGGACGCACCTGATGGAACTCCTAGGTGACGTGGGTCATGTGCAATCTCGTTTCAGTCTGTTTGGAGATAGTTTTAGTGTTGGTGCAAAATAGGAGCATGGTTTATGCCGAACATACCATAGGTTCAAATTGGATGCACCAGATGGTACTCCTTGGTGATGAGGCTCAAGTGGAAGCTCATTTCATTCTGTTTCAAGATAGTGCTAATCTTGACACAAGATAGGTGCACGGTTAGGGCCGAATGCCGCATAGGCTCGGAAATAATTTTGGACGCACCCGATGGAACACCTAGGTTACGTGGGTCATGAGGAATCTCATTTCGATCTATTTAGAGATAGTGTTAGTGTTAGTATTAGTGCAAGATGGATGCAAGGTTTGCGCCAAACATACCATAGGCTCAGAAATCATTTTGGACGCACCCGATGGTACTCCTAGGTGACGAGGCTCAAGTGGAAACTTGTTTCGGGTCATTCGGAGATAGTGCAAATCTTGACGCAAGATAGGTGCATGGTTTGCGAAAAACATACCATAGGCTCATAAATCATTTTGGACGCACCTGTTGGAACTCCTAGGTGACGTGGGTCATTTGGAATATCATTTCAGTCTATTTGGACAAAGTGTTAGTGTCAGGACAAGATAGGAGCACGGTTTGCGCTGAACGTACCATAGGCTCAGATTGGATGCACCCGATGGCACTCCAAGTTGACGAGGCTCAAGTGGAAGCTCGTTTTGGTCCGTTTGGAGATAGTGCTAATGTTGACACAAGATAGGTGCACGGTTTGCGCCAAACGTACCATAAGCTCAGAAATCATTTTGGACGCACTCGATGGAACACCAAGATGACGTGGGTCATGTGGAATCTCATTTCGATCCATTTGGAGACAGTGTTAGTGTCGGTGTAAGATAGAAGCACGGCTTGCACCAAATGTACCATCGGCTCATAAATCATTTTGGACGCACCCAATGGTACTCCTAGGTGACGAGGCTCAAGTGGAAGCTGTTTTCGGTCCATTTGGAGACAGTGCTATTCTTGACGCAAGATAGGTGCATGGTTTGCGCCGAACATAGCATTGGATTGGAAATTGTTTTGGACCTACCCGATGGAACTCCTAGGTGACGTGGGTCATGTGGAATCTTGTTTCAGTCTGTATGGACACAGTGTTAGTGTCGGTGCAAGATAGGAGCACGGTTTGTGCCAACATACCATAGGCTTAGATTGGATGCACCCGATGGTACACCTAGGTGACGAGGTTCAAGTAGAAGCTCATTTCGTCCCGTTTGGAGATAGTGCTAATCTTGATGCAAGGTAGGTGCATGGTTTGTGTCGAACATTCCATAAGCTCAGAAATTATTTTGGACGCACCTGATGGAACTCCAAGGTGACGTGGGTCATGTGCAATCTCATTTCAGTCTGTTTGGAGATAGTTTTAGTGTTGGTGCAAAATAGGAGCATGGTTTATGCCGAACATACCATAGGTTCAAATTGGATGCACCAGATGGTACTCCTTGGTGATGAGGCTCAAGTGGAAGCTCATTTCATTCTGTTTCAAGATAGTGCTAATCTTGACACAAGATAGGTGCACGGTTAGGGCCGAATGTCGCATAGGCTCGGAAATAATTTTGGACGCACCCGATGGAACACCTAGGTTACGTGGGTCATGAGGAATCTCATTTCGATCTATTTAGAGATAGTGTTAGTGTTAGTATTAGTGCAAGATAGATGCATGGTTTGCGCCAAACATACCATAGGCTCAGAAATCATTTTGGATGCACCCGATGGTACTCCTAGGTGACGAGGCTCAAGTGGAAACTTGTTTCGGGTCATTCGGAGATAGTGCAAATCTTGACGCAAGATAGGTGCATGGTTTGCGAAAAACATACCATAGGCTCATAAATCGTTTTGGACGCACCTGTTGGAACTCCTAGGTGACGTGGGTCATTTGGAATATCATTTCAGTCTATTTGGACAAAGTGTTAGTGTCAGGACAAGATAGGAGCACGGTTTGCGCTGAACGTACCATAGGCTCAGATTGGATGCACCCGATGGCACTCCAAGTTGACGAGGCTCAAGTGGAAGCTCGTTTTAGTCCGTTTGGAGATAGTGCTAATGTTGACACAAGATAGGAGCACGGTTTGCGCCAAACGTACCATAAGCTCAGAAATTGTTTTGGATGCACTCGATGGAACACCAAGATGACGTGGGTCATGTGGAATCTCATTTCGATCCATTTGGAGACAGTGTTAGTGTCGGTGTAAGATAGAAGCACGGCTTGCGCCAAATGTACCATCGGCTCATAAATCATTTTGGACGCACCCAATGGTACTCCTAGGTGACGAGGCTCAAGTGGAAGCTTGTTTTGGTCTGTTTGGAGATAGTGCTATTCTTGACGCAAGATAGGTGCATGGTTTGCGCCGAACATAGCATAGGATTGGAAATTGTTTTGGACCTACCCAATGGAACTCCTAGGTGATGTGTTTCATGTGGAATCTTGTTTCAGTCTGTATGGACACAGTGTTAGTGTCGGTGCAAGATAGGAGCACGGTTTGTGCCAACATACCATAGGCTTAGATTGGATGCACCCGATGGTACACCTAGGTGACGAGGTTCAAGTGGAAGCTCATTTCGTCCCGTTTGGAGATAGTGCTAATGTTGATGCAAGGTAGGTGCATGGTTTGTGCCAAACATTCCATAAGCTCAGAAATCATTTTGGACGCACCTGATGGAACTCCTAGGTGACATGGGTCATGTGTAATCTCGTTTCAGTCTGTTTGGAGATAGTTTTAGTGTTGGTGCAAAATAGGAGCATGGTTTATGCCGAACATACCATAGGTTCAAATTGGATGCACCAGATGGTACTCCTTGGTGATGAGGCTCAAGTGGAAGCTCATTTCATTCTATTTGAAGATAGTGCTAATCTTGACACGAGATAGGTGCACGGTTAGCGCCGAATGTCGCATAGGCTCGGAAATAATTTTGGACGCACCCAATGGAACACCTAGGTGACGTGGGTCATGTGGAATCTCATTTTGATCTATTTAGAGATAGTGTTAGTGTTAGTATTAGTGCAAGATAGATGCATGGTTTGCACCAAACATACCATAGGCTCAGAAATCATTTTGGATGCACCCGATGGTACTCCTAGGTGAGGAGGCTCAAGTGGAAGGTAATTTCAGTTCATTCGGAGATAGTTCTAACAATGGCGCAAGATAGGTGCACCATTTGCACGGAACATACCATAGGCTCAAAAATCATTTTGGACACACCCGATGGAACTCCTAGATGACGGGGGTCTTATGGAATCTTGATTTGATCTATTTAGAGATAGGGTTAGTATCGGTGCATGCACGGTTTGCGCCGAACGTGCCATAGGCTTAGAAATTATTTTGGACACACCCGATGGTACTCCTAAGTGATGAGGCTCAAGTGGAAGCTCATTTCAAATAATTTGGTGATAGTGCTAATCTTGACAGAAGATAGGTGCACGGCTTGCGCCGAACGTACTATAGGCTCAGAAATCATTTAGGATGCACTCGATGGAACTCCTAGGTGACGTGGGTCATGTGGAATCTTGTTTCAGTCTGTTTGGAGATAGTGTTAGTGTCGATGCAAGATAGGAGCATGGTTTACGCCAAACGTACCATAGGCTCATATTGGATGCACCCGATGGTACTCCTAGGTGACGAGGCTAAAGTGGAAACCCGTTTCGGTCCATTTGGTGATAGTGCTAATCTTGATGCAAGATAGGTGCACGGTTTGCGCCAAAAGTACCATAGGCTTAAAAATTGTTTTGGACGCACCCGATGGAACTCCTTGGTGGCGTGGGTCATGTGGAATATCATTTTAGTCCGTTTGGAGATAGTGTTAGTGTCGGTGCAAGATAGGGGCATGGTTTTCGCTGAACGTACCATAGGATCAAATTGGTTGCACCTGATGGTACTCCTAGGTGACGAGGCACAAGTGGAAGCTCATTTCATTCTACTTAGAGATAGTGCTAATCTTGATGCAAGATAGGTGGACGGTTTGCGTCGAATGTAGCATAGGCACGGAAATCATTTTGGACGCACCCGATCGAAGGGTCATGTGGAATCTCATTTCAGTCCATTTGGAGACAGTGTTAGTGTCGGTGCAATATAGGAGCATGGTTTGCACCAAAGGTACCAGAGGCTCAGAAATCATTTTGGACACACCCGATGGTTGGGTCATGTGGAATATCATTTTTGTCTGTTTGGAGATAGTTTTTGTGTCGGTGCCAGATAGAAACATAGTTTGCGCCGAATGTACCATAGGCTCAGGTTGGATGCACCCGATGGTACTTCTAGGTGCTGAGGCTCAAGTGGAAGCTAGTTTTGGTCTGTTTGGAGATAGTGCTAATCTTGAGCAAGACAGGTGCACGGCTTGCGCTGAACGTACCATAGGGTCAGAAATCGTTTAGGATGCACCCGATGAACTCCTACGTGACATGGGTCATATGGAATCAGTGCATATGGAGACAGTGTTAGTGTTGGTGCAAGATAGGAGCATGGTTTACACCAAATGTACCATAGTTCAGAATGGATGCACCCGATGGTACTAGGCGATGAGGCTCAAGTGGAAGCTCATTTTGGTCTGTTTGGAGATAGTGCTAATCTTGACGCATGATAGGTACACGGTCTGTACCGAATGTAGCATTGGCTTGGAAATCATTTTGGACACACCCAATGGAACACCTTTGTGACATGGGTCATGTGGAATCTGTTTTGGTCTGCTTCGAGAGAGTGTTAGTGTTGATGCAAGATAGATGCACGGTTTGCGCCAAAATCTGTCATAGGCTCAAAAATGGTTTTGGGCGAATCTAATGGTACTCCTAGGTGACAAGGCTCAAGTGGAAGCTCGTTTCAGTCTGTTTGGAGATAGTGCTAACCTTGACGCAAGATTGGTGCACTATTTGCACCAAACATACCATAGTCTCGAAAATCATTTTGGACGCACCCGATGGAACTCCTAGGTGACGTAGGTCATGTGGAATCTCATTTCAGTCCTTTGGAGATAGTGTTTGTGTTGGTGCAAGATAGAAGCACGGTTTACACCGAACATACTATAGGCTCAGATTGGATGCACCCCATGGTACTCCAAGGTGACGAGGCTCAAGTGGAATATCATTTTGGTCCGTTTGGAGATAGTGCTAATCTAGACGCAAGATAGGTGCATGGTTTGCACCGAACGTACCATAGGCTCAGAAATCGTTTTAGACACACCTGATGGAAGGGTCATGTGGAATCTCGTTTCAGTTCGTTTTGAGATAGTGTTAGTGTCGGTGAAATATAGGAGCACGGTTTGCACCTAAGGTACCAGAGGCTCAAAATTCATTTTGGATGCACCCGATGGAGGGGTCATGTAGAATATCGTTTCGGTCTGTTTGGAGATAGTGTTAGTGTCGATACAAGATAGGAGCATGGTTTACGCCGAACGTACCATAGGCTTAGATTGGATGCACCCAATGGTAGTCCAAGGTGACGAGGCTCGAGAGGAATATAGTTTTAGTCCGTTTGGAGATAGTGCTAATGTTGACGCAAGATAGGTGCATGGTTTGCGCCAAATATAGCATAGGCTCAGAAATCATTTTGGACACACCTGATGGAAGACCTAGGTGACATGGGTCATGTGAAATCTCATTTCGGTCCATTTAGAGACATTGTTATTATCGGTGCAAGATAGATGCACGGTTTACACCAAACATACCATAGGCACATAAATTGTTTTTGAGGCACCCGATGGTACTCCTAGGTAACAGGGCTCAAGTGGAAACTCATTTTGGTCCATTTGAAAACAGTATTAGTGTCGGTGCAAGATAGGATCAGGGTTATTATCAGTGCAAGATAGATGCACGGTTTGCACCAAATGTACCAGAGGCTCAGAAATTGTTTTGGATGGACCCGATGCTACTCCTAGGTGACGAGGCTCAAGTGCACGGTTCGTTTGGAAACAATATTAGTGTCGGTGCAAGATGGGAGCACGGTTTGTGCCGAACGTAACATAGGCTCAGATTGGATGCACCTGATGATACTCCTAAGTGACGAGGCTTAGGTGGAAGCTCGTTTCAGTCCATTTGGAGATATTGCTAATCTTGACGCAAGATAGGTACATGGTTTGCACCGAACATAGCATAGTCTCAGAAATCATTTTGGACGCACTCGATGGATCTCCTAGGTGACATGGGTCATGTGGAATCTCGTTTTAGTCCATTTGGAAATAGTGTTAGTGTCAGGGCAAGATAGGAGCACGGTTTACGCCGAACATACCAAAGGCTCAGATTGGATGCACCCGATGGTTCTCCTAGGTGGCGTGGCTGAAGTGGAAGCTCGTTTCGGTCCATTTGGAGACAGTGCTAATCTTAATGCAAGATAGGTGCACGGGTTGCGCCAAACATACCATAGGTTCTAATTGGATGCACCCGATGGTACTCCATGGTGACGAGGCTCAAGTGGAAGCTTATTTTGGTCCGTTTGAGATTGTGTTAATCTTGATGCAAGATAGTTGCACGGTTTGTGCTGAACGTACCATAGGCTCGAAATCATTTTGGACACACCCGATGGAAGGGTCATGTGGAGTCTCATTTTGTCTGTTTGGATATAGTGTTAGTGTCACTGCAAGATAGGAGCATGGCATGCACCAAACGTACCATAGGCTCAAAAATCGCTTAGGACACACCCAATGAAAGGGTCATGTGGAATCTTGTTTCGGTCCATTTAGAGACAGTGTTAGTGTCGATGCAAGATAGAAGCACAGTTTGTGCCAAACGTACCATAGGCTTAGATTGGATTCACCCGATGGTACTCCTAGGTGACGAGGGTCAAGTGGAAGCTCGTTTAGGTCCGCTTGGAGATAGTGCTAATCTTGATGCAAGATAGTTGCACGGTTTGCGCCGAACATACATAAGCTCGAAAATCATTTTGGATGCACTCGATGGAACTCCTAGGTGACATGGGTCATGTGAAATCTCGTTTTAATCCGTTTGGAGACATGTTAGTGTCGGTGCAAGATTGGAGCAAAGTTTGCGCCTGAACGTACCATAGGCTTAGATTGGGTGCACCCGATGGTACTCCTAGGTACTAAGGCTCAAGTGGAAACTGGTTTCGGTCCATTTGGAGATAGTGCTAATCTTAACGCAAGATAGGTACATGGCTTATGCCGAATGCACCATAGGGTCACAAATCATTTAGGATGCACCCGATGGAACTCCTAGGTGACGTGGGTCATGTGGAATCTCATTTCAATCCTTATGGACACAGTGTTAGTGTCGGTGCAACATAGGAGCACGGTTTGCACCGAATGTACCATAGGCTTAGATTGGATGCACCCAATGGTACTCCTAGGTGATGAGGCTCAAGTGGAAGCTTGTTTTGGTCCATTTGGAGATAGTGCTAATCTTGATGCAAGATAGGTGGTCGGCTTGCGTCGAACGTACCATGGGCTTGGAAGTCATTTTGGATGCACCCGATGGAACTCCTAGGTGACATGGGTCATGTGGAATCTCGTTTTGCTCTTGTTCAAAGACAGTGTTACTGTCGGTGCAAGATAGATGCACGGTTTGCGCCAAACGTACCATTGGCTCAGAAAATCATTTTGGATGCACCTAATGGTACTCCTAGGTCATGAGGCTCAAGTGGAAGCTCGTTTCGTTCCGTTTGGAGATAGTACTAATGTTGACGCAAGATAGATGCACGGCTTGCGCCGAACGAACCATTGGGTTAGAAATCATTTAGGATGCACCCGATGGAACTCCTAGGTGACATGGGTCCTGTGGAATCTCAAGTCAATCCGTATGGAGACAGTATTAGTGTCAGTGCAAGATAGGAGCATGGTTTGCGCCGAATGTAACATAGGCTCAGATTGGATGCACCCGATGGTACTCCTAGGTGATAAGGCTCAAGTGGAAGCTCGTTTCGGTCCATTTGGAGATAGTGCTAAACTTGATGCAAGGTAGGTGGTCGACTTGCGTCAAATGTACCATAGGCTTAGAATTGTTTTGGACGCACCCAATGGAACTACTAGGTGATGTGGGTCATGTGGAATCTTGTTTTGGTCTGTTTAGAGACTATGTTAGTGCCGGTGCAAGATAGATACACAGTTTGTGCCAAACGTACCATAGGCTCAGAAAATCGTTATGGACGCACCCAATGGTACTTCTATGTGGTGAGGCTCAAGTGGAAGCTCATTTCGGTCCGTTTGGAGACTGTGCTATTCTTGACACAAGATACGTGGTCGGCTTGCAGCGAACGTACCATAGGCTCGGAAATCATTTTGGATGCATAGGATAGAACTCCTAGGTGATGTGTGTCATGTGGAATCTTGTTTTGGTCTGTTTGGAGACATTGTTAGTGTTGGTGTAAGATAGATGCACGGTTTGTGCCAAACGTTCAATAGGCTCAGAAAATCATTTTGGACACACCCAATGGTACTCCTAGGTGACAAGGCTCAAGTGGAAGCTCGTTTCGGTCTGTTTGGAGATAGTGCTAATCTTGACACAAGATAGGTGCACAGTTTGCACCGAACATACCATCAGCTCGGAAATCATTTTAGACGCACCCGATGGAAATCCTAGGTGACGTGGGTCATGTGGAATCTCATTTCAATCCGTATGGCGACAGTGTTAGTGTTGGTGCAAGATAGCAGCATAGTTTGCACCAAACTTACCATAGGCTCAGATGGGATGCACCCGATGGTACTCCTAGGTGATGAGGCTCAAGTCGAAGCTCTAAAAGCCCAAGTTTGGTTTTGAAAATTGAGTGGCACCAAAGTTTCTAATGTCATGTGATCAAGTGTGATTAAGCTAGGCATAAGCAACATGTGGTGGAGGAGGAAATGGCATGGAGAGATGGCCACAAGACCACATGATTTGGTGCATGTAATGATGAGCAAGATCATGAAGGAATGCATATAAAATGATGGACATGATGATCAAGTGGAGGGGAAGGATCTAAGAGCGCAAGGCAAAGGTATAACCATAGGGTTTTCCTTTTGCCGGTCTAAGATGAGTAGAGAAGTGATTGACTGGGTTTAGGATACATAGCCAACTATCAAGAGGGGCAATCACGGTTAGCTCAGGAATCAAGTGCCACTAGATCAATGTCTTGATCATATGCATTAGGATCTAGTTAAGAGCTAACATAACCCTTTGAAAATATTTGTGAAATGCTAACACACATGCACATGGTGGTGTATACTTGATGGTGTTGGCACATTTGCAAAGGAGAAGGTGTTGGAGTTAATTTTGATCAACTTGGTGAAGGGAGAAAGGTTTTTTGGTGTTCTCCAAACACTAGGATGGCTCTTGGAGTGGAATACTGCTTTGATCCATTGTGACTTGGATAAAGTGTCCATATGGGTTGTGTAGCCCTCTGAGTAAGCTTTCCAAAATGTCCAAGATCATCTAAATCGGAGTTCGGAGCTAAGAGTTATCGCTGTTTTACTGAAGAGTGGTCTGTGACCGGACTCGTGACCGGACGCGTCCGGTCAGCACCTGCGCGTCCGGTCAGTGTTTTTCGTGTGCGAAAGTGACCGGACGCGTCCGGTCGCTTCGGAAGCTTACTGGAACCTCTCTGTTCGTTGTTTCACTGTGACCTGTGCGTCTGGTCCCGTTAGTGACATGCGCGTCCGGTCAATACAAGTTTATACGTATGAAAATTAGCCGTTGGAGCATGCTAGTGACCTGCGCGTCCAGTCAGTTCGATTGACGTGTCCGGTCGATCCGAAAATTCGCCCAGTGAAGGGGTAATGGCCATATTCGTTCGTGGGGCTATAAATAGATGGTGGCCGGGTTTGGGGGCTTCTCTCTTGTACATTTGAGATCTTAAGACATCCTTTGAGCTAGAGAACAACCCCTCCACTCATCTCTTTGCTTGGTTGCACATCTTGAGTGAGATTGAGTGAGATTCAAGTGCATTACTTGAGAGTTGCATTCTAGAGGCACTTGATCTTCAAGTTTTCTTATTACTCTTCCGTGTTTCCCGACGTGGTAGATGGCTTGGAGCAGCGGAGGTGATTGAGCTCGCAATTGGAGATTGTTGGAGCCCTCACCAAGTGTTGTAAGGGGTTCTTGATCCTTCCCCGCGGGAGTTCATGAATGGATACTCTAGTGGAGCTCGTGGCTTGGAGGATCCCCATCTTTTGTGTGGTTGTGCGGCGCCCGCCGAGGTCTCGACTCTTGATAGTCGATTAACTCACGAACCGATAAGTGGGTGTATCGCCATAACGGGGAGTAGCTTGCCAGGAAGCAAGTGAACCTCGGGATAAATTCTTGTGTCATTATCTTCCTGAGCGTTTCTCTTGTGTGATTGGTTGATTGGTACTTCTCATCTCTACACGGTGGTATAATCTCTCGAAGCTCTTCTCTCGCATTACTTCTTGTATCTAGCTTGTAGTTGTTGTTGTGTTTAGTGGATAGCCTTGTGTAGGTGGCTTGCTTAATAAGTTAGAGCTAGTGCATTTTGCTTCGCCACCTTTTGTACTAACACGTGTGGTTAAGTAATTCTTGTAGAAGTTTTAATTAGGCTATTCACCCGCCTCTAGCCTATTTGGACCTTACAAGTGGTATCGGAGCCGTAGCACCGTTTATTTGAGGCTTAACAACCTACGGTGAAGAAGAAATGGCTCAATTAAGCTTGCACATCAACAACACCAAGAAGGCACCTCACTTTGATGGTACAAATTATGCATATTAGAAGGTTAAGATGACCGCACACCTCAAGTCAATCAATAGAGAAGTGTGGAAGGTCACCAAAACCAAATTTAAGATTGCAAATCCGGAAGCACCAACTCCGGTGGAGAAGAAGCTCCAATGCAATGACATTGCCATTAGTGCTCTTCATGAGGCACTAGATGACAAGACCTTTGAGCAAGTGAAGAACATTGAGATTGCTCATGATGCATGGGCAAAACTTGAGGAAACATATGAAGGCACCAAAGGCACCAAGACCGCCAAAGCATACATTCTCCAAGAAAAGTTTTCTAGCTTCAAGATGCAAGAAGATGAGAGTGTGCCAGAGATGTTTCATAGATTGCAAGTCATTGTGAATGAGCTCAAAGCACTTGGTGAGGAGGTCAAGGACAATCAATTTTCCATGAAGTTCTTGAGAGGCTTACCTAAGAGGTTTGACATGTTGATCACCTACTTGTGAGGACAACATTGAAAGATTCAACTCCTCAACAAGTATTCCAAGAAGTGATGACCGATGATTCATATAGAGAAGATGATGAGAAAGATGAGTTGGTCAAAAAGAAGAAGGAAAGTGAGAAGAAGGATGATGAGAAGAAGAGTGTGGCATTCAAAGCCACCACATCTAAGGGCAAGTCCAAGATTGAATCATCAAGTGATGAAGATTCAAGCTCTTGTGATAGTGATGACATTGATGATAAGGTGGCTCTCTTTGTCAAGCAATTTGGCAAATTCATGAAGAAGAAAGGATATTGTGCAAGGAGGAAGAACTCATCCAAGAAGAATGAGCAAACTATGAGATGCTTTAGATGTCATAGCAAGGACCATCTCATCGCCAAATGTCCTTATGATAGTGATGATGAAGATGCTATCAAGAAGGAGAGGAAGAAGCAAAAGATGAAACAAGAAAACAAGGAGAGCTCTCATAATAAGAAGAAGAATGATTCTCATGTTGCTACATGAGATAGTGATGATTCCTCAAGTGATGATGAGGACTAGAAGAAGAAGGGGCATGCTAGCATTGCTATTCAAGAGAAGAGCTCCATATTTGACACTCCATCTGCTTCATGGCTAAAGCCGCTAAGGTATCATCCAAAGATGAGAGTGATCATGATAGTGCTAGTGATAGTGATAGTGATGATGATGATCTAACTAAAGATGAACTAATCACTATGCTAGAAGATTGCACTCAATATTTTAAATCTAGAAAGGAGTGCAAGGGCTTGCTTAAGGATAAGAAAAACCTTATGCAAGAACTTGATGAGCTTAGGGCATCTTATGAGAGTCTAAAGGTAGACCATAAGAAGCTTCAAAAGTCTCACTCTAAGCTTGAAGAAGCTCATTCCTCTCTAGTTGAAAAATGTGAAAACATGCCAACTAATGTTGAGAAAGCTAAAACTTGCAACATAGGCATATCATGTGATATAGTTGATGAATCTTTTCATAAGCCTATTGTTGTTGCTCCCACTAACCCTTCATGTAGCGCATCTACATCATCCTCATCTAGTAGTGATGGTTTTACTTGTGACTCCACACTTATAGTTGAGAATGAAAATCTCAAGAAGGAGGTAAAAGAGCTCAATCACACCTTAGCTAAGGCTTATGGTGGTGAGGACCGCTTGCTTATGTGCTTGGGTAGCCAAAGAGCTTCTCTCTACAAAGAGGGATTGAGCTATAACCCCAAGAAAGGCAAGGCCGCTTTTGCTCCTCACAAGACTTGTTTTGTGAAGAACAATGGTAGCTATTGCAAAAGTTGCAAGCAAGTTGGTCACATAGAGCAACATTGCATGAACAAGAAATCCAATGCTAATGCATCCTCAATTAAGCTTGATTCTTTTTATATGCTTACCAAGGGTACTAATGGTGTTCATGCTAAGTTCATTGGTACACCATGGATGGGCTCAAAGAAGAAAGCCATTTGGGTACCAAAGAGCTTGGTCACTAACCTTGGAGGATCCAAACAAGTTTGGGTACCTAAAAATAATTGATCTTGTCTTGTAGGT
This sequence comes from Saccharum spontaneum, assembly GCA_022457205.1. NCBI lineage: Eukaryota > Viridiplantae > Streptophyta > Magnoliopsida > Poales > Poaceae > Saccharum > Saccharum spontaneum. Next base: position 30,398,404 of record CM039617.1, on the reverse strand, counting down.
TAATTACAAAGCCAGAGGAAGGCATTGGGTGCTTGATAGTGGGTGCACTCAACATATGACCGGGGATTCTTGTATGTTCAAATCAATTGATACAAGTCAAAATGGTGGTTTTGATGCTATCACTTTCGGCAACAACAAGAAAGGCAAAGTCAAGGGGCTTGGTAAAATTGCTATCTCAAATGACATGAGCATATCTAATGTATTGCTAGTTGAGAGCTTGGATTTCAATCTTTTGTCGGTGGCACAACTTTTGATCTTGGCTTTGAGTGCATATTTGGTAGTGATAATGTTGAAGTCATTAGTGTTGATGGATCAAATTTGATATTTAAAGGATTTAGACATGGTAGCTTATACTTGGTTGACTTCAATGATAGTGAGACACAATTGACATCATGCTTGCTTAGCAAATCTAGTATGGGTTGGTTGTGGCATAGAAGGCTTGGTCATGTTGGAATAAAACAATTGAACAAACTTTTGAGGCATGACTTAGTTAGAGGCTTGAAGGATGTCACTTTTGAGAAAGATAAACCTTGTAGTGCTTAGCTAGTAAACAAGTTGGAAATGCACATCCTAGCAAGAGTGAAATGAGCACTTCTAAAGGCATTTGAGCTATTACACATGGACTTGTTTGGGCCAACATACACTAACATTGGTGGCAACAAGTATGGTTTTGTGATAGTGGATGACTACACTAGATACACTTGGGTGTTCTTTCTCTATGACAAGAGTGATGTACATGATCTATTTCAAATCTTTTGTCAAAAGGGTGCAAAATGAGTTTGAGACTACCATCAAGAAGATTAGAAGTGACAATGGTAGTGAGTTCAAGAACATAAGAATTGAAAATTTATGTGATGATCTTGGTATTGGACATCAATTCTCACCAACATACACTCCTCAATCCAATGGTGTAGTTGAAAGGAAAAATAAAACCTTGATTGATATGGCTAGATCAATGCTAAGTGAATACAATGTTAGTCATTCATTTTGGAGTGAAGCCATCAACATGGCTTGCTATTGTAGCAACCATCTCTATTGCCATGGGAAGCTTGGGAAGACACCATATGAGCTATTAAATGGAAGAAAGCCCAATATTGCTTACTTTAGAGTGTTTGGTTGCAAATGCTATATTCTCAAGAAAGGCACTAGATTGAGCAAGTTTGACAAGAAATGTGATGAAGGGTTCTTACTTGGTTATTCTACCACAAGCAAGGCATATAGAGTTTGGAATCTCACTAGTGGCACCTTGGAAGAAGTTCATGATGTTGAGTTTGATGAAACCCAAGGATCGCAAAATGAAGCTCAAAATCTTGATGATGTGAGAGATCAATTGGCTAAAGCAATGAAGAACATGGATATTGGTGATGTTAGGCCAAGGCTAGTTGATGTTGATGATGATAGTGACATACATATGATCAGCCAAAGCGTGCAAATTGATACAAATCAAGCAAGCTCTAGTGGTTCACATGATGAACTGCAAGATCAAGGTCAAGTTAGTGGAAGCAACCAACTCCCAATACTCCAACCTACTAGCATTGCAAGAGATCATCCATTGGACCAAATCATTGGTGGAATTCAAAGTGGTGTTCAAACTAGATCAAGATTAGGATCCTTTTGTGAGCACTAATCATTTGTGTCTCTTGAAGAACCTAAGAAAATAGAAGATGCTTTGAAGTATTCTGATTGGGTAAATGCCATGCATGAAGAGCTAAACAACTTCACTAGAAATCAAGTTTGGAAACTTGTTGAAAGGCCGAAGAACTACAATGTGATTGGTACTAAGTGGGTCTTTAGAAACAAGCAAGATCAAGATGGTGTAGTTGTGAGAAACAAAGCAAGATTGGTAGCACAAGGTTACACACAAGTTGAAGGTCTTGACTTTGGTGAGACATATGCACCGGTTGCAAGATTGGAGGCAATTAGAATCTTATTAGCATATGCTTGTGCACACAACATCAAGCTCTATCAAATGGATGTCAAGAGTTTATTTCTCAATGGCTACATCAACGAAGAAGTTTCTGTTGAGCAACCTCCCGGTTTTGAAGATGATAAGAAGCCCGACCATGTTTACAAGCTCAAGAAGGCATTGTATGGTTTGAAGCAAGCACTTAGAGCATGGTATGAGAGATTGAGGGATTTTCTTCTATCTAAAGGGTTCAAGATGGGAAAGGTTGACACCACTCTCTTCACCAAGAAGATAGGCATTGACTTGTTTGTGTTGCAAATCTATGTGGATGATATCATTTTTGGATCAACCAATCAAGACTTTTGTGAAGAGTTTGGAAAAATGATGGCTAATGAGTTTGAGATGTCTATGATTAGCTTAGTTACTTTCTTGGACTTCAAATCAAGCAAATGAAGAATGGCACTTTTGTAAGTCAAGGGAAGTACATCAAGGACATGATCAAGAAGTTTGGATTACAAGATGCTAAGCCAATGAGTACACCAATGGGCACTAATGATCAATTGGGTATTGATGCTAGTGGAAACATGGTAGATCAAAAGCAATCCCGGTCTATGATTGGAAGTTTTCTCTATGTCCCCGCTTCTAGGCCGGATGTGATGTTTAGTGTGTGCAAGTGTGCAAGATATCAAGCTTCACCTAGAGAAAGTCACTTGAAAGCAACCAAGAGAATATTGAGATATCTTAAGGGCACTCATGATGTGGGATTATGGTATCCTAAGGGATCAAACTTTGAGTTAATTGGATAGTCGGATTTTGACTATGGTGGTTGCAAGATTGATAGAATGAGCACAAGTGGCACTTGTCAATTGCTTGGAAGGTCTCTTGTTTTATGGTCATCAAAGAAACATAATAATGTTGCACTATCTACCGCCGAGGCCGAATATATTAGTGCCGGTAGTTGTTGTGCACAATTACTTTGGATGAAGGCCACCTTGAATGATTTTAGAATCAAGTTCAAGAATGTGCCATTGTTTTGTGACAATGAAAGTGCTATCAAGATGACTCAAAATATGGTTCAACATTCAAGAACGAAGCACATTGACATAAGGCATCACTTCATAAGAGACCATCAATTAGCTGACATATTCACAAAAGCCACTTGATGAGAAAAGATTTTACAAGTTGAAGAATGAATTGAACATACTTGACTTCTCCAACTTGAAATGAGTGCACCCCCACATTCTTATATGACATGCCTCCCCTTCGACAATGCAGGGTAAAGTTGTTTGGCATACCATTCATACTTTGCTAAGGACATGGTTAGAACATATAGACATATTTGCATGACAAATAGGCTCATTCATGAAAATCAAATGATTTCGATGTATATATGGTACCACTTTGCTTCTATGTTTGTTTGATCTAGTGGTAGCATATGACATGTTTGTGGGCTTGCAAACCTAGTGTTGAATCTAGAAAACGAGCTCATGATGTGTAATTCAACTTGGCCAAGATAACCCTTATACTTTATGAGGTGTGAAGAAGCTTGTCCTTGGATCAAACCGAATTACATATTCTAGGCAAGTGATCTAGATTGAACCATAATTTGGACTCCCTCATATTGATTGACTTAACTCTCACTAAAATTGGCACCTTTTTTGTGATTGTTGACAAAGGGGAGAGAAAAGTCACAAAGATAAAAAGTTAAGTTGCAAAGGTGGAGAAGTAAGTCACAAAGGTATAGTAAGGGGGAGAGAAAGCAAAAGATATGACATTGGAAAGGGATCAATTAAAATTGAGCACACGAGTAGGGAGAGCAAGCTCATGAATTATTTGTTGCATTTGTATGTGCATTAACATGATGAATTGTTGCATTGCAAAGCTTAAATTCATATTCATGATTGTATGGTGTATGCTAGAAATAGAACTTGAATGATGATTTGTTGAGAGTAGCTTTACAAGTGGTATCTAGACACCTTTGCTTATAATGTTGATCTCACGGGGTACTTTAGTGTTTGTGATCTTTGCAAGTGATGTATTACAAGTCGTGTCTAGCTACATCGATGCTAAGGATGGTATATAAAGGCAACTCCGATTGGTATCACGCTTCAAAGGTCCATTCTATATACCTTAGCATCAATTTGATAGTAGTAACTCTCCCAAAATTCAAATCCATACATATGTGCACAATTGAACCAAACTCATGGAAGCACATATGTAGGGGGAGCTAATACTATCAAAATTGAAAATTGATTTCATTTCATATCTTTGTGGTGGTTGTCATCAATTACCAAAAAGGGGGAGATTGAAAGCCCAAGTTTGGTTTTGGAAATTGAGTGACACCAAAGTTGCTAATGTCATGTGATCAAGTGTGATTAAGCTAGGCATAAGCAACATGTGATGGAGGTGGAAATGGCATGGAGAGATGGCCACAAGACAACATGATTTGGTGCATGAAATGATGAGCAAGATCATGAAGGAATGCACATAAAATGATGGACATGACGATCAAGTGGAGGAGAAGGATCTAAGAGCGCAAGGCAAAGATATAACCATAGGGTTTTCCTTTTGCTGGTCTAAGATGAGTAGAGAAGTGATTGACCGGGTTTAGGATACATAGCCGACTATCAAGAGGGGCAATCACGGTTAGCTCGGGAATCAAGTGCCACTAGATCAATGTCTTGAGCATATGCATTAGGATCTAGTTAAGAGCTAACATAACCCTTTGAAAATGTTTGTGAAATGCCAACACACATGCACATGGTGGTGTACACTTGATGGTGTTGGCACATTTGCAAAGGAGAAGGTGTTGGAGTTGATTTTGATCAACTTGGTGAAGGGAGAAAGGTTATTCAGTGTTCTCCGGACACTAGGATGGCTCTTGGAGTGGAATACTGCTTTGATCCATTGTGACTTGGATAAAGTGTCCATATGGGTTATGTAGCCCTCTGAGTAAGCTTTCCAAAATGTCCAAGATCATCGAAATCGGAGTTCGGAGCTAAGAGTTATCACCGTTTTACAGAAGAGTGGTCTGTGGCTGGACTCGTGACCTGCGCGTCCGGTCAGCGCGTCCGGTCAGTGTTTTTCGCGGGCGAAAGTGACCGGACGCTGCAGCGAGTCCAGTCAGTGATGACCGGACACGTCCGGTCGCTTCGGGAGCTTGCTGGAACCTCTCTGTTTGCTGTTTCACTGTGACCTGCGCGTCCGGTCTCGTTAGTGACCTGCGCGTCCAGTCAATACAAGTTTATACACGTGAAAATTAGCCGTTGGAGCACGCTAGTGACCTGCACGTCCGGTCAGTTCGACCGGCGCGTCCGGTCGATCTGAAAATTCGCCTAGTGAATGGGTAACGGCCATATTCATTCGTGGGGTTATAAATAGATGGTGGCCGGGTTTGGGGCTTCTCTCTTGCACATTTGAGATCTTGAGACTTCCTTTGAGCTAGAGAACAACCCCTCCACTCATCTCTTTGCTTGGTTGCACATCTTGAGTGAGATTGAGTGAGATTCAAATGCATTACTTGAGAGTTGCATTCTACAGGCACTTGATCTTCGAGTTGCTGCGGATTTCTTGTTACTCTTCCATGTTTCCCGATGCGGTAGACGGCTTGGAGCAGCAGAGGTGATTGAGCTTGCAATTGGAGATTATTGGAGCCCTCACCAAGTGTTGTAAGGGTTTCTTGATCCTTCCTCGCGGGAGTTCGCAAATTGGATACTCTAGTGGAGCCCGTGGCTTGGAGGATCCCCATCTTTTGTGCGGTTGTGCAGTGCCCATCGAGGGCTTGACTCTTGATAGTCGATTAGCTCACGAACCGACAAGTGGGTGTATCGCCATAACGGGGAGTAGCTTGCCGAGAAGCAAGTGAACCTCGGGATAAATTCTTGTGTCATTCTCTTCCAGAGCGTGTGATTGATTGATTGGTACTCCTCATCTCTACACGGTGGTATAATCTCCCGAAGCTCTTCTCTCGCATTACTTCTTTTATCTAACTTGTAGTTGTTGTTGTGTTTAGTGGATAGCCTTGTACTAGACTTGAATTGGTGGCTTGCTTAATTAGTTAGAGCTAGTGCATTTTGCTTCACCACCTTTTGTACTAACACGTGTGATTAAGTAATTCTTGTAGAAGTTTTAATTAGGCTATTCACCCCCCCTCTAGCCTATTTGGACCTTACAAGCTCATTTCGATCCGTTTGGAGATAGTGCTAATCTTGACGCAAGATAGGTGCACGGCCTGTGCCAAACATAGCATTGGCTCAAATATCATTTTGCACGCACCCAATGGAACACCTTTGTGACATGGGTCATGTGGAATCTCGTTTCGGTCTATATGGAGACAGTGTTAGTGTTGGTGCAAGATAGGAGCACGGTTTGCGCCGAACTTACCATAGGCTCAGATTGGATGCACTCGATGTTACTTCTGGGAGACGAGGCTGAAGTGGAAGCTCATTGCGGTCTGTTTGAAGATTGTGCTAATCTTGAGGTAAGATAGGTGCATGGGTTGCACCGAACGTACCACAAGCTCAGATTGGATGCACCCGAGGGTACCCCAAGGTGACGAGGCTCAAGTGGAAGCTCGTTTTGGTCCGTTTGAGATAGTGCTAATCTTAGTGCAAGATAGGTGCACGGTTTGCACCGAACGTACCATAGGCTCAAAATATTTTTGGACGTAGCCGATGGAAGGGTCAGTTGGAATCTTGTTTTAGTCCGTTTGGAGATAGTGTTAGTGTCGATGCAAGATGGGAGCAAGGTTTGCACCAAACATACCATAGGCTCGAAAGTCATTTTGGACGCACACGATGGAAGCGTCATGTGGAATCTTATTTCAATCCTTATGGAGACAGAGTTAGTGTCGATGCAAGATAAGAGCATGGTTTACACCGAATGCCCCATAGGCTCAGATTGGATGCATCCGATGGTACTCCTAGGTGATGAGGCTCAAGTGGAAGCTTGTTTCAATCCATTTAGAGAGAGTGCTAATCTTGACGCAAGATACGTGGTCAGCTTGCGCCGAACTTACCATAGGCTCGAAAATTATTTTGGACGCACCCAATGGAACTCCTAGGTGGCGTGGGTCATGTGGAATCTTATTTTGGTCTATTTGGAGACAGTGTTAGTGTTAGTGCAAGATAGATGCACAGTTTGCGCCAAACATACCATAGGCTCAGAAAATCATTTTGGACGTGCCCAAAGATACTCTTAGGTGATGAGGCTCATGTGGAAGCTCATTTCAGTCCGTTTGGAGATAGTGCTAATCTTGAGGCAAGATAGGTGCATAGTTTGCATCGAATATACCATAGGCTCAAAAATCATTTTGGACGCACCCAATAGAACTCATAGGTGCCTGGGTCATGTGGAATCTCATTTCAGTCTGTATGGAGACAGTGTTAGTGTCGGTGCAAGATAGCAGCACGGTTTACACCGAAATTACCATAGGCTCAGACGGGATGCACCTAATGGTACTCCTAGGTGATGAGGCTCAAGTGAAAGCTTGTTTTGGTCCGTTTGGAGATAGTGCTGATCTTGATGCAATATAGGTGCATGGTCTGCGCTGAACGTAGCATTGGCTCAAAAATCGTTTTCGACGCACACAATGGAACACCTTTGTGACCTGGGTCTTGTGGAATCTTGTTTCGGTTCGATGGAGACAGTGTTATTGTCGGTGCAAGATAGGAGCATGATTTGCGCCGAATGTACCATATGCTCAAATTGGATGCACTTGATGGTACTCCAAGGTGATGTGGCTCATGTGGAAGCTCGTTTCAGTCCATTTGGAAACAGTGTTGTGTCGGGGCAAGATAGGAGCGCGGTTTGTGCCGAATGTACCAGAGGCTTAGATCAGATGCACCCGATGGTACTCCTAGGTGACGTGGCTGAAGAGGGAGCTTATTTCGGTCCATTTGGAGATAGTGCTAATCTTGTCGCAAGATAGGTGCACAGTTTGCGCCGAAAGTACCATAGGCTTATAAATCATTTTGGACGCACCCGATGGAACTCCTAGGTGACGTGGGTCATGTGGAATCTTATTTCAGTTCGTATGGAGATAGTGTTAGTGTCGATGCAAGATAGGAGCACGGTTTGCACCGAACGTACCATAGGCTCAGATTGAATGCATCCGATGGTACTCCTAGGTGACAAGGCTCAAGTGGAAGCTCATTTCGGTTCGTTTGGAGATATTGCTAATCTGGACGCAAGATAGGTGCATGGTTTGCGCCGAACGTACCTCAGGCTTAGAAATCATTTTGGATGCACTCGATGGTACTCCTAGGTGACGAGGCTCAAGTAAAAGCTCATTCCGATCTGTTTAGAGATAGTGTTAATCTTGACGCAAGTAAGGTGCACGATTTGCGTCGAACGTAGCATAGGCTCGTAAATCATTCTGGACATAGTTGATGTGGGTCATGTGGAATATCATTTTAGTATTTTTGGAGGCAGTGTTAGTGTTAGTGCAAGATAGGAGCACGGTTTGCCCCGAATGTACTATAGGATCAGATTGGATGCACCCAATGGTGCTCCTAGGTGACGAGCCTCAAGTGGAAGCTCGTTTCATTTCGTTTGGTGATAGTGTTAATCTTGATGCAAGATAGGTGCACGGTTTGTGCCGAATGTACCATAGGCTCAGTGATCATTTTCGATTGCACCCGATGGTACTTCTAGGTGGCGAGACTCAAGTGGAAGCTTGCTTCTAGATGGCGAGGCTCAGCGATCATTTTGGATGCACCCGAATGTATTTTTGGAGATAGTTCTATTCCTTTTTTTGACGCAAAAGACCGTGGGGGGAGATAGTGCTATTCTTGATGCAAGATAGGTGGATGGTTTGTGCCGAACGTACCACAGGCTCAGATTGGATGCACTCGATCATACTCCTAGGTGACATGGCTCAAGTGGAAGCTCATTTTGGTCTATTTGGAGATAGTGCTAATCTTGAAGCAATATAAGTGTACGGTTTGCGCCGAACGTACCATAGGCTCAGAAATTGTTTTGGACGCACCCGATGGAACTCTTAGCTGACATGGGTCATGTGGAATCTCATTTCAGTGCATTTGGAGACCGTGTTAGTGTCGGTGTAAGATAGAAGCACGGTTTGCGCCTAACGTACCATAGGACCTGTCACACCCCAAAATTTCTGATTTTGGGTTGTGCATAGAAAACACTAATTAAAATAAATGTTTTAATATTCAGATAAAATTTCCTAAGTTTAGTTTATGATAGCATCAATTAGTTATAAAAAAATAATAAGAATCTTTAAATTTTTCCATACTAATTTGACGGGCTATTGTTTGATGTGATGTTTGCTCGTTAACTCTTGTGTGTTGAGAGTGAGCAAAGTCTTTAAAAATGCGTCTAGTAGGTCGATCTTTCTTCTCCAGCACGTCTTTATCTTTTTCCGCAATCAATATTCCTTGTTTCTCATCTTAAGTTCTCGTTGGGAGTTTCCTAAAATCTTTTCTTTATAACATAAATTATTCCTTTCAGTTTCTCGTGTGTCAATCAATCTCAGTGAACTCTTCAGGAATTGTTCTAGGTTTTTCTGGAGCTAGTTCACGCTTTTCTGCGAGCGTTATCTAATTTTTAGATGCTCCAAAATATCTTTTTATGAGCTCCAAATACTTTATTTGGGTTCCTCATGTTCCATAATGTCTCTGGAAAATTCCCTCGAATTTTCGGAGCTTTCAGAGTATTTTTCGCAGCTTAAATAATAATTCTGGACTTTTCTAGAATTATTTTATCCACAAAATTAATTAATTCCGAAAATAATAAATATCTCATTTTCCACCAAAGCCCGTGTGCAATAATCCTAAATGCCCATTCATTTATTTACTAATGGGCTTTAATAATTAATTAGGCCTATTAGTAAAGATGGAGGGTGCAACGTCAATTAGCACCATATCGCTAGTTGACATGGAGGTGGAGAGTTTTCCTCCCTATATATACGTACCTACCCCATAGGCAAAGCACACCAAAACTACCGTAGAGGAGCCCCTAGTTTGGGAAATCTCTCGTGTAGTAAATTAAATATTTCTTCTCTTTCTTGTGTCGCCCTAGGCTGAGGCCCTTCAGATGGATGGAGGTAGAAGATGAAGTATTTGCGGTTCTGCCACCGGCGCAAACTCTGGCGTCCGACCCGTTCCGGAGTTCATCATCGTCCTAGTCCGTTTCGACTTCATCGCTGCCGTTCTTTGGTAAGAAATCGTGCATGATGGATCTCTCTATCTTATTTGTTCGCTTGTCCGGTTGCTTTTGATCAGGGGCAGATCTACCAATCTGGCGAGGTCTGACGGCTGCCAGACCTCCCGATGGTGATCAACCCATGCATGCCTCCTCCATCAGCGCTAGATTTTGCGTTGATCACTTCTATGGTTCTTACGTGGTTACGTGTAGACCAATGATGTTTTGGACCTGGACGGCTAGGCCTAATGGGCCATGCAAAGCTAACTAGTTGTATCCGTGCTACCCCGTATAGGATAGGCCATACTGCTATGGAAGGTGAACATACAGGTAGTTTTGGCGATTCATTCCGAATTCAGCACCGCTGCCTGCCTTCACCGCTGAGTGGATGAGGTGATGAATCAACAATCAATCTCGAGTCATTACTAGTGGCGTGGCGCTAATGGGCGATGTCCAACGACAGCGGCGACCGTGACTCTAGTGAATGGCCACCGTTTCCACGACATCATTAGTGCTAGTATGTTCATTGACTAATAAGTAGTATTATCCAATTTTTAATTTCTCCTTTTAATTATGTGTATCATCAATTATGAATGACAAGTTTATATTAAGTGTATTTGGAACATCACTTGCGAGTGTTCTATCACTCAAATTAATTGTAAAAACTTCGCCATAGGTCAATTTTTATCCTAGATCCACCACTGTATATAAATTAAATATTAATTTAATTGACATGCAATTAGTTCTATGATTAAAAGCAATCTAGATTTGTAAATCCGTTCTGGTTGCGATAGTTTCGTAGCGTCGCGCTCTATACAGTCGAGATAGTTTTTGTGATGTTACTCAATTATGAATTTATCTATTTAAATGCAATTTGATTAATATTTATTTAACAGCTTTCTAACTAAAAGCAACATAGGGGTATAATTTTGTTCTCATTGCTTCGTGAGTATGCTGGCGTAAGAGACGCATTAGCAACATTGTTTACCATGTCACGTTATGTGTTTAGAAATTAAATTATGTTTATTTGATTAAATTAGAAGCGACTTAGGTTCATACATAGAACATTCTTAAATAAATGTTAACTTGATTAATATTAACTTAAATGTTTCTTAATCATAATTAGTTTAGTTAAACATGAAGCATGTAGTTAATTTAACTAATATTTATCTAGTGTCTTATCAAATTAAAAGTAACTTTGGTTTATAATTTGTCTTTTATAAATAATCAAATGCTATCATGATTAATAAGAACTTAAGTGCTTCTTAAATAGAACTTGTTTAGTTTATATAAGAAACATATAATGATTCGATTAGCTGTTATCACCTTCTTTATGCTTTCTAATTTATAAATGTTTAAATGACTTAAATACTAAATAAATATTTATAAATAAAATATGGATAAGGTTAACTTCATCTTTTATAATTCAATGTAAATTGGTTAATTCAACTTTAGGATAATTCTCTAGAAGTCTATCACCGTAATTCATTAACTAAAATAAATTGAACGTATAGTTTGTCTTCTTTGATTCGTTGTAAACTCCTCGATAGTTGCGTGTCCTCTTTGATGGTAGCTCCGTTATCCGTCGTTCTTGCGTTTTAGCGATCGTAGCAACGTACCGTATTGTTTAGTGCGTTCTCTTTTAAAGTGTCTCCATTGAATGATGTTGTTCTTAGTTGTGTTTATTGTTGTCTACTATGCTTGGTTGCTACGAGTAGAGCTGTGATCCGCGAGCGTTGAAGACCAGGAGCTAAGGAGCGACAGTCAAAGCAGAAGCTAGAGACCAAAAGATAGCAGCTGAAGATTCTGAGCAGCTTAATTTTGGGAAAAAAGGCAAGATAACATGGGATTTCCTTGTTGTCCTATTCACTTTAATCACATAAATTCATACTGCATGTGTCTACCTTGATTGCCATTAAGGATTTTCCTAGTTTTTGATCTATACCTTGTCACCTATGGGATTTTGCATTGGGTAGCTTTTGCTAGCGCTGAACATAAACTATGATCTTGTAATATGATTAATGGAATATGCAACAACACTAAAAGATGACTTTTGATTACTGTTTAAAGAGGGCTAGAGCATGGGGCTATTTTTGGTGCTCTAGTTTCTCTCCATAAGGACTCATCTATAAGCGAACATCCGGGACTTACAGTACAACTGTGAGGGCTATATGGCTCTGGCTTTAGTCAAGTATGAGGACCTTTTCTAGCTTGTTAGTGGTAACCTTCATGGTGTAAGAATGGCTTGACGAATCGGGTATAGTGCGGCCTCTGTCCTTATGTGTATAGGCTACGCGTCATTGTGCCATTTGGAAGGGGGCTCTACATCTGTTTGCCGAGTGAATCTAATGGCCCTAACTTGTTAGACGAACCTTTGAAAGACTTCATAGTGAACCCTGCCGACCTTCCTTGGAAGTGGGTCAAGAGGCTGATCACCTCGGGCGAAAGGGTAAATCACGACTCACAGTGAAAGTGTACGACCTCTGCAGAGTGTAAAACTATTATAACAGCCGTGCTCATGGTCACGAGTGGCCTTGGACCCTTACAGAATAGATGATCAGTAATGACTATAAATGTGTTTTTGCTATTCATTATTCATCTTTACATTGATCATATGTTTATTGTGGGATTAATGCAAACCTGATGCTACTCATATGATAAAATTGTGACAACTAAAAGCTAAATGCTGTAAACCAGTGTCTATCCTTTTTGAGCCTCATTAACCCCATGTTATATTTGTTGAGTTCGACATGGACTCACTCTTGCTATTTCCACCACACTTCAGTGTGTAGTAAGGTGCTACTTAGAAGAAGGATGAAGGTGTAGTGGAGTTTTTAGAAGTCTTTCAGAAGTGCTTGGCATATGGAGCCACCAGTCAGCCGTCCCTGAGAAGAATGGAGCCCGAGCAGAAGCTTAGCCATCGTTCTGCGATACTCTGATAGTTGTAAGTGTTAATATAGTAAGTATTCCGCTTTATATAAACATTGTTTTGATATTTTTTTATTCTGTTGTTGTATGTGTGGACTTCCTAGGCACGCATATGATGAGCCTAGTTTTGTTCTTTGCAAAACCGGGTGTGACAGGACCAGATTAGATGCACCCGATGGTAGTCCTAGGTGACGATGCTCAAGTGGAAGCTCGTTTTGGTCCATTTGGATATAGTGCTAAGTTGAAGCAAGATAGGTGCACAGATTGTGCCGAACGTACTAAAGGCTTGAAAATCATTTTGGACGCACCTGATGGAACTCCTAGGTGACGTCGCTCATATGGACTCTTGTTTCGCTCCATTTGGAGATAGTGTTAGTGTCAGTGCAAGATAGGAGCATGGTTTGTGCCAAACATACCTTTGGCTCAGAAATCGTTTTGGACGCAACTGATGGTCCTCATAGGTGACGAGGCTCTAGTGGAAGCTCATTTCGTTCTATTTAGAGATAGTACTAATCTTGACGCAAGATAGATGCACGGTTTGCGCCAAATACACCATAGGCTTAGAAATCATTTTGGATGCACCCGATGAAACTTCTAGGTGACTTGGGTCATTTGGGTATGTTTGGAGATTGTGTTAGTATCAGTGCAAGATAGGTGCACGGTTTGCACCGAACATGCCATAGGCTCAGATTGGATGCGCCCGATGGTACTCCTAGGTGACGAGGCTCAAGTGGAAGCTCATTTCGGTATGTTTGGAGATAGTGCTAATCTTGATGCATGATAGGTGCACTGTTTGCGCCGAACGTACCATAGGCTCGTAAATCATTTTGTATGCACTCGATGGAAATCCTTGGTGACGTGGGTCATGTGTAATCTTATTTCAGTCCGTTTGGAGACAGTGTTAGTGTCGGTGCAATATATGAGCAGAGTTTGTGCCAAACTTACCAATAGGCCCAGATTGGATGCACCCGATGGTACTCCAAGGTGACAAGGTTCAAGTGGAAGCTCATTTTGGTCCGTTTGGAGATAGTGCTAATCTTGATGCAAGATAGGTGCACGGTTTGCGCCAAACGTACCATAGGCCTGTAAATCATTTTGGATGCACCCAATGGAACTCCTAGGTGACGTGGGTCATGTGGAATCTCGTTTCAGTCTGTTTGGAGACAGTGCAAGATAGGAGCATGGTTTGCACTGAACTTAACAATCGGCCCAGATTGGATGCACCCGATGGTACTGCTAGGTGATGAGGCTCAAGTGGAAGCTCGTTTCGGTACGATTGGACATATTGCTAATATTGACGCAAGAAAGGGGCTTGGTTTGCGCCGAACATAGCATAGGCTCGAAAATCATTTTGGACAGACCTGATGGAACTCCTAGGTGACGTGGGTCATGTGGAGTCTCATTTTATTTCGTTTGGAAACAGTGTTAGTGTCAGTGCAAGATAGGAGCACGGTTTGCGCCAAACATAGTATAGGCTCAGATTGGATGCACCCGATGGTACTCCTAGGTGACAAGGTTTAGGTGGAAGCTCATTTCCGTCTGTTTGGAGATAGTGCTAATCTTGATGCAAGATAGGTGCACAATTTGCACTAAATGTAGCATAGGCTCGAAAATCGTTTTGGACGCACCCGATGGAACACCTAGGTGACGTGCGTCTGACAGAATCTTATTTTGGTCTGTTTGGAGACAGTGTTAGTGTCAGTGCAAGATAGATGCACAGTTTGCGCCAAACATACCATAGGCTCAAAAATCATTTTGGACGCACTTGATGGAACTCCTAGGTGACGTCGCTCATATGGACTCTTGTTTCGCTCCATTTGGAGACCGTGTTAGTGTTAGTGCAAGATAGGAGCATGGTTTGTGCCAAACATACCATTGGCTCAGAAATCATTTTAGACGCACCTGATGGTCCTCATAGGTGACGAGGCTCTAGTGGAAGCTCATTTCGTTCTATTTGGAGATAGTGCTAATCTTGACGCAAGATAGATGCACGGTTTGCGCCAAATGCACCATAGGCTTAGAAATCATTTTGGATGCACCCGATGAAACTTCTAGGTGACTTGGGTCATTTGGGTATGTTTGGAGATTGTGTTAGTATCAGTGCAAGATAGGTGCACGGTTTGTGCCGAACATACCATAGGCTCAGATTGGATGCACCCGATGGTACTCCTATTTGACGAGGCTCAAGTGGAAGCTCGTTTCGGTATGTTTGGAGATAGTGCTAATCTTGATGCATGATAGGTGCACTGTTTGCGCCGAACGTACCATAGGCTCGTAAATCATTTTGTATGCACCCGATGGAAATCCTTGGTGACGTGGGTCATGTGTAATCTTATTTCAATCCGTTTGGAGACAGTGTTAGTGTCGGTGCAATATATGAGCACAGTTTGTGCCAAACTTACCAATAGGCCCAGATTGGATGCACCCGATGGTACTCCAAGGTTACAAGGTTCAAGTGGAAGCTCATTTTGGTTCGTTTGGAGATAGTGCTAATCTTGATGCAAGATAGGTGCACGGTTTGCGCCAAACGTACCATAGGCCTGTAAATCATTTTGGATGCACCCAATGGAACTCCTAGGTGACGTGGGTCATGTGGAATCTCGTTTCAGTCCGTTTGGAGACATTGCAAGATAGGAGCATGGTTTGCACTGAACTTAACAATAGGCCCAGATTGGATGCACCCGATGGTACTGCTAGGTGACGAGGCTCAAGTGGAAGCTCGTTTCGGTCTGAATGGACATATTGCTAATATTGACGCAAGATAGGGGCTTGGTTTGCGCCGAACATAGCATAGGCTCGAAAATCATTTTGGACAGACCTGATGGAACTCCTAGGTGACGTGGGTCATGTGGAGTCTCATTTCATTTCGTTTGGAAATAGTGTTAGTGTCAGTGCAAGATAGGAGCACGGTTTGCGCCAAATATAGTATAGGCTCAGATTGGATGCACCCGATGGTACTCCTAGGTGACAAGGCTCAGGTGGAAGCTCATTTCGGTCTATTTGGATATAGTGCTAATCTTGATGCAAGATAGGTGCACAATTTGCACTAAACGTAGCATAGGCTCAAAAATCATTTTGGACGCACCCGATGGAACACCTAGGTGACGTGGGTCTGACAGAATCTTATTTTGATCTGTTTGGAGACAGTGTTAGTGTCAGTGCAAGATAGGTGCACGGTTTGCGCCAAACTTACCATAGGCTCAAAAATATTTTTGGACGCACCCGATGGTATTCCTAGGTGACGTGGGTCATGTGGAATCTCATTTTGGTCCATTTAGAGACAGTGTTAGTGTCAGTGCAAGATAGAAGCACAGTTTGCGCCACACTTACCAATAGGCCCAGATTGGATGCACCCGATGGTAGTCCAAGGTGACAAGGCTCAAGTGGAAGCTTATTTTGGTCTGACTGAAGATACTGCTAATCCTGACGTAAGATAGGTGCATGGTTTGCACCGAATGTAGGATAGGCTCGGCAATCATTTTGGACACACCCGATGGAACTCCTAGGTGACGTGGGTCGTGTGGAATCTCATTTTGGTCTATTTGGAGACAGTGTTAGTGTTAGTGCAAGATAGCAGCACGGTTTTTGCGCCGATCGTACCAAAGGCTCAGAAATCATTTTGGACGCACCGGATGGAACTTCTTGGTGATGAGGCTCTAGTGGAAGCTCGTTTTGGTCTATTTGGAGATAGTGCTAATCTTGACGCAAGGGAGGTGCACGGTTTGCGCTAAACGTACCATAGGCTTAGAAATCATTTTGGATGCACCTGATGGAACTCCTCGGTGACGTGGGTCATGTGGAATCTCATTTCAGTCCGTTTGGAGATAGTGTTAGTGTCGATGCAAGATAGGAGCACAGTTTGCGCCGAACATACCATAGGATCAGATTGGATGCACCTGATTGTAATCCTAGGTGACAAGGATAAAGTAGAAACCTGTTTTGGTCCGTTCAGAGATAGTGCTAATCTTGAAGCAAGATAGGTGCACGGTTTGCACCGAAAGTACCATGGGCTTGAAAATTATTTTGGACGGACCCGATGGAACTCCTAGGTGACGTGGGTCATGTGGCATCTCATTTTAGTCTGTTTGGAGACAATGTTAGTGTCGGTGCAATATAGGAGCACGATTTGCACCGAATGTACCATAGGCTCAGATTGTGATGAGGACATCTCTTCCATCGATACAACCACACCTGCTGCACGACAAGGTCCAATGACAAGAGCTCGAACACGACAACGCAATTATCCGGTAAAGTCATTCCTCGCTATTCATATAAACTCATCTCAGAATTGGATGCTACTAAATCATGGTTATGATTGTCTTATTCTTAGGAATGTTGGTCAAGACCCAAGCTCATGTTCAGACCCTATGATGAGGATGGAACAACTGAACAAGTGGGAATCATCATTAATGGGGCGCTCCACTCATATCGAGATAGCAGGGAAAACACCATAACTCCTTGATACAAGATCCAATGAAGGTGGTTTTTGACTTGTTAGAAAGAGCTCATCGCCCTCTTTTAGATGGGTCCAACAACACTATCAGACTCTACCAAAGCTGTGCGCAGCAAGCAAAAGGGTGCACAGACTACAGCTTGGGCCTGGGCCTTGTATTGATTAGAACCCATTAAGGGATGCCCAGATTAGGGTTTCCCATGCCCCCTTGTGCTCTCCTTCCTATAAATAGAACCAACAGCCACCAGAATAAGGTTGAGTTTTGTTTTGTTGCAAGTTTAGCTACTGCTTCTTGGTGAGCGTGTGTGTCAATTAGACCACCCGTTTGATTGATTCAAGACCCCAACTCGTGATTCAGATTCACATTTGTATCTTCCATCCATGAGTTATTTGCTTGTTCATCTTGTTCTTGCTTGTTCTCGATTGCTAGCAGGTTCATAGGTGTTCTTGGCACGGCAAGAACATCCCAATCGGAGATGGTGTACCTGTTGCTAAGGTGCAGCCTTGTGGTGTTGTAGTTGGATAGCCAACGTCAGATCCACCCCAAATCGAAAGTTATCCCCAACTCTCATCGAAGATCAGGAACAAACCCTAGCAGGTCCTATCAGATTGGATGCACCCGATGGTACTCCTAGGTGATAAGGCTTAGGTGGAAGCTCGTTTTGGTCCGTTTGGAGATAGTCCTTATCTTGATGCAAGATAAGTGAATGGTTTACGCCGAACATACCATAGGCTCGAAAATCGTTTTGGATGCGCCTGATGGAACCCTAGGTGACGTGGGTCATGTAGAATCTTGTTTCTATCCGTATGGAGACAGCGTTAGTGTCATTGCAAGATAGGAGCACGGTTTGCGCCGAACGTACCATAGGCTCAGATTGGATGCAGCTGATGGCACTCCTAGGTGACATGGCTCAAGTGGAATCTCGTTTTGGTCCGTTTAGAGATAGTGCTAATCTTGATGCAACATATATGCATAGTTTGTGCCGAACATACCATAGGCTTGAAAATCGTTTTGGACGCTCCTGATGGAACTCCTAGGTGATGTGGGCCATGTGGAATCTCATTTCTGTCCGTTTGGAAACAGTGTTAGTATCGGTGCAAGATAGGAGCACAGTTTGCGCCAAACAACCATAGGCTTAGAAATCGTTTTGGACGCACCCGCTGGTACTCCTAGGTGACAAGGGCCAAGTGGAAGCACGTTTTGGTTTATTTGGAGATAGTGCTAATCTTGAGGCAAGATAGGTGCACGGTTTGCGCCAAACGTACCATTGGCTCGATTATTGTTTTGGATGCACCTAATGGAACTCCTAGGTGACGTTGGTCATGTGTAATCTCGTTTCAGTTCACTTGGAGACAGTCAAGGCAAGATAGGAGCACTATTTGCGTCGAACGTACCATAGGCTCAGATTGGATGCACCCAATGGTACCCCTCGGTGATGAGGCTCAAGTGGAAGCTCGTTTCGGTCCGTTTGGAGATAGTGCTAATCTTGATGCAAGAAAGGTGCATGGTTTGCATCGAACGTAGCATAGGCTCAGAAATCATTTTGGACGCACCCGATGGAACTCCTAGGTGACGTGGGTCATGTGGAATCTCATTTCAGTCTGTTTGGAGATAGTGTTAGTGTTGGTGCAAGATAGGAGCATGGTTTGCGCTAAATGTACCTAGGCTCAGAAAACATTTTGGACGCACCCGATGGTACTCCTAGGTGACGAGGCTCTAGTGAAGCTCATTTCATTCTATTTGGAGAAAGTCCTAAACTTGATTTAAGGTGGGTGCACAGTTTGCGCCGAATGTACCATAGGCTTAGAAATCATTTTGGGTGCACCCGATGGAACTCCCAGGTGACGTGGGTCATGTGGAATCTCGTTTCGGTATGTTTGGAGATTGTGTTATTGTCAGTGCAATATAGGTGCATGGTTTGCGCCGAACATACATTAGGCTCAGATTGGATGCACCCGATGGTACTCCTAGGTGACAAGGCTCAAGTGGAAGCTCGTTTTGGTCCATTTGGAGATAGTGCTAATCTTGACGCAAGATAGGTGCATAGTTTGCGCCGAACATACCATAGCTCGGAAATCATTTTGGATGAACTCGATGGAACTCCTATGGGTCATGTGGAATCTCGTTTCAATCCATTTGGAGATATTGTTAGTGTCTAGGGAAGATAGGAGCACGGTTTGTGCCGAATGTACCATAGGCTCAGATTGGATGCACCTGATGGTCCTCCTAGGTAACGTGGCTCAAGTGGTAGCTTGTTTTGGTTTGTTTGTAGATTGTGCTAATCTTAACGAAAGATAGGTGTATAGTTTGCGCTGAATGTACCATAGGCTCAAAAATCATTTTGGGTGCACCCGATGGAACTCCTTGGTGACGTGGGTCATGTGGAATCTAGTTTTAGTCCCTTTGGTGATAGTGTTAGTGTCAACGCAAGATAGGAGCACGGTTTGCACTGAACGTACCAATGGATTAGATTGGATGCACCCGATTGTACTCTTAGGTGGCAAATCTCGAGTGGAAACTCGTTTCGGTCTGTTTGGAGATAGTGCTAATCTTGATGCAAGATAGGTGAACGGTTTGCACCAAACGTAGCATAGCCTCAAAAATCATTTTGGACGCACCCGATGGAACACCTAGGTGACATGGGTCATGTGGAATCTCATTTCGGTCCATTTGGAGATAGTGCTAATCTTGACGCAAGATAGGTGCATGGTTTGCGCCAAACATACCATAGGCTCGGAAATAATTTTGGACACACCGATGGAACTCCTAGGTGATGTGGGTCATGTGGAATCTCATTTTAGTCCATATAGAGACAGTGTTAGTGTTGGTGCTAGATAGGAGCACGGTTTACGCCGAACGTACCATAGGCTCAAACTAGATGCACCTGATGGTTCTCCTAGGCGACGTGGCTCAAGTGCAAGCTTGTTTCAGTCCGTTTAGAGATAGTGCTAATCTTGACACAAGATAGGTGCACTGTTTGCGTCGAACGTACCATAGGCTCGAAAATCGTTTTGGATGCTCCTGATGGAACTCCTAGGTGACGTGGGTCATGTGGAATCTCGTTTGAGTCCGTTTAGAGACTGTGTTAGTGTCGGTGCAAGATAGGAGCATGGTTTGCGCCAAACATACCACAGGCTCAGAAATCGTTTTGGACGCACCCGCTAGTACTCCTAGGTGATGTGGGTCATGTGGAATCTCGTTTTAGTCTATTTGTAGAGTGTTAGTGTCACTGCAAGATAGGAGCATGGTTTGCACCAAACGTACCATAGGCTCCGAAATCATTTTGGACGCACCCGATGGAACTCCTAGGTGACGTGGGTCATGTGGAATCTCATTTCAGTCTATTTGTAGCTAGTGTTATTGTCATTGCAAGATAGGAGCATGGCTTGTACCGAACGTACCATAGGCTCAGATTGGGTGCACCTGAGGTACTCCTAGGTGACGAGGCTCAAGTGGAAGTTCGTTTCAGTCCGTTTGGAGGTTGTGCTAATCTTGAAGCAAGATAGGTGCACTGTCACCGAACGTACCATAGGCTTGAAAATCATTTTGGATGCACCCGATAGAACTCCTAGGTGATGTGGGTCGTGCGGAATCTTGTTTCAGCCCATATGGAGACAATGTTAGTGTCGGTACAAAGCATGATATGACGATTCAAAGTCTACTACTTCGAATTTGATGAACTCGGTGCGGTAGTTTGTAGGAGTTCCAAATGTAACCAACAGAGTGACTTGTCCAAGTGGCATAGAGGCCTTGCTAGGTACTTGTCGATGTGGGACCCATAGGGTTCCCCAATGACATGACTACGAGTCATGGGCCCTGGCCTGGCCCACAGACTGGAGCAAGGAGAGGTGCAGCGTCCGCTACACCGAACCCGAGTAGAATAGGTCAGATTAGCTGGATTCCTATGGAAAGTAACTTTTGTATTTAGTTCAAGACACCTTCTTTGGATCTAACTAGGATTGTAACCGCAACACAACCTTCTCTATCGATATAAAGAGAGGGCGTGGGCACCCCTGTAAGAAGAGACGATACAACACAATCAATCCAATGCAAAGGCTAACACCGACTGGACGTAAAGGCTATTACTCAATTACGATCGAGGGCCCTAACCAATATAAATCGACTATCTCTGCATTCACCGTCGAGTTCTAGCATACGCCGAAGTTGGAACAACTGTCTCGGGTACCCCCGTGATAGGCTATCGGTGGTCAAACACTGACAACTAGCATGCCAGGTAGGGTCTTTTGGCGTAATCATGATCAAGTGTTCTATGAATTTCAACAACCTAATCTTCCCAACGGGATCAATCTTCATCTTCGGATCATGGGTTTGCGAGACGGACGATGAGGGCAACCTCTAAGGACGTCTCATCAAAGCTCAGGAGGTTCGTGAGGAACTCACTCTTCTGACGAGGTCAGCCGAGGATCTCACTGAAAGATTCTTAGGCCTTACGGTGTCTGAATCGACTCAGGCTCCGATGACAACCAGACTCGACTTAGCGTCCAGGTCAGATTCCACTTCGGGTTCCAATCCGGGTTCTTTTAGAGACAAGTCGAGTTCTTTTCCAATTGGACTCCGGAACACAGCATCAACTCTTCAAGAGATCAATTCAAACCTATTTCAAGGTTCTTCTAGGAAGTTGGGTCACCTCCCAACCAGACTCAACAACATGGCGAGGGCTTATCAAGACTTACTCCGAAAAGCAGCCGGTCCAGTACGGAGGCTATGTCTTATCGGAGCATAGGAAGGCCTTATAATAACCATAACATCTCAAGATTCCCTAGTCCACTGGCCAGGTACTCTTTCCTAGAGCAGTAATACTCGACTAGTTGATGAAGCTATCACTCTACCTTACCAAGAAGGTAGTACGTTCCACGATGCCGATGCTCTAATTGAAGTCGTCAGCAACTCTAGCAGGGCAGGGGTGGAGCTAGCTCGAGAAGTCCTCATGATTCAATGACCACCACCGATGCCACCAATTGCACCCGACGTCAGGTCTTTGGATGAATCAAAATCAAACATATCACCCAATGCTCCTGGGTATGATGGCGAGTCTAAGGACTAGAAACAAGCTAGAGAAAGAAGGAACAAACTAAAAGAAGGTCGCAGATGTCATGCCAAGCAATGAAAAGAAGCGTGGGACACATAAGAAGCAGAGCTGACCAAATACAACAAGAGAAAATCAAAGAGAGAGAAGCTGAAGAGAAGCGCGCGACCAGAGCACATAGAGCTCCTTATGACAAGATACGAGAGGCGCTAGAAGAACTCGAAGCGATCTCGCATCCCAACGAGGAACAAGTACAACTCCGGGAAGTTCTCCGGACAATGGCCCTGAAGGCACATGACGAAAGAACTCGTTCCAAGCTTCCTGCTAGAACAACATCACATGGACAAGAAGCACAAAGCCAAAGGAGGTCTGCCTTCGAAAGGCTAGGACCAAATGGGAGCCAGAATCGAGAGAAAAGAAGAGACCACGCCCAAAGTAATCAAGTTGAGCATTCGGGAGAAGAAAGGAGCAGAGCATCTTACCACTCATCCCCATGGTTTCTTCCTAGGCTAAATGACAGCTGTCAAGAAGGGGGGCTGAGTCAGAACATAGAGAAGCTAGAACACATGATAGGTTTCCCTATTTTTCAAGGCAACTTGCTTCAGTACGACTGCCTCACCAGTTCAAGCCGTCAAACCACTCCAAATATGATGGGAAGACCGAACCAAGGCAGTGGCTCAGAATCTACTCACAATTAATTGAACTAGCTGGCGAAGACGATGATATCAAGGCATTGTTCTTTCCTATGGCCCTAGAAACCATGCCCCTCCAATGGTTCGACAAATTGAACCTGGGATCAATTAGAGGCTAGAAGGATTTGCAAAGAGCTTTCTATGAAAATTTCACAGGCATCATTACACATCCCATCACACATGCAGAGGTAAAGGACTCAAGCAGAAGGGATGCAAAAGCCTTAGGGATTATTATCGACGTTTTGGAGAATTGCGTGCCCATGTACATGACATCACCGAACGAGAAGTGATCGAAGCCTTTTCTCACGGGATCATGGCTAAATGGCAATTTCAAGATTTTTACAAAGAGAACCCGAGGAACAATAAAGAATTTAGATGCACAGTAGAAAAGATGATCATAGCAGAAGAAAAGACGAGGGAAAGATTCCCGGACAGAAACAACCAAGAAAACAATAGAGACAACTCGGATAGGAGAAAATTTTCAAACATCGGAGATCCGGACAGGAAGCGTGGACTAGACAACACCGTCGCGATGGCTGACAAAACAAAAAAATTTCAAAATTAAGGAGATTTGAAGACATTGAGAATATGCATTATATATGGCACCCGCAAGGAAACCACACAATAGGAGATTGCCGAATCTTCATTGATTGGTACGCAAGAAAAGGAAAAAACAAGAATAAAGAAGAAGATAACAAGAAGAAAGATGAAGACAACCCAGAAGACAAAGGTTTCCAATAGTCAAAGGGAATAGTTGCAGTAATCTTCTTTGGAGTTCCAGGTTCTAGAAGCAAGCACCAAGACAAACTGGCTCTTCACAACATCATGGTAGTGGAACCAGCCGTCCCAAGGTACCTGAATTGGTCACAATACCCAATCTAGTTTTCAAGAGAAGACTAATGGACTAGCGTTGGGAATGCTGGCCTATATCCACTAGTCTTAGATCCAACTATAGCAGGGATGACAGTCACCAAGGTTATGATCGATGGAGGAGCTGGACTCAACATCATATTTTCAGAAACGCTAAGGAAGATGGGGTTAGACTTTGCCGGGTTGATTACCCCAATAGGAGTACCATTCTAGAATAGTACCCAGCAAGGCCGCTATGTCACTTAGACAAATCACTCTACTAGTAACATTTGGAACACCGACCAATTACCGAACAGAATTCATTCAGTTTAAAGTTGCAGACTTTGAGAAATCATGTCATGCCATCCTTGGAAGACGAGCACTTGCCAAGTTCATGCCTATACCTCACTACCCATACCTCTTGCTCAAGATGCTAGGGCCTCATGAATACTCTCCTCCGGGGTGGCTTGAAGCGTGCCTTCAATTGTGACATTTAAGCAATCCAAATCGTAGCCAAAGCACAGGCAGCCGATGGCAGAGAAGAAATTGCCACCGTTGCTGCATAGATGAAGCCAAAAGAATGAGAGATCCCAACTAAGAAGCCTTGCATCCTTGCACCACCAAAAGAAGCCGATGTGAATAAAATTGACCTAGGCACTGGTGATCCTGAGAAGACGGCGACCATCAGTGCTCACCTCCCGGCTAAATAGGAACTCACGCTCACTAACTTTCTTTGGGACAACAAAGATATCTTCGCTTGGAAGCTGGCCGACATGCCAGGTGTCCCAAGAGAGTTGGCTGAGCACCGAATTGACGTCAATAGAAACTCCAAACTAGTCAAACAATGGTTAAGAAGATTTTCACCAGACAAGAAGGCAGCAATCAAAAAGGAGATTACAAAATTAGTGGCAGTCAGATTTATAAGAGAAATTCTTTATCCAGATTGGCTAGGAAATCCCGTTCTAGTACAGGAAAAGAACACGGTAGAAATGGTGCATGTGCGTCGACTGATATGAACCTGCTAGGGTGAATCCTGATCTTTCGATGAGAGAAGGTGGATAACTCGATTTGGGGATGGAGATGACGTTCACAGCCCGACTACAACCATCCAAGGATGCTGCGCCTTAGCAACCGATACACCACCTCCAACAGCCGTCGCGATCTTGTGGAACACGATCAACCAAACCACTAGGGTAATTCCTGCAAGCAATCGAGGAACAAGCAAGAACAAGTATAACAAGCAACTCAATTGCAAATATGGAAATGAAAACCAATCTGAAATCACAAAGTTGGGGTTCTGAATCGAGTAGAACGGATGGTCTAGTCGACACACGCGTCTACAAGGAAGTAGCAATGGCTAAACTTTCAACAAAACAAAACCCCCATCTGTTTGTGGCGGCTCTAATCCTTATTAATACCTAGGGGAACGACCAGGGGGTGTTGGGGTCGTTCTCCAACCCTAGGACACGTCCCTAATGAACCCAACTTGATACATGGGCCATCAGCCCAAAATAGGGTGACACAGCACCAAAGGCAGAAAAGGCCCCGGCGTTGAAACGACGATTGCGGAAGCATCGGAAGAGATATAGCCATGAGTCCAGAGCCGTTGAAAAATAGACTCGATAAGCTTTCCAAAAAGTGCTAGAACGTCCCAATCCGAGTCCGTATGCGACCGTGGTGAACATCACAAGTTGGAGCTGTCCTGGAGTCCGAATCCAGCCCCAAAACGTGTTGGATTTGATCTCTTTCTTTCCTTGGACCAAAAGTGACGTGGTGTCCAGGTGGAGGACGTTGGGAATACTTGGATTTGGTCCCCAATCAACTTCATTAACCTTCCATGTTTTCCATATGCAACAAACCTTTCCTTGATCCATGTAAGTAATTCTGAAAATGAAAATATACACATTTTATGGTGGAGCACCAATTCATCAAATGCATCAATGATAAGCCTCATATAGAATGGTTGCACCTTTGGTATAGAAGTGGTTGACATGGTCATATTTGAGCCAATGATGTCCTCATCATCGACTACACGGATCTCAACAAACATTGCCCAAAGGACCCATTCGGGTTACCGTGAATTGATCAAATTATCAATTCAACGGCAAGATCTGCCCTGCTATCTTTTCTTGATTGTTATTCAGGATATCATCAGATCGCACTAAAGAAAGAAGACCAGAGCAAGACATCTTTCATCACTGTGTTCGGCGCCTATTGTTATAAAACCATGTCCTTTGGACTCAAGAACACCGGCGCCACCTATCAAAGAGCTATTCAAACATGCCCTGGTGAATAGATTGGTGACAAAGCAGAAGCTTATGTCAACGACATAGTAGTAAAGATAAAGAACCCAGACATGCTAATTGAAGACTTGAAGCAAACTTTTGAAAATCTAAATAAATGGAAGTGGAAATTGAACTCAAACAAGTGTGTTTTTGGAGTACCATCAGGACAACTACTCGGATTCCTGGTCAGTAATCATCGGATCAAAGCATGTACTAAGCAGATTCGAGCCATAACAGAAATGGGACCCTAGTGCTGTGTAAAAGACGTGCAAAAACTGACAGGAAGCATGGCAGCTCTCAATCGCTTCATCTCACAACTTGGCAAAAAAGGACTCCCTTTCTACAAGCTATTAAAAAAGATAGGCAAGTTTGAGTGGACAGAGGAAGCCAAGGAGGCTTTTGAAAGCCTTAAGGTGTACCTTACCTCATCATCCATACTCACATTGCCTAAGAAGCACGAAGACATGATGTTATACATAGCGGCAACATCTACGGTGGTCAGTGCAGCAATCGTGGTAGAAAGAGAAGAAGGGCATGAATACAAAGTACAGCGGCCGGTATACTACGTCAGTGAAGTTCTGACAGCCTCAAAAATACAATATCTGCATGTACAAAAACTACTCTACGCCCTCCTGATTACTTCCCACAACCTACGGCACTACTTTGAAGGCCACAAGATTACCGTGATAACAGATTTCCCTCTTGGAGACATCCTACACAATAGAGATGTGACAGGACGCATATCAAAGTGGGAAGTAGAACTTGGAGCTCTAAATATCGATTTCTCTCCGTGGAAAGCAATAAAATCATAAGCACTCACAGACTTCGTGGCTGAATGGACAAAAATCCTACAACTTTGACGGATCACTCAAATTAGGCGGGGCTGGTGCAGGTATTCTTTTCATATCCCCAAAAGGAAAACAACTCAAATATGTACTCCAGATACTATGGCAAACCACAAACAATGAAGCAGAGTATGAAACACTCATCCATGGACTACGAATTGCGACTTCTCTTGGAATCAAATGACTACTTGTCTATGGCGATTTAGCTATAGTCATCAATCAAGTCAACAAAGATTGAGACTGTACCAAGGACAACATGGACGCCTACTGTGCTAAAGCATGAAAACTAGAGAAAAATTTCCATGAACTAGAAATCTTGCATGTCTATGATATTCAAACATAGCGGCAGATGTTCTCACCAAGCTAGGATCGGATAGGGTGAAGGTCCCACCAGGTGTGTTTGTAGAGGAGTTGGCGTCACCCTCCATAAAACAACATGGTGAGATAACCTCTAAGCCACCAGCACCAACAACCCAGATTATGGTAGTCACTAGATCATGGACTCAAGGTTTCATCGACTACATCAGAGAACAAATTTCTATCTAATAAGGAACAAGCCACCAGGATAATCAGAAGAAGCAAGAACTTCGTCCTTGTAGGCGACAGCCTATACAGAATAGCTGTGTCATCAGGAGTACTTCTTAAATGTGTCTCAAGAGAAAAAGGAAAAGAAATCCTAGACGAAATCCACTTAGGTTGCTACGGCAACCATGCAGCCTTAAGGACACTGGTGGGGAAAACTTTCTGTACCAGGTTCTATTGGCCAACAGCCTTGAAAGATGTAGAAGAATGAGTCAGATAGTGCAAAGGGTGCCAAATGTTCGCAAGACAAGCTCATGTTCCAGCACATGACCTAATTTGCATCCCTCCTGTGTCACACCCATTTTTAAGGACAAAAATAGGATGCATAAAGTACTCATGTGCGCCCCAGGTCATGATCGCACACATAAGCAGACAAATTACATAGTATCATCACAGTGCTTATTACATAACGAATATATGTTTAAAACATAGTCTTGAACAATAAACAATAATATCTAATGATAATCTCCAGCGGAAACTCCACACAGGGACACGGTTGACTGGTTGACACCAAGACTAGTACTCATTACGGTAATCCTCATCATAATCTTCATCTGTTATGGTGGAAATAGCAAGAGTGAGTCCATGTCGAACTCAACAAATATAACACAGGGTTCATGAGGCTCAAATGGCTAGACACTGTTTAACTGCGGTTAGCTTTTAAATATTATAACTTTCAATTGAGTAGCATCAAGATAAACCACTTCCCATTAAAGAACCAATGATCAATTGTAATAATGATAACGAATAGCATTAACATGAGCATAATAATAACAACAGTAATTAAACATGATATAACAATTATGATCAACTATTCCATAAGAATCCCCAAGGCCGCTCGTATCCGTGAGCACGGCTAGTATACCAGTTTTTAACTCTGCGCAGAGGTGTACACTTTCACTGTGAGTCATGATTTCCAAATGAGTGGGGAGATCAAGCCCAAACACCCAAAAACCATATAAAGCCACTCAAGAGTTCGTCTAACAAGTTAGGGCCATTAGATTCACTCGGCAGGCAGATGTAGAACCCCCCTTCCCTGTGGCACAACAACCGCAGCCTATACACACTAGGCCAGGGGCTCGCACTACACCCAAAGTGTCAAGCCATTCTTACGCCATTTAAGGTAACCGCTAACAAGCTAGAAAAGGTCTCTTGAACAACTAGAGCCAGAGCCATATAGCCCTCACAGCTGTACTGTATATCCCGGTTATCACTTACAGATAAGTCCTTAGGGAGAGAAACCAGAGCATCAAAATAAGTACACATGCTCTAGCCCCCTTTTTACAATATTAAGATCATCTTAATGATTGGTTGCTTGATCCATTAATCATATCACAAGATCATTGTTCTTAAATTTAAGCACTAGCCACAGCTACCCATATGCATACCCAAGGTTGACAAGGAATCAAGACATCAAACACTAAGTTATAATCTCTAGGGTTGTCAAGGTAAGCATATGCATATGTATGATAATTTTAATGAATAGGTAACAAGGATAGTCCTGTGTTATACTTGCCTTGATCAAAGCTCTCCAAGTAGTACTGCTGACTTGGTTCAAAGTAATACTCCGAATCGTCCAAATACTGCTCACCTTCTATTCTCGATCATCAATCAACAACATACATGCATCCAATCAAACATACACGAAGCAAACAAATAGATATAATTAGAACAGTACACCAACAGTAACAAAACAGTAATAAAAGTTTATAAAACTCTTCTACACGTCTCTACGATCACACAGACGTAAAGATCACCAAAATCGGAGTTAAAACGTAGAAGTTATGAATTTTCTAAGATTTCCTATAGATCAATAAATACTTAATTATAAACTCGAAAAATAAATTATCAAAACTAACTGTAAAATTATACTAACATGTAGAGTTCGCAATTACGAACCTAA
This sequence comes from Saccharum spontaneum, assembly GCA_022457205.1. Classification (NCBI taxonomy): domain Eukaryota; kingdom Viridiplantae; phylum Streptophyta; class Magnoliopsida; order Poales; family Poaceae; genus Saccharum; species Saccharum spontaneum. The sequence continues at coordinate 30,368,747 of CM039617.1, read as the reverse complement.
CGCAATTTGAATGGATCAAATCGGAGTTAAAACGAAGTTTTTATGGCTAAAACAGTGCTAGTGGCAAAACTGTAAATTGCTGAAAACGTATTTTTGAATTAACCGATTGAAAATACGCTTTCAAAATATAAAAACGTAAACTCAGCTTTACGCCTTGGGACCGCGGGTTGATTACTAGAAAACGCAGGGTCTCTTTAACAAAATTCACCGCGAAGGGGTATGATCTAATCTCGGCCATCGGTGCAAGATCGGACGGCCCTCGTTCACCAGCAGGCGCACAGTACAACCCCCCGAGCTTCTCTTCCCCAACTCCGGCCGCCGGCCACCGTGGCCGCCATAACACCTCACCGGAGCACAACGATTCTCCCGTTCCCGACCGCCAAACACCCCGCGACTTGGTCCAATCGAAAGAGAAGGGCAAGCCGCACCCATCTACGCAGCTTTGAAGAACTACAACCACCCGAATAAGTGACGCGGCAAGGAGAGGGTGGCGGTTCCATTGCCGGTCATCCCAAGCTTACCAAAACCTCAATTCACTGCTTCTCATCATGAAAGAAAAGCACGGGAAGAAAGAGGAGGAGGTCGCGAACTCACCAACGCCTTGATCACGGCCTCAAAACCACCCGAGAGCTCCACCCGAACACAACCGAAACCGCCAACACCTCAAACCCTAAACCTTGGATTCTCGGTGGTATAGATCACGTTTTAGATGAAAAACGGAACATAGGAGGTCCCCTCTTCCTATTTATAGCTTCAATTTACCGGAAACAATCACCAAATCCCAGAGGATCGATTCGGTTGAGATACGGTAGAAGGAGTCCGTCCCGGTCACGAGGTTGAAGATGAACTGGAGACCGGCTAGTGGGACCCACCTGTCAGCGAAACGAAAAGAAAAGGAAGGCGCGGCTTCGGGCTGGCCGACTTGGGCCGCTGCAGCAGGCTGGGCTGGTTCACCGACGCGAGCTAGAAGACAAACTTGGGCCGCCGGCCCACGCGCGCGGCAACAGCTGGATCGGCCCCCTCACGCGAAAAGCCAGCAGGCCGGCCCTGGCTTTCCAGGCTGCCACAGTAGTAAGTTTCCTTTCTTTTTTTTTTTATTTACTTGTTTCCAAAAATATTTCAAATACTTTCTAAACCAAAATAAAACCAAATAAAACAAATATAACAGCACACAATAAAATATATGCAACAGCATGAATGCAACACAAAATTTATTTTATTATTATTTTAAATTGGACTTTATTTGTTATCTAAATTATTTCAATTTTTGTTATCTCAAAATTTGGGTGTTACATCCTGCCTGGCCGTTCACATGCTAGGGGCTAGATCAAGTAGGACCACTCAAAAAGGCTAGAGGCAGATTTGAGTAAATCTTCGTTGCAATCGATAAATTCACCAAGTGGATCGAATACAAGCTGCTCGAGAAGTATAGTGCAGCAAAAGTAGTCGAGTTCATCCAAGACATCATGCATTGCTTCAAAATACCCAACCACGTCATCACAGATTTGGGTTCCCCTTTTACAGCCATCAAGTTCAGAAAATGGGCACAAGATTGTGGTATCAGTATAGATTATGCGTTAGTTGCACACCCTGACGCCAACGGACAAATGGAAAGAGCCAATGGACTCATACTAGCTAGGTTGAAACCAATATTATATGAAGAACTAGAAGATTATGGATCCAAGTGGATTGAAGAATTACCTAAAGTAGTCTGGGGGCTACGCACTCAAGTAAGCAGAGCGACTAGATACTCACCTTTTTTCCTAGTATATAGATCAGAAGTCGTGCTACCAGTAGACTTGATCTAGACATCCCTAAAAATCGAACAATACGAGGAGGGAGAAGCAAAACACACCTAAAGATTAGAACTCGACAGTACAGAAGAAGTCAGAGTAAATGCTACCCTCTAGTTAGCTCGATACCTCTAAGGTTTAAGGTGCCACTACAACAAAAGTACTCAGCAACGCACAGTTCAAGTCAGAGACCTAGTACTACGAAGAATACAAAAAACTGACGGACGCCGTAAACTACTCAGCCCATGGGAAGGTCCTTTTATTATCACAAAAGTCACTGGACCAGGCACATACGAGTTGATGACTAAAGAAGGAATACAAGTAAAGAATACGTGGCGTATCAGCCAGCTAAGAAAATTCTACACTTGAAGAACATAAGACAAAATTTATGTAGCAAGAGAGCAACATGTAATCAGGATTCACGATCAATAAAATAAAGATGATGTTTCTCGTCAACATTTGTCTTATTATAAACTATCCCGAGTAGTTTTCACAACTGGATGAGAGCAAAAGAGCTGAAAAGATGCTTAAGCTCGCTAACCTAAGTTTTTCAGGCTTAGATGAGAGTAAGGCTGACAAGCTGACACTTAAACCTATCATGGGTTGTTTTCATGGCCTAGATGAGAGCCAAAGGGAGCTCGCCCTATCCTGAGTTGTTTTCACAACCGGATGAGAGCAAAAGAGCTAAAAATATGCTTGAGCTCGCTAACCTAAGTCTTTTCAGGCTTAGATGAGAGTAAGGCTGACAAGCTGACACTCGATCCTATCCTAGGTTATTTTCATGGCCTAGATGAGGGCCATAGGGAACTCGCCCTATCCTGAGTTATTTTTCACAACCGAATGAGAGCAAAAGACCTAAAAATGCTTAAGCTTGCTATCCTAAGTCTTTTCAAGCTTAGATGAGAGTAAGGCTAACAAGCTGACACTCGAACCTATCCTAGGTTGTTTTCACGGCCTAGATCAGAGCCAAAGAGTGCTCACCTTATCCTCAGTTGTTTTCTCAACCGAATGAGAGCAAAAGAGCTAAAAAGACGCTTGAGCTCGCAATTCACAAATCAAGAGCAAAAGAGTTGAAAAGATACTTGAGCTCATTACATCTAGAACTCTTCAAACTTGGATCAAGAATAAGCCTGCTCTAGGCTGAGTAAAAGCCAGGCTACGAAAGAAGCCTGAGCCCACGAAGACAGCTCCTAATACAAGCAAAAGCGTCGATGCTCGCCAAAGTTCAAGATCAACGAACAAGATAGAAAGAAGTCACGAAAAGGAAACTTTCTTACAAAACAAGGAGAAGGCCTAATTCTCAGAATCATCATCAGAAGAAGGAAAAGACACTTTTGAGAGCAGAGGCCACCCTTGACGATAAATCTTCGAGAATGGACTACACCACAAGAAACTACTCGAATTCAAGGAAGAACAAAAAGATTTACACGACATACAGAACTACTGGATACATTGACAACCTAACAAGATGAATCTACAATTGGACAACCTGCCCTTCAATCTCCTTTACACCAACATCAAAGCGAGGGCTAACAATAGCATATCCAAGCCATCATCATATCCTCGATAGGGACCAGCTACCCATAGACTTGACGTCGTCGACATCTTTAGCGGTAAGAGCTTCCCAGTCGACTTCATCCTCGGCGACAAGCGCTTCCCAGTCAACTTCATCCTCGCTATCGCTGCTAAGGATGATCAAATCCACCTCCACCGAGGTGGCATCAACAGGAGGGACGGAGATAAGATTGGCCGCAGGAGTAGCCGCTGGATCCTCCTCCTTCTACAAAGATGGAACCGGTGTTGATGTCCTGATGGGTGGAGCCTTCTCCACTGCTGGAGCCTCACGAACACCAAAAGGCAACGACGCTAGCAACAAAGATGATGATGACAAAGACCCTCCGCTCGATGGTGCCATCATAACTACCGCCCTTGAAGGGCGAGCGAGTGATGAACGCAGCACCTTATGGATGCAGCGCCTTTGGATAAACTTCTTCACCATTTTGGCTATGGCAAGGTAGAAAAGCAAGATGAAAATGGCAAAACCATCACGAAGGGGCCAGTTAAATAGGACCAAGTCGCCTACCCGAGCAGTCCAACAGTCTCATCAAGATAAATGCTGAGTTAAATTTTTCTCCTCAAATTAAAGACAGAGTTAATTCCTTCACCAAAACCAATGTGGCGCTCTGGTTCCCGCCATTAACTGCGCAACACAACCAATGTGACAGTGACAGCTTTTCACATGGAGCAACACAACAAACATATTTCAGATTCCTCTATCCAATGAGAACCTGCACAAATAGATTAGCAAAAGGCCAAAACAGCAATAAGTTGAGAAGACTTGTCACTAGGGAGAAGACAAAACACTCGACCTATCCCCGGAGTTGTTCAACCTAGATGAGAGCAAAAGAGCTAAAAAGATGCTTGAGCTCGCCCTATCCCAAGTCCTTTCAGGCTTGGATGAGAGTAAGAAGGCTGACAAGCCAACACTCGACCTATCCTAGGTTGTTTTGATGGCCTAGATGAGAGCCAAATAGTGCTCTCCCTATCCCGGAGTTGTTCAACCTAGATAAGAGCAAAAGAGCTAAAAAGGTGCTTGAGCTCGCCATATCCTAAGTCTTTTCAGGCTTGGATGAGAACCCAACTGATCTAGCGCCTATGCTCGACAAGACTCACAAAAAACAAGAGTACAGCCAGTTGGGAGGACATAACTCAAAAGCACCTAGATACGCCAACAACGATTAAGGCTTATATCCAGCACGTATTTAAAGAAAATTCCAAGATCTGGGAAAGCAATTCAAACAAATTCACTAGAATAATTCAAGCAAAATAGTAAAGATGTATCCAAAGAGCTGGAATTTCTTTACAAGGCACCATGTAAAGTATATCTTTACAAGAGGGAGGCGACCGAACGCTACAAAGTCTAATTATCAGCTTCATCATTAGAATAAGGCAGCTAAATATCAAGCTTCTCGGCGACGAAGTTGGCCAAATCTTCAACTTCAGGTTCAGCCTTCTCGATGGAATCCAAATAATTGTCATCATCGGCTTCCTCCCTAAGTTTTTCTAGAGGGGCCGATGGAGCAAGAACACGGATATGAGCTAAAATGTTCTTGACACACGTCTGGACCCCATTCTTGACGAAGCTCTGAAGGTGCACTGGAATCAGCGGGATGAAGTCGCCCTAGGTCCTTCCATCATCTTCAGAAGTCTGAAGAGGCTTCGCAATGGTCTTGAAAGATTTCCACAAAGTAACAAACCATTGGTCAGATATTGCCAGCTTCTTGGACAAATCTTCAATGGTTTTCATTCCCTGCACAAGATCCCGATCAGCACCAAGTCTAATCAGCTAGGCACGAGCGAGTTTTTCCTCAGCATGAGCTTTTACCTCTTTGGCCCTATTATGATTAGAGTGGACTAATATCTTCATCTCTTCAACATTTTCCAAGAGCTTTTGCTTATCTCTACGGAGGGCTGATCAAGACAATTAAAGAAAATTAGACAAATGAAGAACAGAGAAATAAGAGATAAAAGGAAAATAAAGCATAAAGAACTCAAGATACCTTCCTACTCCTTCTTGAGACCTTTACATTTCACAGAGGACTCCCGCAAGGTGGCCATTGCTTTGTCCCTCCTCTGCTCCGCCTCAATGACTTGCACGCGGAGAGCCCTCTCAAAGTTCTGACGCCCTTGGCGCTTGGAATCTAGCTCCACTTCCTTACTAGCCAACTGCGCCTTCAGCTGATTCAATTCAAAGGACAGCCTCTTCTTAGTCTCACCCGAGCCAAAAAAAGCTTGAGTGATCCTGAGAGAAAGACTTCTCCTGTAGAAAAAAGGAAGGAAATGAGAAAAGAGAGTAAAAGAAGCCGGAATGCCAAAAACAAGAAAGGAAAAGACACCTACCTGAAGCTGATCTCCAAAAGAAGCCGCTCTAGCTGAGAGGTTTTCCCAAGCCTTGGTCAGCTTGGACAGATGATGGGTGGAGTCAAACTCCAACACCACATCATCTTCCAGGCGCTGGCTACTCGATGCGTGGCCGATAGGAGAAGAAGTCGGCAGAGGTGTCAAAACCACAACCAGAGCCGTGTCTTGCACAGTAGATGCCCCAGCCACCTCTAAAGCAGATTTCCCTACTATGGTCACAGTCACCATAGGATTGGCTGACTCCACAATGGCTTCATCAGCCTAAGTCGTCGCCTCCCCCACAGTTGCCTCGCTGGCCATACGCTCCAAATCTTAGGACTCGGTGCATAGAAGAGCACCAGCAGACTGAGAAGACATCAGCTAGGGATTAGGGAAAGGCAATGATGACGTCCTAAATGATGACAAAGAACTATCCAATAAGGAAATATACAAGGAAGACAAAGAACAAGGACAAGACAAGCTAGCCAGAATTTACTCACCTAGCTGTCCTTCTCTTCAGGTTGATACCACCAGGCCGAACAGATGGCTTAGGCGGGGGCACGGTTGTAGAAAAAATCATCACCACCCTATTTTAAGGTTGGCAAGATTGGCGCCTCAACCCCCGCGAAACTCAAGCTCGACCCCGGTTTACTACATTGAACAAAGATGAGAAAAATCAGAAAAAGAACTCGGACCAATACAAGATAACATGAGGGGAACGTTATAACAACTCATCAACAGATATCAAGGGCTGCATCATCATCCTCGTCCTCATCCTCAAGAATCTCACCGCACTGCCATCTAAAGAGAAAGGAGGACCCCAGTAAAGATACGAATAGGAAAATCAAAGAAAAATAAGGAACATTGACACGCTCACCTAGGAGCATGATACCTATGACTTGAGTACCTGGAGTACTCAGAGGACATGGCTTCTTCGTAGCAGACATGCTGGCAAAAGTATCATCCACCCGTGCCCTCTTATTGGTGTAACGAGGAGCTCGAGGGACTGGGTGTGGCACATATTCAACATATTGGATGAGTTCATTGCAAGAAGCACTAGGAAGGACTGAATACTAGAGACTTACTAGTTAGAGCCACTACAGCTAGACTCACTCCGGCCCCCGCAGGGTTGTCCACAGCAGGGATCGGATCGACAAAATTACACCCCAATTCCTGCAAACAAACAAATCAACAAGATCAGTAGAGGGAATATAGTTAGAAAGAACACATATCAAGTAAAACAAAGAAAAATGAAAAGTACTTAGAGAATAGAGGTAACTTACAACCGGGGGCAGATTATTGGCTCGGTACTCACGGACCGTGTCTGGAACCACAATCGCATTCTTCAAAATTTTCTAGAGACGCTCGAGCACCTCCTCTTCAGCCAACTCTAGGGCAGGGATCATATGAGAGGGATCCTCCGCCCTAGAGTACTCAAAACCGTAGTGCTCCTGCTCCTTCAAAGGCTGAACTCTGTGGCGCAGGAAGCTGGCGACAATCCCAAAGCCGGTCAAGCCTTGCTGCCTCAAGCTCCATATCCTATCAAGAAGTGGCTTGAGCGCTTGAAGCTTGTCGCTCATCAGAAGGTTCTTTTCCTAGCGATCATTGACCACGGGACCAAAGTTGGTGTGAACAGGGAGAGGAGGGATCATATTGGCGGCATAAAACCAGTCGGCACGCTAATCGCTCACAGAATCAACCAGATCATAACCAAAATATTGAATTTGTGACCCTAGCGAAACTGAATTCCATAGCCACCAAGAGCATAAGAATCATCACTGCGGGGCTAGGGTTTCAGATGAAAGAAGTAGCAAAAAAGAGAGAGGGAAGGAGGAATTCCAAGGAAAGTTTCACAAAGATGGACAAAGATAGAAACATGGAGGATGACATTAGGAGTGAGATGGTTCAAGGTAATGCTGAAATAATCAAGAAAACGATGGAGGAAAGCAGAAGCAGGGAGGCAAAGTCCAGCATGAACAAAGGACACAAAGAGAACAACCTCACTAGGACTTGGAGTAGGAACCCAGTGCTGGCCTGGAATCTTCCATTCGGCAAACTCCTTGTCCTAGATTAGGCTATCATTGGCCAGCTCACGAAGCTGGTCCTCCATCATGGCCGGCGCCGGCCATAGCTTCTCCGTAGCCCTCATAGCGACGAACTCCCAATTCTCAATCATAGAAAGCGACGCCTCCTCATCCACCAATGCCTCCTTGGACTTGCTCGATGACTTCTTCTTGCCCATGCACTAGCAAACCACTAAGAATAAATGGTGGCGGAGCTCGGTCAATGATGCAGCTCTGGATGTTAGGGTTTTGCAAAGGCTGAATGCTAGAAGGCAAAGGCAGGGTAAGAAAGGGGAAGAAGAAGAAAGACCCTTAAATAGATTTACAATAGTAAAACACGGCCCACTAGGCTCATTTAACGCAGCATGGGAACACAATGGTTTGTTTCTTGCCATAACTAACATGGTCAAAATGACAGACGACACAACTTTTCACAACGGTATAGTGCAACGGATAGATTTCAGACTTATCCATTCACACTACGCCGTTACTAAGTTGTTACAGCTTGCACAACTCAGAAAGAGCTCACCATTCGCAAGATACACAGAGGACATTACAGAATGCTGCCAAAGAACTCGGATTTTCCAGAAACAACCCGGATGATACTCAAAAGCACTCAGACAACAAAAAAAGAGACAACAACTAAGAAAGAAAGATTTTTTTGGTACAAATGACTTCAAAAGATACAAGATTACAAATCTTACAAGACCCAATGAACTCGGTACTACGACGAGCAAGGTAGCAACAAGGAGCCTAGGAAGAACACAGCTCTAGAAAATGACTAGTGCTCCTAGTTACAACATGGCAGAAGACACTCAACTCGGATACAACTAAGAAAGAAAGATTTTTTGGTATAAATGACTTCAAAAGATATAAGATTACAAATCTTACAAGACCCAACGAACTTGGTACTACGACGAGCAAGGTAGCAACAAGGAGCCTAGGAAGAACACGACTCTAGAATGACTAGTGCTCCTAGTTACAACATGGCAGAAGACACTCAACTCGGATACACTATTTTCTTCAAAGGAAGGACACAGTGCATCTAAGATGGATATCAGCAGCACAGCGGGACAACACGGATTAGGGGAGGCTCGCAGGCATTCATCTACCCAAGCCTGATGTGATCCTGGATTAGATGCTAATATGCACCGGACAGTCGCAAGGCAGTGTAGAAGGATCAACCCGGGACTGTTGGATGAGGGAATGCAACCCATATCACAAGACTTCTTTCACCTACTAGCACGCACTACCTGGTACAATGCGCTGCGAGATTAGTCTACCTCTAACCTCAATCACAAGACTTATTCCATCTACTACAAGATTTACAAGAATTACAACTCACGCCCGGGTGCTGCTCTACTTCACAAACTATCATATTCATGACTATCGTAACTTCAGACTATACAACAAGGCACTTAATGAATCAAAGTAGCACACCGGGAGGGTATTTATAGGCCAAAGAACGGTGCACATAGACCAGGAGCACCAATAGAACAAGCCTGACAAAGGTCTTAGTGAAAAGACAGAAAGCAATAAGAGAGGACATGCTCATGAAGGAATAGTACTCAAGGACAAGCATATTCGAAAGAATATACCAATACTGTACAGCTCATGACTACAAAGAATTTGATTCAATCACCAACCACCACCAACCTCGGACATAAAGCCGGCTACCTAAGAAGACGATAAAAGACCCTCTATCTGAGTTCTTGATAATCAAAAAGAACCTAGAAAAATGCTCGGGGGCTGCAGGGTACATATCCTCTGAAGAGATTTTTAGTTTTTTCGATAATAAAAAATTCAAGACCCTCTAACTTTTTATTCCAAATAGCAAGAGGCTCGGGGGCTACACTCAGTGAGTGCCCTTTTTCTTTGAAAAAGCGCACGTCACTCAAAAGACTTCTTTAAGACAGGACCACTTCAAGGCTTCATGTCGAAAGAACCCGGAATAAGCCTGATTCATTAGGCAAAGCTAGAGAAACAAGGAGGTCTTCGAGTTCAACCATGAAATGCTTGGGGGCATGTCGATATGGTACCCACATGGTTCCCCAATGATATGACTATGAGTCATGGGCCCTGGCCTGGCCCACGGACTAGAGCAAGGAGAGGTGCAACGTCCGCTACACCGAACCTGAGTAGAATTGGTCAGACTAGCTGGATTCCTATGGAAAGTAACTTCTATATTTAGTTCAGGACACCTTTGGATCTGACTAGGATTGTAACCGCACCATAGGCTTGCTCTATAAGAAGAGACGATATAACACAATCAATCCAACGCAAAGGCTAACGCCGACTAGACGTAAAGGCTATTACTCGATTACGATGGAGGGCCTGAACCAGTATATATCGACTATCTCTGTGTTCACCGTCAAGTTCTAGCATACGTCAAAGCCCAAACAACTATCCTGGGTACCCCCATAATAGGCTATCGGTGGTCAAACACTGACGGTACTATTTTGTAGAAAGGAACGCTCATTGGAGTAATCATCCCGGCAACTTCTAGCCCCATCTTCCTTAGTGTATTAGAAAATATGATGTTGAGCCCTGCTCCTCCATCCATCAAGACTTTTGTGATGGTCATACTATCAATTGTTGGATCTAGAACTAGTGGGTAGTGACCAGTGTTCCCTACGCTAGTCCATTGATCTTCTCTTGAGAACTGAATCGGATAATATGACCAATTGAGGTATTTGGGAGTAGCTGGTTCTGCTGCCATGATGGTTCGTAGAGCCAGCTTGTCTTGATGCTTGCTCCTAGAACCTGGGACTCCAGCAAAGATCACTGCCACTGTCCCCGTGGATTTCTAGAATCCTTTATCCCTCTGATCATCATCGTCCTTTTTCTAATGGTCTTCTTTTCTATCTCCTTTGTTGTCTTTTATCATGTATTGTTCGATGAAGAAGCAACAATCTTCGGTTGTGTGACTACGGCCCGACTACCATATGTAGGGAATATTTTCAAGATCCTCAAACTTCCTTGGTTTGAAAAACTTCTTGGCTTTGTCTGCTACGGCCACGGTGTTGTCGGGTCTATGCTTTCTACCCTACTACTTGTTGCTTTGATGGTTTCGTTTGTCAGAGTTGTCTTGGTTGTTTTGATCTAGAAATCTTTCCTAGGTTTTTTCTTCCGCAGCGATCATCTTCTCTACCATGCACTTGAATTCTTCAATGCTTCGCGGGTTCTCTTTGTAGAAATCATGGAATTGCCACTTAGCTAGGATTCCATAGGAGAAAGCCTCAATGACCTCTCATTCAATGATGTCTTGTACTTGAGCACGTGTTGACACCTCTAACGCCACCTAAGCTAGGTTGTCATCCCTAGCATGACACTAAATGTGCTGGTACTAAAATATGCAAATGCCCCTCTAAAATAAATATGAAATCCGCAAGCGCATAGATAATACCGATGTAGCATTTTAACCAGGAGTAATCCAGGTATCGTTATTTATATTTTTACCACTAGGAAGGGATGCTAAGGACATTGAGCAATGAGCATCACTGCATGTGATAATGGAGAGCATAACCATGACTTTATTGATCTTCTCATATAGGATAAGTGTCAAAAGATAAATAATATATATATATATGATAAAGAATAATAAGAGATAACTGATAAGCTCATAGCCACATATAATGATAAACATCTCAATAGATTACTCTAAGCATATAGCACTAGCATGGATTAGGATGAACTATAAGGATAAATCCTAAGTTATTCTAACTATACAGTCAAAGCATACGATGATTAGTGCAATTACACTTGGCAATCATGGCAAGATAAGGTTATATCTACGCATAGTGATATTACTAAGGAAGATATAGAACATAGCTGTCACTTTCCTATAATAATTGTGCTCTGCTTGCCCTATACTCGGAAGGTGGACTACAAAGGACTCAACAGGATTGTCACTCCTGCAATCTACCACACGGTCCGAAATATAGGGTGCAATCGCAGGTAAATACGATATAGGCACCATGCCTAAACAATGTTTACCACTCACCCAAGATATCAATGAGCAAGCGCCATACGATCCTATACTTAAATATAATTCTAATCGAACTATGCCAAGCATATAATCAAAGTAGACTAAGAACAATATAATTGAGAACATAATCAAATAGAGCAAAGTCATATCCAATATGATAGAATAGACTAAAGTTATATTCATACAAATGATGAACTAGATGAATAATATAAGAACAAATACAAAAGTAGGAGAGAATTACCAAGTATTCTCTTGACAGATCCGGAAATCAAGCAATGCTTGGCTCCTTCTAGTTCTAATCCTATGTAGCTATGCTAAACTAGAGATCTAATTGAGATGGTGGCTCTAGGGCTTCTCTGAATGAATGGAACGAGTTCTCTCTCTTATGAATTAGGGTTTCTCCTAGGGCCAGGGGCCTTGCTTATATAGCCCTCTAGGAAGCACCACAGCCCTTGGATCAAACTGACCTTTATCAATGACTTTTTATTAATCCTCAAAGGTGGTGGAGGTAGGATCCATGAGATTGCTCCTGATTGGTCACCTGGGTGGGGCGGGCGCCTAGGCCCAGGGGCGGCCGCCCCTGCTACCTAGCCTGTGGGCCCTACCCTCCGGGGTGTGATCTTCCCGAGTCTTCTAGAGTATTCTTTTTCATAGTATGGTCGGTTTCTCTCTATGTAAATCTGACATGTGGACCTCCTTTGGTTCTTTCCTAAGAACCCCCTGCAGAAATAGTTATTCACCAAAACTTGTGGAATTCTATCAGTGTAACCCCTATATCTAGATAGTATTTATGTTTAGGTCCTTTCTCATGCTATGTTGATAGTTAAAAATGATACTTATCTACCATCAACAAACTCCTCCATGCTTACCTTTTGTTCGTCCCTGAGCAAAGATAGACTTAGTGATGAATCAGGAGTTGCTACAATACTTTCACGCCTTATAGGTACACATGTGTTCAAACAAGAACTCTCCATCAGTTTAGTGTGAACTATTCTGATGAAAAACTCACTCATGTTACCTTCCACCATGGGGCTTGTAGCTGTCACTTGGGTCTTGAGTAGTTGAAAGACAGAACGGTCAAGTCAAGCGCCATGTTTCAAGCTCTTTGATCAACTATTATTCTGGAGTTTTGCTATATTTTCAAAATAAAACTCACAGATTCCTATGTATGACCCTTCCAAGTCTCTCCTTTGTGGTATTTCTGGATGCTCTCCAAGGCAATTATGGTGTATGCCTTTTTCTCTCCTCTCAAAATATGTGGTATTTTTGGTAGCATAGTAACAATATGCCTTCTCTCTCTCACCCTACTTCTAATAGGCTTATGTGGAGCTCATAGGTGGGGAGACAGCGAAACATATTGTCGGTACCTACAGAATAGGGGTACCCACAATCAACGATAAAAAGAACAAAACACTATCCGCGAACACAGCAAAGCCAAAAAACAGCGGACGATGCACCTCGACTGCGTTCCGACCCGCACGAGGCTGGCTCGATGGGACGCCTCGACCGTGCTCCGACTCCGACTCGTACGAGGCACCCTCGACGGGACGCCTCGACTGTGCCCTGACTCGTACGAGGCCCGTTCGATAAGGCACCTCGACTATCGGCAACTTCCGACTCACACGACCCCGGGTCAAATCGCTCAACCTATCTTACTCACCTACTCTGAGGCAAAAAGTCAGAGCATTTAAAGTGACTACCTACTGCCTCCTACCATCATGGCCACAGCTGTGACCAACGTGGGAGCAATGCCAGTGTCATTTCTCACTTTTTACTGCCCATCCCGGGATGGGAGGTGAAAACCTGTCACTATGCCCACCATACTGCACACTATTTTGCCACTGATCACCCTTAAGGGAGGATATGACAAGAACCGCATCCCACGATCTCGGGGATTCGGCCTTATCCGCCCATCCTTGACCCGGCCTCGACCCAACCTCGACCCACCATCAGTCAGCAGGGAAGAAAGGCCAACGTGGCACAGGACTCAGGGTCTTTTCACCGTCTTGTCCCCGATGTCACAACGATGTCCAGGGATGGCCAGCCATTCCTAAGGCACGTCGCTACAACCATCTCCACAGGGATCGACAAAACTTCATCTCAAGGCACCCCGGTGTCTCGGCCTCCTCTTACCCTATAAAAGGGTAGGCCAAGGCTCTACAAGGGGACACGAAGAAAAGTGACAAACCAGAAGCCAAGTGCTAGCAAGCAAAGGCATACAACCCACAGATCAACATCTCAAGCAATCACCCTTGTACTCTTTCATTTTCCTTTGAGACTTAGGCTCGGTTCCCTCTCTCACCGCTTGTAACCCCTACGCAAGCACTTCGGTGCAAGGAAATACAATACTTCTCCCTCCCCGCTGGACGTAGGGCCTTCTTTTGCCTGAACTAGGATAAATCCCCGTGTATTCTCCTTGCATCACCATCCAGATTAGGGACATGCAGCACTTACTCGTTGGCTTAGGACCCCCACGGAACCGAACACCGACAGTTGGCGCGCTAGGTAGGGGTGGCTGCGTGCCAACATCGTTTTCCCGCCATTTTTCTAGATGGCTGACCCCGAACGCCTGCTCCCGTTGGCTACAGTGATCTGGTTTGGGAGTTTGGAGTTCATGTCGCTTGGCCACGGCTACGACATGGTCCTCCTCCTGCCTAGGCACCCGACCGATGAGGACCACGAGCTCTCCCAGCCTGGGGGAGCGCTACGCCGGTACCGTCGCTCTCATCAGGCACGAGCCGCCAGACGACGATGAGCCCGGTGCAACCACCGTCATCACCTTGCGGAGGACGGTGGGATTCCCTGATCCGGCGCCTCTCAGCCAGACGCCAACACAGATTTCCTCACTGAGGATCTATGTAGGATGAGCTTGGCTGAGGGTAAGATGCCGATAGGGAGTTCCACCGCTCTGCCACCCGGTGTGATGCCACCACCACCCGGTCCAACTACACCGGCACAAGGAACGACGCCTTCATCAGCATTTCCGTTTGGGCTAGACTCGATTGCCCGGGTGTGCGCTTCCTCTGTGAGCACCAGCATGAGTGCTTACGAGGAACTCCCCGGACACCATCTATGCTCCACTCTCGACCTTGTTGCATCTACGCCGGCTTCTGAGTACCTGGACTCTACAGAGACTCCAGAAACAGAGCCCCGTATGACTGCTTCTCAATGTTACAACCCTAGAAACAGACGACCTCACATGCACCCATCATACTACTACTTCCGCGCTCCTGACTCCGACTCTGCCGATGACACCTACGATCCGACCTGCGAGTGCTTCAACATCGATGGGGTAAGCGCGTTAGATTCGAAGGATGAGGCACCCGTCGAAGGAAGGAACACACCACCTCATGTCGAGCTCCCTGCCGAGCGAGATGAGGCTCAATTCCTTGCGGATCAAGGAATGCAGATTGAGCAAATCCGTGAGTTGCAGGACAGGCTCGACGAGGAACGAGAAAACCTGCGTCTACTACAGTGAACTCTCGAGCAAGAGCGCGCAGCACACGCACATGGCTGTGGAGCTCAAGAAAGAGCTCGCAACGTCAATCGTCGCATCGCCGAGGATCGGGCGGTCGACCCCCTGGTTTTTGGTCGAGCCAGCTAGAACGTGGTCGCCGCCGCCCGACGAGCCATCGAACCCCGACGCCCGACGAGCCCGAGATGAAATCCGAGGACTCCTCGAGACCGCTGCCATGCAGCAGGCCGAGAGTTCCACCTCGAGGCGACGAGGGCCTGCCTCGGAGCAGCCTACCGAGCCCTCTCGATAGGAGAGAGAGGCCTCGGTTCATCCCGAGCACGCCCAACGGAACCGGGCGGCCCCTGTCCCTGAGCACGTCGTCAACGACCGTGAACCTTGAGATACCCGAGGCAACATCGTCTAGCGCCGCACGCGCAAACACGGTGACGGTGTGGCTCAAGGCTACCACGTGCACAGGGGCGGGCGCTACGACAGCTCAGAAGATCAAAGCCCTTCACCCGAGCCACTAGGTACTCAGGTCTTTAGTAAGGCCATTCGTGAAACGATACTCCCGGCTCGGTTTCGCCCTCCCACGACTCTCACCAAGTACAATGGCGAGACCAAACCCAAACTTTGGCTCGCTAACTTTCGCTTGGCATGTCAATTGGGTGGGGCCACCGACGACCGGGTCATCATCCGGCAACTCCCCCTGTTCCTGTCAGATACCGCTCGAGCCTAGCTCGAGGATCTCCCACCTCGGCAGATCCACGACTGGGACGACCTCGTGAGGGTGTTCGAGGGAAACTTCAAGGGGACCTACATGCGCCCTGGCAACTCGTGGGACCTCCGGAGTTACAAGCAGAAGTCAGGTGAATCCCTCTGGGATTACATCCGACATTTCTCTAGGCAACGTACCGAGCTCCCCAACATCACCGACTATGACGTGATTATGGCCTTCCTCTCTGGCATCTCCTACAAAGAGTTGGTCCAAGAGCTGGGCCGTAACACCCCCCATCACTGCCAATGGTTTGATGGACATCGTCACCAACTTCGCCACCGGTGAGGAGGCGGTTGGTGCCATCTTTGGCGGTGATCAGGACAAGGGGAAGCACAAGGTCGACGATCCCGCGAGCTCTAGCCGAGGCTCCAAGAGGAACAATAGGAAGAAGAAGAACCAGCAGGGCAAGCTCGAGGCCCTGGCCGACGAACTTGTTGCTGCCACTGAACGCAAGAAACCTCGAGGGCCCCCTGGCGGGGGCGTCTTCGACAAAATGCTCAAAGAGCTGTGTCCCTACCACAAGGGGCCCACGAACCACAACCTCGAAGACTGCCACATGCTCTGAAGATACTTTGAGGGCATAGGCGTCAAGAAGGACGACAAGAAGGAAGATCCCAAGGGTGACAACAAGGACGGGGGGTTCCCCAAAATCCATGACTGTTTCATGATCTACGGAGGGCCCTCGACCCACCTCTGGACGCGCCAGTGCAAGCGAGAATGCCGAGAGGTCTTCTCCGTGCAGCCGGTGACCCCTCGCTTCCTTAACTGGTCTGAGGTGGCCATCACTTTCGATCGTGATGACCACCCCGACTACGTCCCCAATCCAGGGGTCTACCCGCTTGTTGTCGATCCCATCATCGCCAACACACGCCTCACCAAGGAGCTCATGGATGGAGGCAGCAGCCTAAACATCATCTACGCCCGGACCCTCGACCTCCTGAGGATCGTGAGGACGCGCCTCCAACCTAGTGTCGGGGGCTTCCATGGAGTTGTGCTAGGAAAGCGAGTAGAGCCCGTCGGCCGAGTCGACCTGCCTGTCTGTTTTGGCACTCCCACCAACTTCAGAAAGGAGACCCTCACTTTCAAAGTGGTCAGATTCCATGGAACATACCACGCCATCCTTGGGCGCCCATGCTAAGACCGGTTCATGGCGGTCCCAAACTACACCTACCTCAAGCTCAAGATGCCAGACCCTAACGGTGTCATAACTGTCAGGCCCTCATACGAACATGCCTATTAGTGCGACGTCGAGTGCGTCGAGCACGGAGAAGCCGTCTTGGAGTCAGCAACCTTGGCGGTGGACCTCGACGTCTAGCTAACGAGATTCCCGATCCCAAGCGCCACGCCGGCAGCTTCAAGCCTGTAGAGGACGTCAAGCTTGTGCCCCTCGACCCTGCCGACCCAAAGGGGAAGGCGCTGAGCATCAGTGCTACCCTCGATCCCAAATAGGAAACAGTGCTCGTCGACTTTCTCCGCGCGAACGTCGACATCTTTGTGTGGAGTCCCTCGGATATGCTGGGCATACCCAGGGAAGTCGCTGAGCACACCTTGGAGATCCGGGCCGACTCCAAACCGGTGAAACAACGCTTGCGCCACTTTGATGAGGAGAAGCGCAAGGTCATCGATGAGGAGATACACAAACTGTTGAAGGCCGGATTCATCAAGGAGGTTCATCATCCCGAGTGGCTAGCTAATCCCGTGTTAGTTAAGAAAAAGAGTAGGAAGTGGAGGATGTGTGTAGACTATACTAGTTTAAATAAAGCATGTCCAAAAGTGCCTTTTCCTTTGCCACGCATTGATCAAATCGTTGATTCCACTGCGGGATGTTAAACTCTCTCGTTCTTAGATGCATATTTCGGCTACCACCAGATCAAAATGAAGGAGTCCGACTAGCTCGCGACCTCGTTCATCACCCCATTCGGCATGTATTGCTACGTTACTATGCTCTTCGGTCTCCGGAACGTGGGGGCTACGTACCAGCGATGCATGTAGCATGTTTTTGGGGAACACATCGGACCAACCGTCGAGGCTTACGTCATGACATCGTTGTCAAAACCAAAAAGGCCGATAATTTGATAAACGACCTCGACGTTGCGTTCAAATGCCTCCGGGCAAAGAACATCAAGCTCAATCCTGAGAAATGTGTTTTCGGCGTTCCTCGAGGCATGCTTCTAGGGTTCATCGTTTCCGAGTGTGGCATCGAGGCCAACCCAGAAAAGATCGCCACAATAACCAAGATGGGCCCTATCCAAGATCTGAAGGGCGTACAGAGGGTCACGGGCTGCCTAGCAGCCCTCAGTCGCTTCATTTTGCGCCTCGGCGAAAAAGCGCTCCCGCTGTATCACCTCCTGAAGAAATCGGAACACTTCTTGTGGACCCTCGAGGCCGAGGAAGCTCTTGCAAAGCTCAAAGCTACACTCTCCAACTCACCGATCCTCGTCCCTCTGACCTAGGGGAACCCATCCTACTTTATGTCGCCGCAACGACATAAGTAGTCAGTGCGGTCTTGGTGGTCGAGAGGGCAGAGGAAGGACATACCTTGCTCGTCTAGAGACCCATCTACTTCGTTAGCGAGGTGCTCTCAGAAACCAAGGTTCGCTACCCGCAGATCTAGAAGCTGTTGTACGCCATCGTCTTAACACGGCGCAAACTCCGTCACTATTTCAAGGGCCACCCGGTGACTATGGTTTCTTCTTTCCCTCTCGGAGAGATAGCCCAGAACCGGGAACCCTCGGGTAGGATAGCCAAGTGGGCGGTCGAGCTCATGGGCGAGACTCTTTCTTATGCGCCGCACAAGGCCATCAAATCCCAGGCAATAGTAGATTTCCTGGCGGAGTGGACCGACACTCAACTTCCCCCGGTTCAGCTCCAGGCTGAGCTTTGGACCATGTACTTCGATGGGTCGCTAATGAAAACGGGAGCAGGCGTGGGTTTGCTCTTCATCTCACCCCTCGGAGTCCACATGCGCTATATCATCCGGCTTCATTTTCCTGCCTCCAACAATGTCACCGAATACGAGGCACTCGTCACGGGCTTGCGAATCACCATCGAACTAGGGGTGCGACACCTCGATGTCTGAGGTGACTCCTAGCTCATGATCGACTAGGTCATGAAGAGCTCGAGCCACCGTGACCCCAAGATGGAAGCCTACTGTGAAGAGGTATGGCGCCTTGAGGACAAGTTTCACGGCCTCGAGCTCAACCACATCACATGTAGGTATAATGAGGCTGCTGATGAACTCACGAAAATCGCATCCAGTCGAGCTACGATTCCACGAGACGTTTTCACGAAAGATCTCCACCAACCATATGTCGACTTCGGGTCGGATGGAGGGGTCGACAGGCCATCACTCAACCCCCCACCTGAGGCAGAAGCCCCCTCGACCAGGGCTGAGGCTATGCAGGTGGAAGGCTCGACCCCACCATCCGACCCCGACCCTAACTGGCGTATTTCGTACCTCGACCATCTCATCCGTGGAGACCTCCCCTCGGATAAGGTCGAGGCTCGACGGATCGCTCATCGGGCTAAGTCCTTTGTGATATTTGGCGATAGTAGGGAGCTGTATCGCTGTAGCCCTACTGGCGTTCTCCAACGCTGTATCACAAATGAGGAAGGCAGAAACATGCTCAATGATCTGCACTCGGGGCTTGTGGTCATCACGCAGCGCCTCGAACCCTCATTGGAAATGCTTTCTGACAAGGTTTCCATTGGCCAACCGTAGTCTCCGATGCCGTCAAGCTAGTACGCTCCTACAAAGGCTGCCAGTACTATGTGAGACAGACCCATCTCCCAGCTCAAGCCCTGCAAACCATTCCCATCACATGGCCATTCGCTGTTTGGGGGCTCGACCTAGTCGGACCCTTGAAAAGGACAACTGGCGGCTTCACCCACTTGCTCATTGCCATTGACAAATTTTCCAAGTGGATCGAGGCCCGTCCTATCACCAGCATCTGGTCTGAGCAAGCCGTGCTCTTTTTTACCGACATCATTCACCGCTTTGGGGTCCCCAACTGCATCATCACGGACAATGGCACCCAGTTCACTGGTAAAAAGTTCCTAGATTTCTGCGACAACCACCACATCCGTGTGCTCTGGTCGGCCGTGGCTCATCTAAAAACAAATGGCCAGGTGGAACGTGCCAACGGCATGGTCCTACAAGGTCTGAAACCCAGAATCTTTGACAAGCTGAACAAACATGGTAAGAAATGGGCTGCCAAGCTTCCCCCAGTCCTATGGAGCCTAAGAACAACACCGAGTCGAGCCACGGGGTTTACTTCGTTCTTCTTAGTCTATGGTTCGAGGCTATGCTCCCAACTGATGTAGAATACGGATCCCTGAGGCTGAAGGCCTACAACAAAAAAAAATAACGATGCCACAAGAGAGGACGCCCTCGACCAGCTCGAGGAAGCCCGCGATGTGGTGCTGTTGCATTCTGCCAGGTATCAACAGAGTCTCCGACGCTACCACGACAGACACGTCCGCAGGCGCGACCTCAACGTTGGTGACCTGGTGCTACGACGAAGCTAGAACACCAAGGGATGACAAAGCTCACGCCGCCGTGGGAAGGGCCATACATCGTCGCAGAAGTGTTAAAGCCTGGCACCTACAAGCTATCGAACGAGAAAGGCAAAATCTTCACCAACGCTTGGAACATTGAACAGCTACGTCACTTTTTCCCTTAAAAAGCCTCGAGGCTCTGTAAATTCTTTTCAATCTCATCAATAAAGAATACAACAGTGTTCAAAGCTTTGTTTTCATAACAACCAGGAAGGATCAACTCTGGTCTCTTAGAATCGACCCTCCCTCGGGGGCTACAAGGGGGAACCCCCTGTTCAAAAAAGAAAGCTGTCACTTAAGTCGACAACACCGCAGGAGCACCCTAAGGCTCAAAGGGTCGTCGAGCCACGAGATCACTTACGCCTCCGAGGCTATGGTACCTCCACTCACCCCTCACGCCTAGGGGTGCGACCGCATGCTAAGTAGACCTAGTAACGGTTCATAACTTTGAAAAAAAGAATATCCTCGGTCGCTTCAAATCAAGTTCTTACACGATCTGCAAGGCCGCAAACGCACCCTAGAGCTTGAGGGTAGTCGAGCCGCGAGATCACTTACGCCTCCGAGGCTATGGTACCTCCACTTGCTTCCTTGCGCCAAGGGGCGTGACTGCGCGCTAAGTAAATCATACAAGAACATGATTCAGATCAACAAAGGGAAGAGAAAAACTTGAGCAAAACTTAACAATCAATACAAGTACATTCGAGCGTTTTAAGGCCTCCGAGGCCACCACAACCAAAGTTACATGCACTAAATTATTACATGGGCCTCTGTGCCCAGATTTGGCTCATAGGCCCTCGTCGTCGGCAGGCAGAACCATCTTGACCTCGAAGAGCTTGGCCAGGCGACTTCCAGGCTCCTCAGCGGCTTCGATTAGGCCCAGGCAGGCGTTTTCATTCTCCTCGTTTGTTCGATCCGGATCTATGATGAAGCCATCAGCGATGAGCTCCATGTCATATACAAATCTGGACCGAATGACAGCCAGAGCCCTCTTCACGCCGTGATGAAGTCCACCTCGTACCCACTCGAGAACGAGGCGGCCTAGCGCCACCATCCGGCGGATGAAGGAGTTCCCTGGGGCATCCTCCTCAGTGTCAACGTCGGGCTCGACCCCCAAGCCATCGCACATGGAGGAGATGACACCCTGAAGCAACTGAGTCCGCTGGGTCTCGGCCTCGAAGAGATTCTAGAACGAGGTGGCCGTCGCCTGAGCCGCCTAGACCTCGACACCAGGGCCACTATGTAGCAAGAAGCTCACCCTCGGAGTGGGTCTGCCCACCTACGACCTCGTCACGCAGTTCCCCGCACGTCTTCTCAAGCGCCTGAAGAGCCTCATCCCTGTCACGGACGGTCGCCCTCAACATCTCGATCTCTCGGCTGGCGTTTGAGAGAGCCTTGTCCCTCTCTCGGACGACTCCGCTCAGCGTCGTGACCTCGTCTTTCAAGGCCCCAACGCGAGTGGACACCTGCCCGATCTGGACGTTGAGGGCGTCATGATGCCTGCTGACAAGGGCGACGTTCTCCTCGAGCTCCTTCACGCATGCTGATAACGGCGCGAGGTCTTCGCGGGCTTTGGCAACCTCCTCCCGGGCCCTTGCTACGTCTTCATGCGCCGTGGCCTCGGCCGCCTAGGCCTGTGCCGCCTCCTCCTTGACCGCTGCGTAGGCAACGCCAAGCTCGGTCGTATTGGTGCTCTGTTGGGAGAGCCGCTTGTTGGCCTCCTCGACCAAAGCCCATTGATGGGAGAGCGCCGCCTGCATGCCACTCTCATTACGAATGAAGAGCGACTTGCGGTGAGAACGCTCCTTGAGCTCCTGACCACGGTTAAAACCCAAAAATCAGAACTAGGGAAAGGAATAAACCGCAAACAAAAAAACAAAAAACTATCGAATCTGACTCACCTCGAAGGCCTCTGACATACCCTGTGCCAGGGTATCCGAAACCACACGCAGGGATCGCATCGTGTGCTTCCGGAGACCCTCGAGGTACTCCCAGTGGTGCACCTCATCCTTGTTGTCGAGCGCGAAGATGGGCTCGGCGCCAGGGTTGGACGCGTCCCTAAACTCGAGGGTCGACCTCCCCCAGCGCGGCAGCTCCTCCTCCGCCCGCACGAGGGCCAGCCCGGCAAGGTCTGACCACACAGTCGACGCTTCAGCCTGGTCGCCCTCCGGCGCCGTAGAGGTACCGGCCTGATCTGCGGCCTCGGCCTCCTCGATGCCCGCCACCTGCTTCCCCTTGTCGACAGGGGAGTCATCGAGGGTGAGGTCGATCAGAGCCGGGGTCGACCCCTGCGGCGGGGCTGGCACCTCGACCACCGGCGCCACCACCGAGATGATGGGTAGTGGCGCGTCCGCCCCGCTCTCCACCTTGACCGCCGGCTCCGCCAGCTGGTCCTACTGCGGCTGCAGCTCCTCTGGCTGCGCCGCCTCCTGTCCCGCCTCCGGTGGGGCCTCCACCACCTTCTGTTCCTCTTCAACATCCGCCCGTCCCGCGTCGCGGGCGGATGCTTTGGCCTCGGCGGCCTCGACGGAAGCCTGGGTGGTCGTTGTCGACCCAGGCTTCGGCCCACCAGTGCTGGGCCCCACCACTTCCGTCGACTCTGATCCCTGCGTAGTGGGGTCGGAACCGGCAGCTTCCTAGGTGCCTGCCCCCGCCTGGGCGGCCGCCTCCCACTGCTTCAGACACTCCGTTGCAGCCTGAAGTCTCGCAACCCAGGCGACGTCGTCAGCCGCCGTCCGCATTATTACGGCGGTGCCCGACCGGAGCGCCTTCACGGGGGTCGGACCCGCGAGCTTCGCCTTGCGCTTATGCCTAAGGAACAAATAAAGGCGTCAGAATAAAAAATGGGATCACCGATCACAAAAAATGGGGCAGAATAGCGTACCCAGATATGGGAACCAAGGGCCTAGGCCCCGGCAAGCCAGAGACACCCAACGGCGCCTGTGACGGCCCTGCCGTCGAACCTCCTGCTGACCGGGCGCTCCTCGGGGCCCTAGTCGGCGGAGCATCCTGGGCCCTCTACGCCGCCGAGGCTAGCTTGCCTCGGGTCCTCACGCCTGTAGATGGTGCCCCGGATGACGACGCTGGCGTCGCTTCCCCGACCACCGTCTGAGCCCGTGGAGCTTGGGCTCGCGGGGGCGGTGCCATCGACCCTTCTTGCAGGGCCCCCAACAAGGTGGTCCCTCCCATTGAGGGGCCTGCTCTGGCCCCCACATCTTCTGGCTCCACCTCCACCTTGACGGACACCAAGGCCAGCCTCAACGCCAGGGAGGTCGACCCCCCAATGGGCTCCAAGAAGGGGCGCACATCGGGGAGGTTTGCCAGACCAGTCACGGTGTCATACCATGACAAGGCGTCGTCATCGTCGTCACCGTTGTCATCATTCTCCCCCGAGACCGTCTCGGAGGGAGACTCCTCGAGTGGGAGCCCGTCGAGGCTCTGCTGGCGTCGACGCTTCTTCAGCGCCTCCTGCTCCTAGGCCTTGCGGATTTGACGCTTCTTGGCGGCGTCCTTCTCCTCTTTCTGTTGGGCCGCCAAGAGGCGTCGAGCCTCCCGAGCAACCCGATCTTCTAGAAGCGGCGGTCGCATTTCCTTAACCGCCGATAAATCCTGTACACAGACCTCGATTAAGTCAGTGGAAAGAATCCAAAAACAAGAAATCTCAAAAAATGCCAAGAACAACACTTACCAAGGGCTCGAATCCCTAAGTAGGACGCATCGGGACCCTGTCAACGTCCTTCGACTTGAAACTCCCCACCATCCAATGCGCGCGTCGAGCGACCTTGTCAAGGGGGAGGGACTTGTGCGACATACTGCTCCCCTCCAACGGCGCCTCCGGCGTCATCTGGTCAAGCCGGAGCTGTCAGTCCGCGCTGGCGGAGCCTCCACAGTGCGTTGAGCAGCGGCTCCAGCTTCGGCATCTCGTCTTCCACGACGTCGTACGACCAGTTCTCCTCTCGGGCAACCAGCACCCGCCCAGAGTACCTCGGCAGCTGGTCGCCGTCGTTGCGGAGGTAGAACCAGCCGTCGTGCCAGCCGCTGTTCGAGGAGATCAGCTGCTCCGGGATGTACTGGTCGCCTCGACCAGATCGGACTTGGAGCACGCAGCTCCCCGCGTGCACCGCGCGCCGCGCCCCCCGCTCTCCCGCCTTCTTGGCAAAGAGCTCTGCCCTGAAGAGATGGAGCCACAGATTCCACTGCAGCTCCATCCCCAGGTACCCCTCGTAGACCGCCACAAAAATAGCAGCCTGCGAGATGGTGTTGGGGGAGAGGTGGTGCAGCTCCACCTTGTAGTAGTGGAGGAGCGCTCGCATGAAGGGGCTGGCCGGCACGCCGAACCCCCTCTCGTGGAAGCATATGAAGCTCACCACGTAGCCTTCTAGGGGCGCCAGTTCTCGATGGTCAGACGGCGGCGCTCTCCACTCTAGCTAGGTCCGGCTCGTCTTTGGCCGCAACAGCCCGTCGCGGACCAGCTCTTTCAACCTTTTCTCCGTTACCGAGGAGTTGGCCCAAGCATCGGCGGGGAGGAGCTGGCTCTTGCTTGCCATGGTCGTCGGGAAACTACGTGAGCGAGAAAAAACAGCGGCGGCGCTGGACGGAGGCTGAAGGGCACAAGATGACGAAGAGGGCGATCTAGGGCAGGAAAGGCGAGAATGCAAAGGGCCTATGGGGGAAAACGGACCCCGGGCCTTGCTCTTATACCCCGATGGAAGTTCAACGGGCGTGCGAAAAGGTAGGAGCAGTTTTTGCATTCAACGACCTTACCTAACAGCTCCCTCAAAACCCGCAGATATGGGCACGTGGCCGCTATTCACGCCGTAACCGTCACACCACGCCGCCCACTACCACGCCGATCTTGCTTCCCCTCCTAAAAAGACGTGCCCAAAAATGGGCAGGAGAAGGATCCGCGGACGGATATTCCTAGACGCCTGGGTAACGGGCTCTGAGCCCAGTATAAACCTCAAGGGATCGAAAGCTGGCCCTCGACCAGGGCTCGACAGCTGCCCTCGAGTAACGGAGTCAGGGACGACTAGGGATGCGCCCATACAAGGACAGGGCTCGAGTCACGCTCTCGAGGCACCCCAAGACGTATTCGAGGCTAAAAGAGAAGGTTGACGTAGGAATCCCCTTGGAGGGAGGCATCGAGCCCTCGAATGCCATCGCAAGGAATCGAGATCCGCACGACTACTCTTTGGCATTCTTGAGAGCACCTCCGTGGCCGCTAGCTGACTCCTATCAAATGGAGCACGGGCTCACACTCGAATTCCCCCGTTAGCAGCTCACCGGAGGTCGTCGGAACTTGCCCAAGCGAGGGTAGTACGATGTCCCCCACCCCTCCTCCTTTTTTCTAAAAAAGGAGCGTGAGGGTCAAACGATAAAAGATGGTCAAGACTCTGAGCGACCTCACGCGTACGAGGCTCGGGGGCTCGACCGCAAGAAACCAAACCTCGAACGAAAAAATACAGAACACGCCACGATACGAGACTGTTCCTCAGTAGAGCGTATAAATGACCTCGGAGGAGTCCAAATACTCCATCGAGGCCTCGGGGGCTACACCCAGCGGGTGCGCTCGCGCGCCCCCACCGGAAAAAATTACGATGCTATGACTCCAGTTCATTAACCACTGAGCCTCTGAGAGAGTGATCTGCACTCACCCAAAGGCTCGAGGGCTACTGTCAGTACCTATAGAATAGGGGTACCCACAATCAACGATAAAAAAGAACGAAACACTATCTGCGAACACAACAAAGCCAAAAAACAGCGGACGATGCACCTCGACTGCGTTCCGTCCCGCACGAGGCCGGCTCGACGGGACGCCTCGACCGCGCTGCGACTCCGACTCGTACGAGGCACCCTCGACGGGACGCCTTGACCACGCCCCGACTCGTACGAGGCCCGTTCGATAAGGCACCTCGACTATCGGCAGCCTCCGACTCGCACGACCCCGGGTCGAATCGCTCGACCTATCTTACTCACCTACTCTAAGGCAAAAAGTCAGAGCATTTAAAGCGACTACCTACTGCCTCCTACCATCATGGCCACAGCTGTGACCGACATGGGAGCAATGTTGGTGTTAGTTCTTACTTTTTACTACCCATCCTGGGATGGGAGGTGAAAACCTGTCACTATGCCCACCATACTGCACACTATTTCACCACTGATCACCCTCGAGGGAGGATACGACAAGAACCGCATCCCACGATCTCGGGGATTCTGCCTTATCCGCCCATCCTCGACCCGGCCTCGACCCACCACCGGTCAATAGGGAAGAAACGCCGACGTGGCATAGGACTCACAGTCTTTTCACCGTCTCGTCCCCAACGTCACCACGGTGTCCGGGGATGGCCAGCCATTCCTGAGGCATGTCGCTACAGCCATCTCCACAGGGATCGAGAAAACTTCATCTCAAGGCACCCCAGCGTCCTGGCCTCCTCTTACCCTATAAAAGGGTAGGCCAGGGCTCTACAAGGGGACACGAAGAAAAGTGACAAACTAGAAGCCAAGTGCTAGCAAGCAAAGGCATACAACCCACAGATCAACATCTCAAGCAATCACCCTTGTACTCTTTCATTTTCCTTTGAGACTTGGGCTCGGTTCCCTCTCACAGCTTGTAACCCCTACGCAAGCACTTCGGTGCAAGGAAATACAATACTTCTCCCTCCCCTCTGGACGTAGGGCCTTCTTTTGCCCGAACCAGGATAAATCCCCATGTATTCTCCTTGCATCACCATCCAGATTAGGGACACGCAGCACTTACTCGTTGGATTAGGACCCCCACGGCACCGAACGCCGACACATATATTGCATAATCAAAATTATGGATCCAAAGGAAAAAGTCATAAAGTCAAATCAAGATATGCATGTGTATAGGCTGTATGGTAGGTGGTGGTAAATGGATAAATAGATAATAGGGTAGAAGTGGTTATAAGGAGTAAAGGAATGATGATGGTGAATACTTAGCTCCTTTGAAAAATTTCATATACCTCTCTTAGAAACTTGAAAACTTTGAACAAAACTTGGGCTGCTGAATCTCTCTTTATTTTGAGTGGGACATTTGTCCTCTTTCTTTTGTTTTTCTTTCTTTCTTTTTTTCTTTTTTTCTTATAGAATACCCAAGCCTCTTTTGGAACATAATAACACAAGGTAACATAACTAGATGTTTGGAGCTTTATTGGCTAGCAAGGGATAAAATGGATGATAGGGATATTTTTGGACAATTCACTCCCAGTTTAAGAGTAGAACTATTTTCTAGGTGGAACTGAATGGAATATATGTGGATTCGTACTTCCAGGGTAGAAGCAGAATATATGGGTGGATATAGATGCGTACTTCCAGGGCAGAAGCAGCATATATAGGTAGAGTGTATAGGTGGATCTCAATTTTAACCGCATGACCAGTTCCTAAGGATCGACACATCCTAACCATACTCAATGCTCACAAATAGTAAATATAAATGTAAGGCTTCCTAATCTATAAACATGTATATGGCTGTGGTAGGAATTTAAACTCTCGTCATACAGGAACTCATCATGTAGCAAGTTAATTTTCAAAAGATAAATTCTCTAGAACTCTAGTATCTCTAAAAACATGATAGACAGCAGCTCAAAACCTTCTCATATCGTATCTGTCAACTACCTAGACTTAGATCAAGCATTCGCTACCCACAAGTTTAGGTTTAGAGCAAATTTTAAATCAAAACCATTGTGTCCAAAACTCGAGAGAGTTCAAGGTTGAAAACTAGGTACTTGAAAGGAATTACGGCAGAGCAACTATTTATCATTTCCATATAAGAGTTTATTCTTGGGGTTCACTTAGCAAGATGAAACTTAGCACACTCTCCTATATTTATTTATCAAACTTAAAAATTATACAGAAAGTATATATATATAAGAAAACATTTATTTGAGTTTCTATAGGTTATGCATCTTTTTATTTGTTTCATATATCAAAGTAAAAATAAGTAGGTAAGAAAATACTTAGCTGGATACATGGGGGATGCTCTCCCCCAAGCTGGATGTTGACATAGTCTTGCTTGATGAAGCTAGTAGACAATGAAGGTGTACTCCCTGCATCAGAGTGCTTGTGATGAAGATTGTTGAGACAGCACTCCGACAGGAGATAGATTGTCTTTCTGTCTATTGATCCTTCAAATTCTATGAAGCTCAAAATAGACAACAAAGCTTGTGGAACTTGATTAAGTGTTAGTGATAAACCTTTAAGCCTTGAGCATCTAGCACCTCTTAACAGATGTATCTTTCTAGCAGGATCTCGTGTTGCCATATTTTTATGCTTTTATATTTATACTATGCAAGGAATTATACAGGATGATGAATTCTTCTTTATTTTATTTTTATGCCACCATAGCAAGTAGACTTATGGGTTTTATGCCACAAATTTATTTGCATGGGGCTTAGTAATTTTATGATGCAATGCCAGACATATTCATTTTCTTTCCTATTCAAAAATAAAGTATAACTAAACATGTAATATAGGAAAGTAAATATGATGCAGAAAATTAGAACTAAAGAGGGAAATATTGATAACTACAAAGTTACCTCTTGGCGTAGTGTTCGGTGATTTGGGTCCTCCGAATAGGACCTCTTGTTCACTTAATCATTCTAGGGCACCTCGGATGGATCGAGTGGTGCTTCTGATTGTGCTGAGTCTGACATTGAATTTACCTTTACTTTCCATACCTGTTTTGTTGGTGAGGATGACTTTGAGGAGGAAGCTTGCTTTTTTGTCTTATCTTCTTTGTTCTCCATGGTGATTGAGTCACTTTCTGTTGGTGCTACAACTTCTCTCTTAGGAGATGTATTGTCTTTAAGAAATCAATCTTCATATCTTGATACCTCTCCTTCATAGTCAGCCCATCCATCCTTGGGGATCTGATTCTTCTGGATGCGGTTACAGCGCCTTCTTCTAGTTCTATTCTTCTTGGGTTCTTCGTCAACTATATAAGTACTATTGAAATAGCGACATACCTTCTCTGAGGGGAATTGGAAATGCACTTCTCCTATTGCAATGTAGATGGTGGCCTTGGTGGTGCTCAGGAATGGTCTCCCTAAGATCATCGGTGGATCGTACTCATCTTCTCCCATGTCGATGACTAAGAAGTCAGTCAGGATGAAGTGGTCATCAATTTGTATAGGGACGTTCTTAGCTATTCCGTCCATGAAGCAAAATGATTGGTCCACCATCTGTAGCTGTGCATAGGTTGGGTCTAAAGGCATAGTACCATATAGATATTCATAAGTTACCTTAGTCATTATGTTGACGCCCGATCTAGTGTCACAGATAGCCTTCTGAAAGGCGCTTCTGTTGATTGTGCATTCAATGGTTGGGACACCTGAGTCATCTCTCTTGAGTAGGTATGGGGACTTGAGCTGATGATCATGCTCTCTGTGGACTGTAGTGATCACTCTCACTGATTCCATCTGTTGTGGCTTCTTGTTCTTGTTCCTGTTCTTATTCCTCCGATTGTTCTTCTTCTTTGGCTCATAGGATGTTGAGGGTGTGCAGGGAACTGCAACACTCTGTCCTTGAAGAAGAAGGTCTCTCTTTTTGCTTTGATGTTGAAACATATCTTGGCAGTGTTGGTGTATATGATAGCTCCAGCGGTGTTCAAGAACGATCGTCCCAAAATGATGGGCGACTTCTCATCACCACCTGTATCTATCACCACAAAGTCTACAGGAACATACGAGTTGCCTACTCATACACATATGTCTTCTAGGATTCCCTTGGTGTAGCAAAGTGACTGATCTGCAAGCTGCAAGCACATGGTTGTATACAATAAAGTATAATTAAATATTTTGTCATATATCACCTTAGGCATGATGTTGATGCTTGCACCGAAGTCACAAATAGCTTCGTTGAAGTTCACGCTTACAATGGAGATCAGGATGACAGGTCTTCCTGGATCACCTTTCTTAATCGGCAGAGTCTCGTCATTCCATCCTTTGGAGATAGGGTCACTCTAATAACTTCCTGCATTAAATATGTCTATAAGATTTTGTAGTTTCTTGATCTTCCGGTTGTCCCGGAATTTTACCTTGGTTAGCAAGAACAATATTGGCAAGCTGTTGCAGCTGAGACTCTAGCATGTTATTAAAGTTGAGCTGATTCTTAATAGCAATAGAAAAGCTATCCATTCTGTTATTAATTGTTTCTAATGTTTTATCATTGGATGCTAATTTCTTAGACAGACTATCCATTAATTTTCCTTGATTAAGCACTAACTCTCTCAAAGGTGGTTGATTAAAAGAATTATTACCTTGATAACTACCTGAGTAGTTAGGCCTTTGTTGTTGATTCCAGCCTTGATTCTATTGAGGACAGTAGTAGTTGTTGTTATTGTTGAGGTAGCTCACATCCTCTTGTAGCTCTAGGCAATTACTTCCTGAATGCCCAGTATCTCCACACTCTTCACAAGTCATGTGGGAATCATGGATGTGCATGACTTCCTTCTTCTCGCCGGCTCTCTCACTGAGCCTCTTCATAAGTAGGTCCATCTTGGCAAACAACATGTCTACCTCCTTCAACTGGTGCATACCTCCACCTCTCTTGCGAGTTTGAGTTCTTTCTTCATTCCAACCTTGGTCGGACATCATTTTCTCCACAAGAGCTGTGGCTTGATTGATTGTAAGTGATAAGAACGCTCCTCCAGCGGCAGCATCCATAGTCTCATGGGTACTATTGGTGAGCCCGTGATAGAAGGTCTGTATAAATAGCTAATTCTCCATTCCATGATGAGGACATTCTAGAATATAGTCTTAAAAGCGCTCCCATGCTTCTGGGACTGACTCATCATGTTGCTGATGAAAACTTGATATCTTCCCACGAAGAGCATTTGTCTTGCCCATGGGAAAGAACTTCGCCAGGAAATTGGTGGAACAGAGTGCCCACGTAGTATTCTTCTCCTTATTCGCATAGAACCCCTGCTTCGGTCTCCCCAAGAGTGAGAATGGAAAGAGGCAAAGTAGTATGGCATCTCTGGGGACATCCTTGATGGTGAAAATGCTACAAATCTCCAAGAAGTGTTGGAGATGAGCACTAGCATCTTCATGTGTCTTCCCACAAAATGGACTGGCTTGCACCATGTTGATCAACACTGACTTTAGGTCAAAGTTTTGCTTGATCTCTGCCGTAGGTCTAGTCCGGATGTTAGCTGTAGTTGGAGCTAAAAACTCGCGGAGTGACTTGTTTGCCATAGCGTCGAACTCTGGTGTTAAGTTTCGAACTATGCTTGGTCGGCCTTCTGAATCAGAGAGTAGAGCTTCAAGCTGAGATGATGATATGTCTGCTTGAACTCTCTTTAGCTTGGCTCTTGCTCTTCTAAACAATAATTCTAGATTATCGATGAAGTTATGTGGACGACCAAACCTGATGATTTATTACCCTACATAAAATACACAAGTAGACAAAACAAGGGTAATCCTGTAGAGAAGGGTTAGTAGAGCAGGTTTCCTCAATCCCATTAGTGGATGCAAGTGATGGCTCATTATCCTTTGAATAGCAATTCAACCTTCCCCGGCAACGGCGCCAAAAATGCTTGTTGACACCTCTAACGCCACCTAAGCTAGATTGTCATCCCCAGCATGACACTAAAGGTGCTGGTACTAAAATATGCAAATGCTCCTCTGAAATAAATATGAAATTCGCAAGCGCACAGATAATACCGATGTAGCATTTTAACCGGGAGTAATCTAGGTATCGTTATTTATATTTTTACCACTAGGAAGGGATGCTAAGGATATTGAGAAATGAGCATCACTGCATGTGATAATGGAGAGCATAACCATGTCTTTATCAATCTTCTCATACAGGGTAAGTGTCACAAGATAAATAATATATATATATATATATATATATATATATATATATATATATATATATATATATATATATATGAATAAAGAATAATAAGAGATAACTGATAAGCTCATAGCCACATATAATGATAAACATCTTAATAGATTACTCTAAGCATATAGCACTAGCATGGATTAGGATGAACTATAAGGATAAATCCTAAGTTATTCTAACTATACAGTCAAAGCATACGATGATTAGTGCAATTACACTTGGCAATCATGGCAAGAAAAGGTTATATCTACGCATAGTGATATTACTAAGGAAGATATAGAACATAGCCGTCACTTCCCTATAATAGTTGTGCTCTGCCTGCCCTATACTCGGGTGGTGGACTACAAAGGACTCAACAGGACTGTCACTCCCGTGATCTACCACACGGTCCGAAATATAGGGTGCAATCATAGGTAAATACGGTATAGGCACCACGCCTAAACAATGTTTATCACTCACCCCATGATATCAATGAGCAAGCGCTATACGATCCTATACTTAAATATAATTCTGATTGAACTATGCCAAGCATATAATCAAAGTAGACTAAGAACAATATAATTGAGAACATAATCAAATAGAGCAAAGTCATATCCAATATGATAGAATAGACTAAAGTCATATTCATACAAATGATGAACTAGATGAATAATATAAGAACAAATACAAAAGTAGGAGAAAATTACCAAGTATTCTCTTGACAGATCCAGAAATCAAGCAATGCTTGGCTCCTTCTAGTTCTAATCCTATGTAGCTATGCTAAACTAGAGATCTAATTGAGATGGTGGCTCTAGGACTTCTCTGAATGAATGGAATGAGTTCTCTCTCTTATGAATTAGGGTTTCTCCTAGGGCCAGGGGACTTGCTTATATAGCCCTCTAGGAAGCACCACAGCCCTTGGATCAAACTGACCTTGATCAATGACGTTTTATTAATCCTCAAAGGTGGTGGAGGCAAGATCCACGAGATCGCTCCTGATTGGTCACCTGGGTGGGGCGAGTGCCCAGGCCCAGGGGCAGCCGCCCCTGCTGCCTGGCCTATGGGCCCTACCCTCTAGGGTGTGATCTTCCTGAGTCTTCTAGAGTATTCTTTTTCATAGTATGGTCAGTTTCTCTCTATGTAAATCTGACATGTGGACCTCCTTTGGTTCTTTCCTGATAACCCCCTGTAGAAATAGATATTCACGAAAACTTGTGGAATTCTGTCAGTGTAACCACTATATCTAGATAGTATTTATGTTTAGGTCCTTTCTCATGCTATGTTGATGGTTAAAAATGATACTTATCTACCGTCAACAGCACACAGTTCACCAAACTGTCGGAAAAAGTCTCTAAGACTTTTGCCACTTTTCTGCTTGAGTGATAGGGTGTGTGATGATGCCTACAAATTTTCACAAAAAGCTCTCTGCAAATCCTCCCAGCCCCTGATCGATCCGAGGCTCAACTTGTCAAACCATTGGAGCAGCATAGCTTCTAGCGCCATTGGAAAGAAGAGTGCTTTGATGTCATCGTCTCCGCCAGCTAGCTCGATTGATTGAGAATATATCCTGAGCCACTGCACATACCCCTTAGCTCAAGTTTTTTATCAAACCAATCCATTGACACAAACGGTTCATGGTCGAAAAGTGAGTTGTTTGCGTCCTAGAGGATTGACGGGGAGAACTGCAAGTTTTCGTAGCCGAGATATTCATCCGAGTCACTATGGGCGTATTTATCCAATTAACACATCCAAAGGAATCCAAATAATCTTTACATGATTTCTAATAAAATAAGGACTATCAATTAAAGGACAAAATAGTAATATACAGGAATAATTAAAACTGAATTCCTGGAGAGGGAACTCCAGGAAGATATAATAAATTAAGATTAAGTGGTAGGAATCAACGAGCATGTTGCAATAAATAAAAAACTATTTCTTTTTTCCCATTTTTCTTTCTTATAACAAACACAAGAATCAAAATTGGATTACTATCTTTATATATGAGTCTAAGCCTTTCAAATAAAACATCATCAATCAGAACTTAAGTTTCAATTGTTGTTTCTTAAATTCTGGTTGGAGTTTCTTAAGTTTCGGTTCGGTCTTGCCGTCATACTTGGTATGGTTGGAAGGCTTGAGCTTGTAAGGTAGTCGTACCGAAAGAAGTCGGTTTGCAAAACAAGGGAACTTGTTGGGCACCCTAGCTTCCCTGTACTCCGACTCAGCTCCGCCCTCCCGCCAGTCGATGCGGTGAGAGTGGTTTCGAGGAGCTGTAGGAGCTAGTGGCTTGCTCTTGTTGTCCCTTGGTTGCTCAACTTGATTACTTCGGTGCTAGTCTCCCCTGCTTCCTCTGTTGCTGCTTCCATTTGGACCCAACCTATCAAAAGCGGATTTCACTGACTTTGGTTGTCTTGTTTCTACAAAACTGTCCTAGTGCGTTGTTTCGAATGAGTCTTTCCATCTTGCATCCGCAAGGCTGTTGACCATAGGATTTCTTGAAGGCGCTCTTATTCTTTGTTGGGATGAGAAATAGCTTCATATTCTTCGACTAACTCTCGAATCTTGGCATATGGAGAGTTGTGTGTTTTCCCGGTCGCATGCCTATCTTCAGCTCTCGCTCTGATCTCCTCTTATTGTACTCAGCAAGATCAGATTCGTATCTAGCCTAGGCTTCCTTATGCTGTTTGGCCCAGTGTTGGCGTCCCTGCTTCAACTTGTTCTTCCCCTCTCTGATTTATCTTTGGCTTTCAGCTTCGCTATCATCTCCCTGTGCATTGGGTGATATATTAGACTCAGATTCATCTGATGACCTGACGTCGGGTTGTTCTAGAGGGATTAATGGTGACCGGGAGTGACAAACCATGAACACCTCTATCGATGTTTGACCACCATAGCCTGCCATGGGGGGTACCCGGGATAGTTGTTCGGGCTTCGACGTATGCTAGAACTCAACGGTGAATGCAGAGACCGTCAATTTATACTAGTTCGGGCCCTCGATCATAATTGAGTAATAGCCTTTACGTCCAGTTGGTGTTAGCCCTTGCGTTGGATTGATTGTGTTATGTTGTCTCTCTTTACAGGGGTGCCCATGGGCTCTCTTTATATCGATAGAGAAGGCTATGGTGCGGTTACAATCCTAGTCAGATCCAAAGAAGGTGTCCTGAACTAAATACAGAAGTAACTTTCCATAGGAATCCGGCTAGTCTGGCCTATTCTACTCGGATTCTGTGTAGCGGACGCTGCACCTCTTCTTGCTTCTATCCGTGGGCTAGGCCAGGGCCCATGACTTGTAGTCATATCGCTGGGGAACCCTGTGGTCCTGCATCGAGAAGCCCCCGAGCACTTCATGGTTGAACTCGAAGACCTCCTTGTCTCTCCGGCTTTGCTTGATAAATCAAGCTTGTTCTAGGTTCTTTCGACGTGAAGCCTTGAAGTGGTCCTGTCTTGAAGAAGTCTTGAGTGACATGCACTTTTTCGAAGAAAAAGGGCACTCACTAAGTGTATCCCCTGAGCCTCTTGCTATTTGGAACAAAAAGTTGCAGGGTCTTGAATTTTGATTATTGAAAAAAACTAAAAATCTCTTCTAAGGATATGTATCCTGCAACCCTCAAGCATCTTTTCGGGTTCTTTTTGATCGTCAAGAACTCAGATAGAGGGTCTTTTATCATCTTTTTAGGTAGCCAGCTTTATGTTAGAGGTCGGTGATGGTTGGCGGTTGAATTGAATTATTTGTAGTCACGAGGTGTACACTATTGGTATATTCTTTTGAATATGCTTGTCCTTGAGTATTGTTCCTTCACATGCGTGTCGAGCCTGAGTTCTTCTAGGGCTCAGGTGCCAATCATGCCATCCCTGGCATAGGGTGGTGATGATATTTTTGCTGCCACCATGCCTCCACCGAAGTCTTCAGTTCGGCTTGGGGGTATTAGTACGAAGAGGAAGACGGCCAAGTAAGTGAATCCCGATTAGGTTGTTTGTCTTTGTTCTCCCTTCTTCTAGTTCATCTTCTTATTGTTGAGTTCTTCATCATCTTGCAGGCCCTCACCCTCTCCTTCCCCCAACCCCCAATCGGCTTCTTCTTAGTTCACCGTCTCTGCGTACTGAGTCTCAGGACTCAGAACGTACAGTCAACGAGGCAGCTATGGGGGAGATGGGGGCCCCTGATGATCATGCTATCGCAGAGTCACCAACTCCAGAGGTGACCATGACTGTGGCGGTGGATCTGTCTAAGGAGGTAGTTGAGGCTTCTACTGCCCAAGATACGGCCTTGGTCTTGTCTTCTCCGCGTCAGCCGACTTCTCCCTCTGTTGCTCTTGCTACCAGTAGTTAGCGTCTAGATGACGATGTGATGCGACAATTCGATGCCACCCATCGTTTATCAGAGCTAACTACGACCTGGGGAATCCTGGCAGCTGGTGCAACTTCTTTTTGGGAAAAACTCTAGGTAAGTTTTCCATAAGCTTTTTCTTCGGTTGCTTGACTTCTTCTGTTCTTACATCTTGTCTTTCTCTTTTTGTCTTGTTTGATCAGTCCTTCTCTCGGGATCATACTGACTTCTTTTTCTTGTCTGAAACCGAGAAAAAGTTGTCCTCTGAAATTAGTGTCCTAAAGACGGAGCTGGACCTCTATCGGGATGACATGGAGACCGAGCATCAAACGCACCAGAGGGAGGAAACGGCTCTTCATGCCCAGGTGATTGAGGCGAGAGAGTAGGAGGGATGCTGCCGTCCAGGAGGCCTCGGAGAAGGTGGAGGCCATGAAGGAGTGTGATGGTATTTCAGGTTCTTTTTTGATGTCTTTTGTCTTGAAATTTCGCCTTCAGCTGACTTGTTTTTTGTTGTCTGGTCTAGCTCTCTATGTTGAAAAGCGGAAGCTCTTAGAGAGTATTAAAGAAATAAAGATACTTGTTTGCAATAACCACAATAGGGCTAAGGAGGTAATTACTCATGCTAAAGAAGAACTTGCCCTTGCCAAGTTGATTAGGCATGAAGTTGACAGGGATCTTGTGTAGGTCCAAAAAACTATTGAGGTCTTGAATGGCAAGCTGGCGACAGCTACTGAGAACTGGAATGCCTTGTGGAAATCCTTTCGCTTGGTAGCCAACCTTCTTCGAACTCTGACAGATGACGGTCAGTCTTAGGCTCAGTTTATCCCCAGGTGTCGACCTATTTCTAGGAGTTTAGGAAGAAATGCGTCCAACTCTGCACCAAAAACGTCCTTGCCCAGGTCCAGGTTCTTGCTCCGGAGGTTCCTTTGTCCAAGATTGCGGAGGAAGCCGAGAGTCAAGAGTACCTGGATGCTATTGAAAAAGTGGAGCCTGAGGTCGTTGATTTAGCCGAGAGGATTGCTAAGAATCTTAGTATCAATATTTCTTCTCCCGATGACAATGCTTGACTTGACTGTAATCGACTTTTGTACTCTAGCTTTTTTTAAAGAATATTATACTCTTCTGCCTTGAATGAAGATTCTTTATCTTTTGGTTTAGCTTCCTTTTGTTTCTCTATACAGATGCATTCGCCTTGTTTTGTCCTTTTAGGCGAATTATCCTTGTAGTCAATCTTAGATTTTGCACGTACTCGTAGCACCATATAAGATTTGCAACTTGACCTTTTTTGTCTTAGTAGCCTTATTATCCTTCATTTGGTGTTGGAATCCAAGCCTAAAAAAGTTCTCTCAATCCGAGTAGTCAATCCTTATTAGTTCTCTTAATCCAAGCCTAAAAAGTTCTTTAGATCGGACGAGCTCAAGCATCTTTTCAGCTCTTTTGCTCTCTTTTGGGTTGAATAACTTTGAGATAGAGTGAGTGCTGTCTAGCTCTCATCTAGGCTGTGAAAACAACCTAGGATTGGTCGAGTGTTGGCTTATCAGCCTTCTTACTCTCATCCAAGCCTGAAAAGACTTGGGATAGGTGAGCTCAAGCATATTTTTAGCTCTTTTGCTCTCATCTGGGTCGAACAACTCCAGGGTAGGTCGAGCGCTATCTGGCTCTCATCCAGGCCGTGAAAACAACCCAGGATAGGTCAAGTGTTAGCTTGTTAGCTGTCTTACTCTCATCTAAGCCTGAAAAGATTTGGGATAGGCAAGCTCAAGCATCTTTTCAGCTCTTTTGCTCTTATCTAGGTGGATTAACTCTAGAATTGTCCAAGTGTTTTGTCTTCTATCTAGTAACAAGAAGAACTTGGTTGGGCTGCTCAACAGTAACTAGCCTCTTCAGGGTTAGCATTCTACTAGGTTCCTTGTTACTATTTGTATGGTTGCTCTTACTGCCTCTATTGGGTCTTGTTTTGTACTATTATTCCTTGTGTCCTGTAGCCCTTTGTTTGATCAAATGAAGAGTACTTTTGCTGTTTCGGCCTTGTGCTAATCTGTTTGTGTGGGTTCTCATCCACTTGGATATCGGACAGAGGAATCTAAAATCTGTCCGTTGTGCTGCTCCACATAAAAAAGGTGTGCCACTATCACATCGGTCGTGTTGCATAGTTAATGGTGGAAACTAAAGCACCATGTTGGTTTTGGAGAAGAAATTAACTCTGCACTTAACTTGAGGAGAAAAAAATTAACTCTACCGTTTTCTTGAGGAGGCTATTGGACTGCTCGGGAAGACGACTTGGTCCAATTTAACCAGCCCCTTCGCAATGGTTTCGCCACTTTCATCTTTTCAATCTTGCCACAGCCAAAATGATGAAGAAGAAGTTTATCCATAGACAGTGCATCCGTAAGGTGCCGCGTTTGTCGCTTGTTCGCTCTCCAAGGATGGCAGTTGTGGTGGCATCATCGAGTGGAAGGTCTTCATCATCAACGTCTTCGTTGTCGGCATCGTCATCTTTTGCTGTTTGAGAAGCTCTGGCAGTGGAGAAGGCTCCGCTCGTCAAGACATCAAAGCCGGTTCTACCTTTGCGGAAAGGAGGAAGGTCTAGTGGCTGCTCCTGTGGCCAATCTTGTCCCCATCTCTCTTGTTGATGCCACTTCGGCAGGGGCAGATATGATCATCCTCAGTAGTGACAGTGAGGACGAAGTTGACTAGGAGGCGCTCGCCACCGAAGATGAAGTTGACTGGGAAGCCCTTGTAGCCGAAGATGATGACGACGTCGAGTTTGTGGGTAGTGGGTCCCCAACGAGGACCTGATGATGGCTTAGATGTGCTATTGTTAGCCCTCGCTTTCACGTTGGCGTAAAGGAGATCGAAGGGCGGATTGTCTAGTCATAGATCTATCTTGTTAGTTTGTCAATGTATCTAGTAGTTCTATATGTCGTGCTTGTCTGAACTCCTATAATCATCTCAAATGTAAATCTTTTGTTTCTTCTTAAATCCGAGTACTTCTTGTGGTGGAGTCCAATCTTGAAGATCTATCATCAAGAATTGCTTCTGCTCTCAAAGTGTCTTTTCTTCTAATGATGAATCTGAGAATTAGGCCTCCTCCTTGTTGTTTTGTAAAGACTTGTCCATGATGGCACTACTGTACAAAACTTGGTTATTTATGAGTGCCTCTGTCTTTTGATCTTAAAAGTTTCCTTTATGTGACTTCTTTCTATCTTGTTTGTTGACCATGAACCTTGGCGAGCATTGGCGCTTTTGTTCATATTAGGAGTAGTCTTGGTGGGCTCAGGCTTCTTTCATCCTTTTTGCCGAACGTAGCCTGGCTTATACTTAGCCTAGAGTAGACTTAGTCTTGATCCAAGTTTAAGAGTTCTAGATGTAGCGAGCTCAAGTATCTTTTCAACTCTTTTGCTCTTAATTTGTGAATTGCGAGGTCAAGCGTCTTTTCAGCTCTTTTACTCTCATCCGATTGTGAAAATAACTTGGGATAGGGTGAGCACCCTCTGGCTCTCATCCAACCTATGAGAACAACTCAGGATAGGTTCAAGTGTCAGCTTGTCAGCCTTACTCTCATCTAAGCCTAAAAAGACTTAGGATAGTGAGCTCAAGCATCTTTTTTAGCTCTTTTGCTCTCATCTGATTGTGAAAACAACTCAGGAAAGGGAGACCACCCTCTGGCTCTCATTCATGCTGTGAAAACAACCTAGAATAGGTTCGAGTGTAAGCTTATCAGCCTTACTCTCATCTAAGCCTGAAAAGACTTAGGATAGCGAGCTCAACCATCTTTTCAGCTCTTTTGCTCTCATCCAGTTGTGAAAACAACTCAGGATAGGACAAGCACCCTATGGCTCTCATCCAGGCCATGAAAACAATCCAGGATAGGTTTGAGGGTCAACTTATTAGCCTTACTCTCATCTAAGCCTGAAAAGACTTCGCATAGCGAGCTCAAGCATCTTTTCAGCTCTTTTGCTCTCATCCAGTTGTGAAAACAACTCGGGATAGGGCGAGCACCCTCTGGCTCTCATCCAGGCCATGAAAACAACCTAGGATAGGTTTGAGTGTTAGCTTATTAGCCTTACTCTCATATAAGCCTGAAAAGACTTAGGATAGTGAGCTCAAGCATCTTTTCAGCTCTTTTGCTCTATCCGGTTGTGAAAACAACTCGAGATAGGTCATAATAAGACAAATGTTGATGAGGAACATCATCTTTATTTTATTGATCATGAATCTTGATTACATGTGGCTCTCTTGCTACATAAATTCTGTCTTGAGTTCTTCAAGTGTAGAATCTTCTTAGCTGGCTAATATGCCACGTATTCCTGACTTCTATTCCATCTTCAGTCATCAATTCATATGTGCCTAGCCTGATGACTTTTGTGACAATAAAAGGACCTTCCCATGGGTTGAGTAGTTTATGGTGTTCGTTAGTTTTTTTGTATTCTTTGTAGTACTAGGTCTCTGACTTGAACTGAGCATGGCTGAGTACTTTTCTTGTAGTGGCGCCTTAAACCTTGGAGGTATCGAGCTGACTAAAGGGTAGCGTTTACTCTGACTTCTTCTGTACTGTTTTGTTCCAATCTTCGGGTGTGTTCTGCTTCTCCCTCGTATTGTTTGATTTTTGGGGATGTCCAGATCAAGTCTGCTGGTAGCACGGCTTCTGACCCATATACTAGGAAAAAGGTAAGTACCCAGTCGCTTTGCTTACTTGAGTGTGTAGCCCCCAGACTACTTTGGGTAATTCTTCTATCCACTTAGAGCCATAATCTTCTAGTTCTTCATATAATCTTGATTTCAACCCGGCAAGTATGAGTCCGTTGTGATGAGGACATCATTGGCTCAAATATGACCATGTCAACCACTTCTATACCAAAGGTGCAACCATTCTATATGAGGCTTATCATTGATGCATTTGATGAATTGGTGCTCCACCATAAAATGTGTATATTTTATTTTCAGAATTACTTACATGGATTAAGGAAAGGTTTGATTGCATATGGAAAACATGGAAGGTTAATGAAGTTGATTGGGGACCAAATCCAAGTATTCCCAACGTCCTCCACCTGGACACCACGTCACTTTTGGTCCAAGGAAAGAAAGAGATCAAATCCAACACGTTTTGGGGCTGGATTCGGACTCCAGGACAGCTCCAACTTGTGATGTTCACCACGGTCGCATACGGACTCGGATTGGGACGTTCTAGCACTTTTTGGAAAGCTTATCAAGTCTATTTTCCAACGGATCTGGACTCATGGCTATATTTTATCCGATGCTTCTGCAATCATCGTTTCAACGCCGGGGCCTTTTCTGCCTTTGGTGCTGTGTCACCCAATTTTGGGCTGATGGCCCATGTATCAAGTTGGGGTTCTTAATCGAGTAGAACGGATGGTCTAGTGACTGATATGAACCCGCTAGGGTGAATCCTGATCTTTCGATGAGAGAAGGTGGATAACTCGATTTGGGGATGGAGATGACGTTCACGGCCCGACTACAACCATCCAAGGATGTTGCGCCTTAGCAACCGATACACCACCTCCAACAGCCGTCGCGATCTTGTGGAACACGATCAACCAAACCACTAGGGTAATTCCTGCAAGCAATCGAGGAACAAGCAAGAACAAGTAGAACAAGCAACTCAATTGCAAATATAGAGATGAAAAACCAATCTGAAATCACAAAGTTGGGGTTCTTAATCGAGTAGAACGGATGGTCTAGTTGACACACGCGTCTACAAGAAAGTAGCAATGGCTAAACTTTCAACAAAACAAAACCCAATCTGTTTGTGGCGGCTCTAATCCTTATTAATACCTAGGGGAATGACCAGGGGGTGTTGGGGTCGTTCTCCAACCCTAGGACACGTCCCTAATGAACCCAACTTGATACATGGGCCATCAGCCCAAAATTGGGTGACATAGCACCAAAGGCAGAAAAGGCCCCGGCGTTGAAATGACGATTGCGGAACCATCGGATAAAATATAGCCATGAGTCCAGATCCGTTGGAAAATAGACTTGATAAGCTTTCCAAAAAGTGCTAGAACGTCCCAATCCGAGTCCGTATGCGACCGTGGTGAACATCACAAGTTGGAGCTGTCCTGGAGTCCGAATCCAGCCCCAAAACGTGTTGGATTTGATCTCTTTCTTTCCTTGGACCAAAAGTGACGTGGTGTCCAGGTGGAGGACGTTGGGAATACTTGGATTTGGTCCCCAATCAACTTCATTAACCTTCCATGTTTTCCATATGCAATCAAACCTTTCCTTAATCCATGTAAGTAATTCTGAAAATGAAAATATACACATTTTATGGTGGAGCACCAATTCATCAAATGCATCAATGATAAGCCTCATATAGAATGGTTGCACCTTTGGTATAGAAGTGGTTGACATGGTCATATTTGAGCCAATGATGTCCTCATCATTCTCCCCTTCTTGACAGCAAACCGTCCTCGGTTTGACCTTTGTTGGAGGATGTGTTGTAGGTAAAAGTGAACCGTGCTCCCCTTCTTGATATTTATCCTGTTGCATTTGGGAAAAACTAGAAAAACTTTCCAAGACATCATTAGTGTTAGTGCAGCCCTCAATTTGATCATGGTATTGTGGCCCAAAAGGATATTTCAGATTAGAGCAAATATAAACTTTATGCACCAAATATTCTCCTTTGTTGTCATATTTGCCAATTGCATGAAGCAAACAATGATTAAAACTTGGCAAAATAGAATCAAATTTAAGTTTCTCTTTTAGACAATTTAGATTACACAGAATATCAAATTCAATATAACCCAAAGTATTTAAAGAGGACAACAAATTCAGTTCATCTTGTGCACATGTAATAGGATGAAAAAGCTTATCTTCAGCACATTTGTATGGTTCCAAACCAAAAGTATCACACTTATTTGCTACTTGTGGCATAGGAGTAAAAGAATCATCAACACACAACTCCTCTTTATCACAAGGAACCATGAGTAATTCATTTTGTGACAAAAGAAAATCAGTAATGGGTTCCACTATTTGTTTCTCTTCATTAGCATACAGAGTGGACAAATTTTGGACATTATGGGTCACATCATTCTGGCAAGTATTCACAGATAATAGAATCTCTTTTTCAGCATTGAGAGCCAGACAAAACAATTGACCAATATGGTAATATGATTTGCTAATTAATAAGGTTTGAATTTCAGAATTGAGCCCTCTCATGAATCTACCCATAACATCTTCCATGCATTCATCCAATCCACCAAACATGATACAAATCTTAAAATTATGGTAGTATTGTTTCACAGTCTTGCTACCCTACTTCAAGTTGTCTAATTTTGCAAGCAAATAATCAACATAATATGCAGGAACGAATGCATCTCTAAAAAGAAATTTGAAGTCTTTCCAAGATTCTGGAACTTTGATGTGCCTACAAATGTGTTTCCATTCGAGCAAAGCATATTCAATCAAAATATTAGAGGCAATACAAATCTTTTGTTTCTCGGATAGGTCATGCTCATCAAATTCATTGTCTACTTTTAACTCCCAATCAATGTAAGCTTGAGGATCAAACTTACCATCATATAATGGCAAGTGTTGAATGACATCCTGAATATGAGGGTCTAGTTTCAACAGCTCAAAAATCTCCATATCACCTGCCATGATTAGTAGAAAACAAGAAACACAAAAATAACATGTATCCTCCTATCAACTACTAGGATGTGTCAGATGTAATTCTCTCAAACTCAACTTGTTAAAACAAGCCCTTACAAGTTCTTACCAAGCCAAACAGGAGGTGACGGCAACCAACAAGTCTACAACCGTGGAGTGAAGTGTATCGGTGCCGCAACAACAACACCTGTCAAGCTATAGTCGAAATATGTGGAGCTATAGGTGGGCTAAAGCAAGGAAGTACTAGAACCACGTTAGTTGCAAGCAAATTGAACAAATGCTCAACGACGTTAT
This sequence comes from Saccharum spontaneum, assembly GCA_022457205.1. Classification (NCBI taxonomy): domain Eukaryota; kingdom Viridiplantae; phylum Streptophyta; class Magnoliopsida; order Poales; family Poaceae; genus Saccharum; species Saccharum spontaneum. The sequence continues at coordinate 30,324,120 of CM039617.1, read as the reverse complement.
TATGCTGGTCCTAGGCTAGTACATGATAGAGACGCGAGCCTGGACACAAACGAAGTCACTGAGCAGCAGCAAAGAAGGATCACAAGGACAGGAATAACAACAAAAGAAAAACTCTTCTCTTCTTCTTTCTCTTTCTTTTCTTTCTTTCTTTCTGTCTTTCTTTTCTTTCTTTCTTTTCTTTCTTTCTGTCTTTTTTTTCTGTTTTTTTTCTTTCAACTAGCACAAAACTGAAATTTTGCAACAAGAAATAACAAGCTACTTACAGCAATTAAATGTTTCCTTGGGAAGGGTGATTCAGTAGCAAAGTGAAACAAGTGGTTGTTTTGCAAAACCAGCAGACGCACAAATCTCCAGGGTAATTGCGAAGCGCTCAGAATGAATTTGGGACCAAGCTCTGATCCGTTGGAAAGAGGACAAGTTAAGGTTTCCAGATTGTATTTAAACTCCCTATTCAGATTCCTGACAAAGGAAATATGGTGCTTTTGTTTTCAAGATAAAACATGACTCCGAATCGAATTCTATCTTGATCTTTTTTGGATTTCCTTTTTGTAGATGGAAATATGGACGTGGATGAAACCTCCAAGGACGTGGCTAGGATAATGGTGGTAAACAAAACAAAGGAATTTGAAAATCCACTCGGATTCCTAGAGAGAAACAAATAAACTCAAATCCGCGATGGTGACAGAAACGTGGCTAGAACTCGAAACTCTAAACGACTAGACGCTAAGACCAGCAACTTGCACGACGATGCAACTGTTAATTCAATAAGCCCTAACTAAGCAGTAATAGTATTAAGCTCAAAGGGGTTTTGGGATTATGAAGAACTAATCTACTAATTTTGTTTTGGCTTTTTCTGGACCATAGGAGATTAAAAACAGCAAAGAACTAGAAGTCTCTCACCGATCAACCTTGCTCTGATACCAACTGATATGAACCCGCTAGGGTGAATCCTGATCTTTTGATGAGAGAAGGTGGATAACTCGATTTGGGGATGGAGATGACGTTCACGGCCCGACTACAACCATCCAAGGATGTTGCGCCTTAGCAACCGATACACCACCTCCAACAGCCGTCGTGATCTTGTGGAACACGATCAACCAAACCACTAGGGTAATTCCTGCAAGCAATCGAGGAACAAGCAAGAACAAGTAGAACAAGCAACTCAATTGCAAATATAGAGATGAAAAACCAATCTGAAATCACAAAGTTGGGGTTCTTAATCGAGTAGAACGGATGGTCTAGTCGACACACGCGTCTACAAGGAAGTAGCAATGGCTAAACTTTCAACAAAACAAAACCCAATCTGTTTGTGGCGGCTCTAATCCTTATTAATACCTAGGGGAATGACCAGGGGGTGTTGGGGTCATTCTCCAACCCTAGGACACGTCCCTAATGAACCCAACTTGATACATGGGCCATCAGCCCAAAATTGGGTGACACAGCACCAAAGGCAGAAAAGGCCCCGGCGTTGAAACGACGATTGCGGAAGCATCGGATAAAATATAGCCATGAGTCCAGATCCGTTGGAAAATAGACTTGATAAGCTTTCCAAAAAGTGCTAGAACGTCCCAATCCGAGTCCGTATGCGACCGTGGTGAACATCACAAGTTGGAGCTGTCCTGGAGTCCAAATCTAGCCCCAAAACGTGTTGGATTTGATCTCTTTCTTTCCTTGGACCAAAAGTGACGTGGTGTCCAGGTGGAGGACGTTGGGAATACTTGGATTTGGTCCCCAATCAACTTCATTAACCTTCTATGTTTTCCATATGCAATCAAACCTTTCCTTAATCCATGTAAGTAATTCTGAAAATGAAAATATACACATTTTATGGTGGAGCACCAATTCATCAAATGCATCAATGATAAGCCTCATATAGAATGGTTGCACCTTTGGTATAGAAGTGGTTGACATGGTCATATTTGAGCCAATGATGTCCTCATCACGTTGGCTCTTTCTACTTGTCCATTGGCTTCAGGGTGTGCAACTGATGCATAATCTATACTAATGCCATAGTCCTGTGCCCAACTTTTGAACTCGATGGCTGTAAAAGTACTCAGCCCACCGGTGGCCTACCACAGGGGTACCCGGGATAGTTGTTCGGGCTTTGGCGTATGCTAGAACTTGATGATGAATGCAGAGACTGTCGATTTATACTAGTTCAGGCCCTCGATTGTAATCGAGTAATAGCCTTTATGTCCAGTCGGCATTAACCCTTGCGTTGGATTGATTGTGTTATGTTGTCTCTCTTTATAGGGGTGCCCACAACCTCTCTTTATATCGATAGAGAAGGTTGTGGTGCTGTTACAATCCTAGTCGGATCCAAAGAAGGTGTCCTGAACTAAATACAGAATTTACTTTTCATAGGAATCTGGCTAGTCTGGCCTATTCTACTCGGATTCGGTGTAGCAGACGTTGCACCTCTTCTTGCTTCTGTCCATGGGCTAGGCCAGGGCCCACGACTTGTAGTCATATCGTTGGGGAACCCTATGGGTCCCGTATCGACAACCTCTCGAGTGTGAATTACTCCATCGTTCGGGCCTGTTTCTATACTGTCAGAGTTGTCAATGATCTTAGTGGAAGCTTCAGCGTCGTGGATTGAATCTCCTTCTTGGTAGGGTAGGATGATCATTGCGTCAACTAGCCAGGTGTTGCCATCTTCAAAAATAGAACCTAGCTAGTGGACGATGTAATGTTGAGATGTTATAGTCAGCACAAGGCCTTCTTGAGTTCCTGTCAGGGGTATCATTCATACCGGACTAGCTGAATCTTGAAGTAGTGCTTGATAAGATGCAGCCATGTTGCTGAGTCCAAACGGGAAAGGACTCAGACCATCATATAAAGAACTCAGAGGGGACTCTAAGCCGAATGTGGAGTCTGAGTTTGAGTCAAAGTCCGTCATCCGTGAAATCCGAGTTGGATCAGATATCATGAGCTGCGAAACCCTCTCGGTGAGTCGATCCGCCATAGTCGCCGAGATAGCGTGGGCTTCATGGTGCTTTGAATTTTTGAGGAGACGACCTTGGAGCTTGCCATCACCATTTGTCTTGCAAATCCAGGATCCAAAGATGAAGGTTGATCTTACTGGGAAGATCATGTCTTGATGCTCTGAATCTTGAGGAGATGGCCTTGGAGCTTGCCATTACTGTTCTCCTCACAAATCTAGGATCCGAAGATGAAGGTTGATCACACCAGGAAGAACATGTTGTCGAGGTCTCGGATGCAAATCCGCCGAAAGCCCCTACCTGGCACGCCAGCTGTCAATGTTTTACCACCGATAGCCTGCCACGGGGGTACCCAGGACAGTTGTTTGGGCTTTGGTGTATGCTAAACTTGATGGTTAACGCAAGAGATAGTCGATTTATAATGGTTCGGGCCCTCGTGATCGAGTAACAGCCTTAACATCCAGTCAGTGTTAGCCTTTGCATTGTATTGATGTTATGATCATGTTATAGGGGGTGCCCACAACCTCTCTTTATATAGGGAGAGACAGCTATGGCGTGGTTACAATCCTAGTTGGATTTAAAGAAGGTGTTCTGATTTTAATTACAGAAGGTACTTTCTATTAGAAGTCCGGCTACTCTAGCCTATTGTACTTAGAGTCGACGTTGCCTGATGTCACGCCTCTCCTATCAGGTTTGTGGGCCAGGCCAGGCCCACTTCTAGTAGTAGTACTGATGAGGAACCCTGTGGGTCCCATATCGACAGTGCATAGTTTGTGCCAAATGTACCATAGGGTCAGAAATTATTTTGGACGCACCCGATGGTACTCCAAGGTGACGTGGCTCAAGTTGAAGCTTAATTCGGTCTATTTGGAGATAGTACTAATTTTGACACAAGATAGTTGTACGGTTTGCACTGAACGTACCACAGGCTCAGAAATCATTTAGATGCACCCGATGGAACTCCTCGATGACATGGGTCATGTGGAATCTCATTTCGATTTGTTTAGAGACAATGTTAGCATCGGTGCAAGATATGTGCTCGGCTTGCGTTAAATGTACCATAGGCTCAGACGTCATTTCAGATGCACCCGATGGTACTCCTAGGTGACAACGCTCAAGTGGAAGCTCGATTCGGTCTGTTTGGAGATAGTGCTATCTTGACACAAGATAGTTGCATGGTTTGCGCCGAACGTACCACAGGCTCAGAAATCATTTTAGACGCACCCGATGGATCTCCTCGGTAATGTGGGTCATGTGGAATCTCGTTTCGATCTGTTTGGAGACAGTGTTAGCATCGGTGTAACATAGGTGCTTGGTTTGCGTCAAACATACCATAGGCTCAGACGTCATTTTAGACACACCCAATGGTACTCTTAGGTGACGACACTCAAGTGGAGGCTCAACTCAATCCGTTTGGAGACAGTGCTAATCCTGATGCAAGAAAGGTGCACGGTTTGCGCCAAATATACCATAGGCTCAAAAGTGGTTTTGGACGCACTCGATGGAACTCCTAGGTGATGTGGGACATACGCAATCTCATTTCAGTCCATTTGGAGACAGTGTTAGTGTCGGTGTAAGATAGGTGCACGGTTTGCGCCAAACGTTCCATAGGCTTAGAAATCATTTTGTATGCACCCAATGGAACTCCTAGGTGACGAGGCTCAAGTGGATGCTCGTTTCGGTTCGTTTGGAGATAGTGCTAATGTTGACGGAAAATGGGTGCATGGTTTGCGCTAAACATATCATAGTCACGAAAATCATTTTGGATATAATCGATAGAACTCTTAGGTGACGTGGGTCATGTGGAATCTTATTTCGGTCTATTTGGAGATAGTATTAGTATCGGTGCAAGATAGGTGCATGGTTTGCACCAAATGTACTAATAGGCTTAGAAATCATTTTAGATGCACCTGATGGTACTCCTAGGTGAGGAGGCTCAAGTGGAAGCTCGATTCGGTCCACTTGGAGACAGTGCTAATCTTGATGCAAGATAGGTGGACAGTTTGTGCCAAATGTAACATAGGCTCAGAAATGGTTTTGGACGCACCTGATGGTACTCCTAGGTGACGAGCCTCAAGTGGATGTTCGTTTCATTCCATTTGGAGATAGTGCTAATCTTGACACAAGATAGGTGCTTGGTTTGCGCAGAACTACCATAGGCTCAAAAATCATTTTGGACACACCCGATAGAGGAAGGTGACATGTGTCATGTGGAATCTTATTTCGGTCTGTTTTGCAACAGTGTTAGTATTGGTGCAAGATAGGTGTACGGTTTGTGCTAAACGTACCATAGGCTCAAATAATTTTGGACCCACTCGATGGTACTCCTAGGTGACGAGGCTCAAGTAAATGCACGTTTCAGTCTGTTTGGATATAGTGCTAATCCTAATGCAAGATAGGTGCAGGGTTTGCACCGAACATACCACATCCTCAAAAATCATTTAGGACACACCTGATAGAACTCCTAGATGACGTGGGTCATGTGGAATCTCCTTTTGCTTCATTTAGAGATAATGTTAGTATTAGTGCAAGATAGGTGCATAGTTTGCACCAGTCGTACCATAGGCTCAGAAATGATTTTGGATGCACCCGATGGTAGTCCTAGGTGACGTGGGTCATGTGGAATCTTGTTTCGGTCCGTTTGGAGATAGACTTAGTGTCAGTGCAAGATAGGTGCACAATTTGCGCTAAACATACCATAGGCTCAGAAATAATTTTGGACGCACACAATGGTACTCCTAGGTGACAAGGCTCAAGTGGATGCTTATTTGTTTCACTTGAAGATAGTGCTAATCTTGATGCAAGATAGGTGCATGGTTTGCGCCAAACCTACCACAAGCAAGAAAATTATTTTGGACACACCCGATAGAACTCCTCGGTAATGTGGGTCATGTGGAATCTCATTTTGGTTCGTTTGGAGATAGTGTTAGTATCTGTGCAGGATAGGTGCATGCTTTGCACCAAACGTACCATAGGCTTAGAAATCATTTTGGACGCACACGATGGTACTCCTAGGTGACCAGGCTCAAGTGGGAGCGATTTGATGCATTTGGAGATAGTGCTAATCTTGACGCAGGGTAGGTGCACGGTTTGCACCGAATGTACTACAGGCTCGAAAATCATTTTAGACGCACCTGATGGAACATCTCGGTGATGTGCGTCATGCAGAATCTCGGTTCAATGCGTTCGGAGAAAGTGTTAGCATCGGTACAAGATAGGTGCTCAGTTTGCATCACACGTACCATAGGCACATAAATCATTTTAGATGCACCTGATGGTACTCCAAGGTGACGAGGCTCAAGTGAAAGCTCGGTTTGGTCTATTTGGAGATAGTGCTAATCCTGACGCAAGATAGGTGCACAGTTTGCACCAAACATACCATAGGCTCGGAAGTCATTTTGTACGCACCTGATCGAACTCCTAGGTCACATGGCTCAAGTGGATGCTCATTTAGGTTCGTTTGTAGATAGTGCTAATGTTGATGCAAGATAGGTGCACGGTTTGTGCTGAACATACCATAGGCACGAAAAACATTTTCGACACACCCGATAGAACTCCTAGGTGACGTGGGTCATGTGGAATCTCATTTTAGAACGTTTGGAGATAGTGTTAGTTTTGGTGCAAGATAGGTGCACGGTTTGCACCTAAGGTACCGTAGGCTCATAAATCATTTTGGACACACCCGATGGTACTCCTAGGTGACGAGGTTCAAGTGGAAGCTCGATTCAGTCCATTTGGAGATAGTGCTAATATTGACGCAAGATAGGTGTCTAGTTTGCACCAAACGTAACATAGGCTCAGAAATCATTTTGGACGCACCTGATGGTACTCCTAGGTGATGAGGCTCAAGTGGATGCTCATTTCGGTCCATTTGGAGATAGTGCTAATCTTGACGCAAGATAGATGCATGGTTTGCGCTGAACTACCACAGGCTCAAAAATCAGTTTGGACACACCCGATAGAGGAAGGTGACGTGGGTCATGTGGAATCTCATTTTAGTCTGTTTTGCGACATTGTTAGCATTGGTGCAAGGTAGGTGCATGGTTTACACCAATGTACCATATGATATGAACCCGCTAGGGTTTATGGATGATCTTTCGATGAGAGGCGTGAGATCACTCGATTTGGTGGATGGAGATGACGTTCACGGCCCGACTACAGCCTTCCAAGACCACGCCTTAGCAACCGATACACCACCTCCAAAGGCTATCACGATCTTGTGGAGCGCGACAACCAGCCACTAGGGCTCCCGTCCTGCAAGCAATCGAAGAACTAGCAAGAACAAGGAAACAAGCACTGAATTTGCAAGATAAAATTGAAATCCTCAAACTGAATCTTATTATGAGTGGAGTTCTGAAGACAAGGAGACGGGTGGCTAGATCAGCACACGCGCCTACAAGCAAGTAGCAAAGGCTAAACTTGATCTAAACAAAACCCCAGTGTTCCTGGTGGCGGCTAAGGGGTATATAATGTGTGGAGGACGACCACAAGAGAGTTTGGGTCGTGCTCCAACCCTAGGACGCGTCCCTACTGGACTCTAAAAGATACAAGCCCATTGGGCTAACTTAAGGTGGCGCAGCACCCTAGACAGAATAGACCTCTCGGTGATTTTTGGACTGTTGACGCCGTTTCTGAGCAGGTATGAGTATGAGGTCAGATCCGTATGAAAGTAAACTTTATTAGCTTTCCAACAAGTCCAGAATCACCCCAATCCGACTCCGTATGTAATCGTGGCGACCGTCACAAGTTGGAGGTGTGCTGTAGTCCGAATCCAGCCTACGCGAGTCCTTTTCCCTTTTGGTCTTCTCCTTGATTCCTAATCAAAACAAGAGTGCACGTGTCTCCAAGATCTAAACAGGATGGACAAGAGCTCAAGAAGGAACTCACTTGATGATTAAGTGTTCGAGCACGAGCACGGGTAATAGGACCAGCAGGTGTCGGCGTGGACGGCGTGGATGTATGATCGGTGTTGATGTCCTCATCATCCTCCCTTTCTTGAATTTGAGTCGTCCTCGACTCAAGCTCATCTTCCTCACCCAAATAAGGCTTCAAATCTGCAATGTTAAATGTGGGACTAACCCCAAAATCTGCAGGAAGATCAAGCTTATATGCATTCTCATTTATTCGTTGCATCACTTTAAAAGGACCATCCGCTCTAGGCATCAATTTAGATTTTCTTAATTCAGGAAACCTATCCTTTCGCAAATGCAACCAAACCCAATCTCCAGGTTCAAGAATCAATTCCCTTCTACCTTTATCTACAGCAAATTTGTACTTAGCATTCATGCGCTCTATGTTTTCTTTAGTGGTTTCATGTAGTTTTAGCATCAATTCAGCACGTTGCTTAGCATCAAAATTCAACTTTTCAGAACTTGGCAATGGCATTAAATCAATAGGAGCACGTGGTAACAAGCCATAAACAATCTCAAAGGGACACATCTTCGTAGTAGAATGCAGCGAACGATTATAAGCAAACTCAATATGAGGCAAACAATCTTCCCACATCTTAATATTCTTCTTTAAAACAGTCCTTAACATAGTAGACAAAGTTCTATTCACAACTTCAGTTTGACCATCAGTTTGGGGGTGACAAGTGGTGGAAAATAAAAGCTTAGTCCCCAATTTGGCCCATAAAGTTCTCCAAAAATGGCTAAGAAATTTAGCATCACGATCAGAAACAATTGTATTTGGCACACCATGCAAGCGAACAACTTCTCGAAAGAACAAATCAGCAATATTTGTAGCATCATCAGTTTTATGACATGGTATGAAATGTGCCATTTTAGAGAATCGATCCACAACCACAAAAACACTATCTCGCCCTTTCCTAGTCCGTGGCAATCCCAACACAAAATCCATAGAAATATCCTCCCAAGGAGCACTAGGAACAGGAAGAGGCATATACAAACCGTGTGGATTCAACCGGGACTTAGCCTTTTGACATGTTGTGCAGCGAGCAACAAATCGCTCCACATCTCGTCGCATCTTGGGCCAAAAGAAATGACCAGCAAGAATGTCCTCCGTCTTCTTCGCTCCAAAATGCCCCATCAAGCCACCTCCATGCGCTTCCTGCAGCAACAATAAGCGAACGGAGCTAGCTGGAATGCATAGCTTGTTAGCTCTAAACACAAACCCATCATTGAGGATGAATTTGTTCCATGTTTTCCCATCTTTACAATGCAGCAGCACTTCTTTAAAATCAGCATCATGAGCATATCGTTCTTTAATTGTTTCTAACCCAAAGATCTTGTAATCAAGTTGATTCAGCAAAGTATATCTCCTAGACAATGCATCTGCAATGATATTATCCTTCCCTTTCTTGTGTTTGATAACATAAGGAAAAGATTCAATAAATTCAACCCATTTTGCATGTCTACGATTCAGTTTTCCTTGACTACGAATATGCTTCAAAGATTCATGATCAGAATGTATAACAAATTCTTTGGGCCACAAATAATGCTGCCATGTTTCTAATGTCCGCACTAGAGCATATAATTCCTTATCATATGTAGAATAATTAAGAATAGGCCCGCTCAATTTCTCACTAAAGTATGCAACAGGTTTTCCTTCTTGTAACAAAACACCACCCAATCCAATTCCACTCGCATCACATTCAAGCTCGAAAGTCTTATTAAAATCAGGGAGTTGGAGTAGAGGTGCATGTGTTAACTTATCTTTCAGCACATGGAAGGCGTGCTCTTGTGCTTTGCCCCAAGAAAAGGACACTCCCTTCTTTGTAAGCTCATTCAATGGTGCAGCAATGGTGCTGAAGTCCTTCACAAAACGGCGATAGAAACCAGCAAGTCCTAGGAAACTCCGCACTTGTGTGACCGTCGTGGGTACAGGCCATCCTTGTATAGCTTCCACCTTGGCTTTATCAACCTCAATTCCCTGTGGAGTGACAACATAGCCAAGAAACGATACTCGATCGGTGCAGAAAGTGCACTTCTCAAGGTTACCAAACAAACGTGCATCACGTAGAGCATTGAAAACAGCACGTAAGTGATCAAGGTGTTCATCAATGGATTTGCTATAAATCAGTATATCATCAAAGTAGACGACAACAAATTTCCCAATGAAAGCACGCAAAACCTCGTTCATTAATCTCATGAAAGTACTAGGTGCATTAGTTAACCCAAAAGGCATGACTAACCACTCATATAGACCGAACTTGGTTTTGAAAGCAGTTTTCCATTCATCTCCCAATTTCATACGAATCTGGTGGTACCCACTACGCAAATCAACCTTTGAAAACACAACAGCACCACTCAATTCATCAAGCATATCATCTAATCGTGGAATAGGGTGTCGATATCGAATGGTGATATTATTAATAGCCCTACAATCAACACACATGCGCCATGTTCCATCTTTCTTAGGCACTAAAATCACTGGAACAGCACAAGGACTAAGAGACTCACGCACATAACCTTTGTCTAGTAGTTCTTGCACTTGTCGCTGAATTTCCTTCGTTTCCTCTGGATTTGTCCTGTATGGCGCACGGTTTGGCAAAGATGCTCCAGGGATAAGATCAATTTGGTGCTCAATCCCTCGTATTGGTGGCAGCCCCGTTGGTATCTCAATGGGAAACACATCAGAATACTCCTGCAAAATGTTAGCAACAGCAGGGGGCAAAGAACGTTGCATATCCTCAAATGAAATCAAAGCATCCTTGCATACCAAAGCATAAGCAACAGAGGTGGATGCATTGAACTCATTAATATCAGATTTTGTAGCAAGCATACAACGTCCTTTCAATGTTATCTCATCTTTGTCATCAACAACAGATTTGTCACTCTCGCTCTTTGCTTTTGCAGCCTTAGTAACATCAGATTGCATAATAGCTTCAGGAGACATAGGATGCAACACAATTTTTCGATCATGGTATAGAAACGAATATTGATTTGATCTACCATGATGCATCGAATCTCTATCAAATTGCCATGGTCTACCTAGCAGAATATTGCAAGCTTGCATAGGCACAACATCACATTCAACAATATCTTTGTATGATCCGATGGCAAAATTGATTCGCACCAGTCTCGTTACCTTTGCCTTACCACTGTTGTTCAGCCATTGGATGTAGTAGGGATGGGGATGTGGTTTGGTGGTGAGGGCGAGCTTCTGTACCATGTCGCTACTTGCCAAGTTGTTGCAGCTACCTCCATCAATGATCATGCGACACGAACGCTCCTTGATGACACACTTTGTTTGGAATAAAGTGTGTCGCTGATTTTGCTCAGCCTTCTCCATTTGTGCACTAAGCACTCGCTGTACAATCAAGCTCTCATAGTGCTCCGCGTCACCTGCATTGATGTGTTCTTCTATGTGTTCCTCACTACCTGCATAGTCAGCCGCAAGCAATGCAAGTGTATCTTCATCAAAATCACTAGCAGATGAACACTCACCATCATCTTTGACAATCATAACACGCTTGTTTGGGCAGTCACGCATCATATGGCCATATCCCTTGCACCGATGACATTGTATGTTGCTTGTTCTACCTGTCGATGCCACGGATGAAGTACTCGCAGCCGGCTTTTGCGCTGTCTTCACTACTGAATTGGTGGGGGCAGCTCGAGTCTTGTCACTAGATGATGGCGTAGGAGTACGTGTAGACGGAGTTGTAGATGGGCGCGGCTGCCATGAACTAGCTTTCCCTGCAGAAACATTAGTCCTTGCGCTAGCACGTCGTCCCTGCACTTCCCGTTCAGCTTTACAAGCAAGATGAAACAGTTTGGTTACGTTATTGTATTCTTTGTAAGCGAGGATATCCTGAATTTCCCGATTTAACCCACCTAAAAATCTAGCCATAGCAGGTTCCTCATCCTCCTCTAAATTACAACGCAACATACCCGTTTGTAATTCCTGATAGTATTCTTCTACACATTTAGAACCTTGTCTCAATTGCTGCAACTTATTTATCATATCACGGGCATAGTAAGATGGAACAAATCTAGCTCTCATGGCTCGTTTCAGTGCATTCCAAGTTCTAGGTATGTTATTAGGATTTTTCTTGCCATATTCGATCCACCAAACAGAAGCAAAATCTGTGAACTCACTAGTAGCAGCCCTAACACGCGTGTTCTCAGGAAATTCATGGCATGCAAACTTTTGATCAACAGCAATCTCCCAAGTAATGTATGCATCAGGGTCATATTTACCATCAAAAGGAGGTATTTTAAATTTAATCTTACTGAAAGCATCATCATTATTGTGTACCTCGCGTCGGCGGCGGCCACCCATACCTCTACGGTTGTGACGTAGGCGACGTCGATCACGAGTGTCTCGATCATCATGTTCAGTATCACCTGTGTATTCTTCATCATAACTAGCATCCTCTCGATCTTCCTCCTTCTTTTCTTCTTTATGCTGGTCTTTATCATTGTTGTGGAGGTCATCAAAACGCCTCAGCAGAGCAGCAAGGCTTTTGTCCACACTAGCAATGGACTGCTCCAAACCTGCAAGCTTGTTGTTTGCGGCAATCTGAGTAGCCTCCAACTGCCCAAGTTTGTCATTTGTCACCTGCAAGTCATTATCAAGTCCCTCCGTGTGCAACTTCACTTTCCTTTCAAAATGTTGTATGATGCCCTTTGTGCGAGGCGAATGTGGAATTTGGTTATCTTCGTCGGTCCCTGACATGGTTCAAAGACAAAGACAACAAGAAGACAAGTGAAGAAATAAAAGCCCTACAACTACTAGGATGTAGCTACAGCAAGTCGCTCACTCTCCACCTATTACACAAGTTCTTACCAGTTCTTACCTTGCTCGATAGGAGGGGTCAGCTACCAACAAGTCTGCAGCAATGGATGAAGTGTATCGGTGCCGCAGCACGAGACCTGTCAAGCTGTAGGATATGTGGAGCTATAGGTGGGCTGAAACAAGGAACGAACTAGCACCACGTTAGTTACAAAAAGCAAGCTGAATAATCGTTCAACCGGCGGTACTGTGCTGGTCCTAGTCTAGACCGTGCTAGAGACGCGAGCCTAGACACAAAGGAGAGCACAACACACCACCCAAAGTGAACGAAGAATCTCTAAGATCAGCCCCTTTCTCTTCTTTTCTTTTGCTTCTTTCTTTTTCTTTTTTTTTTCTTTTCTTTTTTTTTTTTTTGAATATTTTTTTTTTTCAGGAGCTCTCAAAACTGATTATATGAACAAGAACACTCCCAAAGAGCAACTCAGCACACACACTTTTTCTGAAAGGGCAGGGGTATTCCGGTAAAAAAAAGATACTCTCTCTCTCTCTCTCTCTCTCTCTCTCTCTAGAGTAAGCCACTCGTTTAGATATGAATACTTGCTGCGTGGTTCGTTTGATATTTGTAGCACAGGGAAACTGATTCCTCGTCTGATTAGAACTTCCAATTCTACTCGGACTTGGTCAACAGCGAGGAATATCCGATTCCTTGATCCGACTCAAACTTGAAAACCGACTTGGATTTGGCCAACAGAGAGGAACAGCCGATTCCTTGTCCGATTCAAACTTCAAAGCCTACTTGGATTCGGCCAACAGAGAGACTATATGATAGCGTGTGTTGTGATAGAGCGTGACAAGAACTCGAAACTCTAAAGGACTAAAACTAAGACCAGCAACTTGACACAACCGATGCAACCGACGACTCAACAAGCCCTAACTAGGTAGCACTAGCCACGGCCCAAAAGTCTATAGGATTGTAGGAAAACTAATCTACTTTTTTTTTGGCTTTTTTTTTTTTTGGAACTGTAGGAAAAATAAAAACAGCGAAGAATTATAAGTCTCTCACCGATAAACCTTGCTCTGATTACCAATTGATATGAACCCGCTAGGGTTTATGGATGATCTTTCGATGAGAGGCGTGAGATCACTCGATTTGGTGGATGGAGATGACGTTCACGGCCCGACTACAGCCTTCCAAGACCACGCCTTAGCAACCGATACACCACCTCCAAAGGCTATCACGATCTTGTGGAGCGCGACAACCAGCCACTAGGGCTCCCGTCCTGCAAGCAATCGAAGAACTAGCAAGAACAAGGAAACAAGCACTGAATTTGCAAGATAAAATTGAAATCCTCAAACTGAATCTTATTATGAGTGGAGTTCTGAAGACAAGGAGACGGGTGGCTAGATCAGCACACGCGCCTACAAGCAAGTAGCAAAGGCTAAACTTGATCTAAACAAAACCCCAGTGTTCCTGGTGGCGGCTAAGGGGTATATAATGTGTGGAGGACGACCACAAGAGAGTTTGGGTCGTGCTCCAACCCTAGGACGCGTCCCTACTGGACTCTAAAAGATACAAGCCCATTGGGCTAACTTAAGGTGGCGCAGCACCCTAGACAGAATAGACCTCTCGGTGATTTTTGGACTGTTGACGCCGTTTCTGAGCAGGTATGAGTATGAGGTCAGATCCGTATGAAAGTAAACTTTATTAGCTTTCCAACAAGTCCAGAATCACCCCAATCCGACTCCGTATGTAATCGTGGCGACCGTCACAAGTTGGAGGTGTGCTGTAGTCCGAATCCAGCCTACGCGAGTCCTTTTCCCTTTTGGTCTTCTCCTTGATTCCTAATCAAAACAAGAGTGCACGTGTCTCCAAGATCTAAACAGGATGGACAAGAGCTCAAGAAGGAACTCACTTGATGATTAAGTGTTCGAGCACGAGCACGGGTAATAGGACCAGCAGGTGTCGGCGTGGACGGCGTGGATGTATGATCGGTGTTGATGTCCTCATCACCATAGGCTCAGAAATCATTTTGGTTGCACCCAATGGTACTCCTAGGTGACGAGGCTCAAGTAGATACACGTTTCGATCTGTTTGGAGATAGTGCTAATCCTGATGCCAGATAAGTGCAGGATTTGCACCGAACATACCACATGCTCGAAAATCATTTAGGACACACCTAATAGAACTCCAAGATGACATGGGTCATGTGGAATCTCTTTTTGCTCCATTTAGAGACGGTGTTAGTATCGGTGCAAGATAGGTGCATGGTTTGCACTAATCATACCATAGGCTCAAAAATTATTTTGGACGCACCCGATGGTAGCCTAGGTGATGTGGGTCATGTGGAATCTCGTTTTAGTCTATTTGGAGATAGTGTTAATGTCAGTGCAAGATAGGTGCACAGTTTGCGCCAAACGTACCATAGGCTTAGAAATCATTTTGGACGCACATGTTGGTACTCCTAGGTGACAAGGCTCAAGTGGATGCTTGTTTTGGTCCACTTAGAGATTGTGCTAATCTTGATGCAACATAGGTGCTCGGTTTGAGCCGAACATACCATAGGCTCGAAAATTGTTTTTGACACACCCAATAGAACTCCTCGGTAACGTGGATCATGTGGAATCTCATTTTGGTCCATTTGAAGATAGTGCTAGTATCGGTGCAAGAAAGGTGCATGGTTTGCGCCAAACACATAGGCTCAGAAATCATTTTGGACGCATACGATGGAACTGCTAGGTGACCAGGTTCAAGTGGAAGCTCGATTCAGTGCATTTGTAGATAGTGCTAATATTGACGCAATATAGGTGTATGATTTGCACCAAACATACCACAGGCTCAGAAATTGTTTTAAACGCACCCAATAGAACATCTCGGTGACATGTGTCATGTGGAATCTTAGTTCAATCCGTTTAGAGACAGTGTTAGCATCAGTGCAAGATAGGTGCTCGGTTTGTGTCACACGTACCATGGGCTCAGAAATCATTTTAGATGCACCCGATGGTACTCCTTGGTGACAAGGCTCAAGTGGAAGCTCGGTTCGGTCCGTTTGGAGATAGTGTTAATCCTGACACAAGATAGGTGCATGGTTTGCGCCGAACATACCATAGGCTCAGAAGTTATTTTGGACGCACATGATGGAACTCCTAGGTGACGTGGGGCATGTGGAATCTTGTTTCAATCCGTTTGGAGATAGTGTTAGTGTCGGTGCAAAATAGGTGCACGGTTTGTGCCAAATGTACCATAGGATCATAAATCATTTTGGACACACCCGATGGTACTCCTAGGTGACGAGAGTCAAGTAGATGCGTGTTTCGGTCCGTTTGCAGATAGTGCTAATCCTGACGCAAGATAGGTGTAGGGTTTGCACCGAACATACCACATGCTCGAAAATCATTTTAGACACACCCGATAGAACTCCTTGGTGACGTGGGTCATTGAAAGCCCTAGTTTGGTTTTGGCTAATTGATGAAACCTTAGTACTAGCCTCTATGACAAGTGTGTGAATTAGATGAGGTTGGTACAATCCAAGTGATGGAGCTAAGAAGATGATCATGGTGCATGGTGATGACCAAGAGATGATCAAGTGCTCAACTTGGAAAAGAAGAAAGAGAAAAACAAAAATGGGCTCAAGGCAAATGTATAAGTGATAGGGACATTTTTGTTTTACACTCAAGACACCATAGAAGATGTGAGTGACTTAGGATCGATAGCCGTACTATAAAGAGGGGAAATCTTTGGCGAAACGGTTTATCAAGTGCCACTAGGTGATATGATTCATGCATTGCATTTGGGAACCTAGTGTGCTAACATGTGACCCTTGTAAAATCCTTTGAAAAATGCTAACATGTGTGCACACAAGTTCTACACTTTGTGGTTAGCAAGTTGGAAGCAAGGGTGAAGCGGTCGTAGACTTAGAAAAAGAAAAGGAGCAAACTGAGAGCGACCGGACGCTGGTCCCTATGCCAGGTCAGTAGAGGCTGGTGGTGAGTAGTGTTGGGCATTCTTAACGTCACTACCAAAAGTAGACTTAGTTTTCTAATTCTGATAACGGCGCCAAAAATGCCAAACCTATCCCTCATGCCACTTAAGCCAAGTTGTCATCCCCAGCATGACATGAGAGACGCGGTATTGAAATATGCATTTGCTCATCAAGATAAATAATAAAAGGGATCTGCAAGCGCACAGATTAATACCGATGTAGCATTTTAACCGGGAAGTATTCCAGGTATCGTTATTTATATTTTTACCACTGGGAAGGGATTTCTAAGTATCATGGTTGATAATGGAATGAGAATATGGAACTGAGTACACATCATTGCATGTATAACCGAGAGTATTTATCAATCTCTTTATACAGGTATAAATGTCACATTAAGTAAAGGTAAAGTGATAATGGTGACAAAGATAATTAATCTGATCAGCTAGCCACATATAATAATGATAAGCACCTCAACAGATATTCTAGCAAGTCATTAGCATGGAATTAGGATGAACTACAAAGATATTCCCTAAGTTATTATTAACTATAAAGTCTAGCATATCATAGTTAGTGCAATTATACTTGGCAATCATGGTGAGAAAAGACTATATCCATGCATAGTGAATATTAGCAAGGAAGATGAAGAACATAGCAATCACTCCCCTGTAATAGTGTTGCTCTGCCTGCCCTATACACGAGAGGGGGACTATATAAGAATCAACGAAGCTGTCACTATCGCGAACTACCCCACAATCCGGCATATAGGGTGCAATCGCAGATAAATACGGTATAGACACCACGTCTACACAATAATTATCATTCACCCACTGTACACATGGATAAATGCTATACGATCCTAGGCATGTATATAATTCCAATCTAACTAAGCCAAGCATATAACTATGATAGACTAAGAACAATATAATTACAAATATAATCAAGTAGAGCAAAGTCATAACCAATATATTGAAATAGAACAAAGTCATATTCATAATATTGAAGAACAATGATGAACAATTGAAGAACAATAGAGGAATTACCAAGAATCCTCTTGACAGATCCGGGAACCAATCGAAGATTGACTCCTTCTAGTTCTAATCCTATGTAGCTATGCTAACTAGAGATCTAGTTGATGTGGTGGCTCTAGGGCTTGATCAGAGGCTCTCCTCCTGAATTAGGGTTTGAAGTATGAGACGAGGGGGCTCTCCTCCAGGGTCAGGGGCCTTGCTTATATAGCCCTTTCGGATGAATCTGGGCCGTTGGATCAAACCGACATTGATCGTGCGGTTTTCCTTGATCCTCTAGGTCGGTGGAGCATAATCCTCGAGGCGAAGCCTGATTGGCTCCGGGGCCAGGGCGGGCGCCCTAAGGACCAGGGCGGGCGCCCTGTGTCCGGCTTCGTTACGCCTCCCGTTCGTTCTCATGGCTTCTGGACTCTTCTAGATGTAAGATAATTACGTGTTCGGTTAATATCCCGTCATTAATCCGACATGTGGGCCTTTCTTTCGTATTTCCTGATAACCCCCTGCAGAAATAGATAAACAGCAAAACTCGTGGAATTCTGTCAGATAAAACCCTAAGTCTAGGTGTTGGTTTCATTTGGATCCTTTTCTCTATTTATTTGATAGTTATAATTGATACTTAAGGACCGTCAACAAACTCCCCCAAGCTTACCTCTTGCTCATCCCTGAGCAAGGATAGACTCAGCGATGGATGAGAAGTTGCTGAAATGTCTTTGAATTTTGACGGTACACATGCTTTCAAATAGAGTCTCATCTCTGAGTAAACTATCAAGACTTAAAACTTACTCATTGTACCTTTCATCATGGGGCTTGCAACCGTCACCTTTGTCTTGAGCGGTTAAAAGATAGAACAGTCTAGTCAAGCGCCATGTCTCTTATTCTTGATCAGCTATAGCTCTTGGAGTTTTTTTTGCAGATTTTCAAATAAAACTCAGAGATTCCTTGTATGACTCTCTCAAGTCTCTCTTTTGTGGTATTTCTGGATCCTCACCAAGGCAGTAATGATGTCTGCCTTCTCTCAAAGCAAAGTATGTAGTATTTGTGGTATAAGGCAGAGTGACATTGCCTTCTCTCTCATCCTATTCTAATAAGGCTTTTGATATCTGGAGCTCATCGGTGGGAGATAAAGTATACATACTTACAAGACATTTATTGCATAGTCAAACCATGGATCCAGAGAAACAAGCCAATAAGTCAAATCAAGATGTGCATGTGTGGCGAATAAATGGTGTATGGTGGTAGTGATGATAACAATGATGAAAGTCTAATTCTACTTTTGCTCTTTTTGAGGGGATACGTACCTTTCTTGCTTTTAAAGCTCTTGAGGAGAATGAGGTGCTCTATATTTTCTTTTCTTTCCTCTCAGGTGGGTATCTTGTACCCCTAATTCTACTGTCGGACACTTGTCCATTTTTACCTCTCTTCTCACACTTTTTCTCTTTTTTTTCATCGAGGTTCCGAGCACTTGCTCCTTTTTATTTACTCGTATCTTTTTCTTTTCGAGGTTCCGGGCACTTGCCCCTTTTTATTTCCTCGTATAGAGCACTCATCTCCTTAGAACAATATAGCAAGTGGTAGTAACCAAAATAGCTTGAGCATTTATTTCACAGGGGATAACAAGAATGAGAAAATATTTTTGGCTATTCTCTCCCGGATTAGGAGTAGAATAATTTTATGTGGATCTGGAGATGAGAATGAGTGGATATATGTGGATGCGTACTTCCGGAGTAGAAGCAACATGTATGAGTGATCGTGCAAGTGAATCTTGATTTTAACCGCATGACAAGCTCCTAAGGGTCTACACAGCTTGACTACACTCAATGCTCATAAGCAGTAAAAAGTAAAGGTATGGCTTAAAGTCTAGCAAGCATGTATGTATGGCTGTGGTAGGAACTTAAACTCTCATCATACATGAACTCATCATGTAGCATTTTAAGATTTTCAAAGATAAAATTCTCCAGAATTCTAGCATCTCTAGGAATAGATAAACAGCAGCTCAACCTTCCCATATCATATCCGTTAACAACTTAGACTTTAGATCAAGTTCTCTTCCCACAAGTTCAGGTTTAGAGCAAGCTTTAAATGATAACAGTTATGTCTAAACTTAGAGAGAGGACTTCAAATTTGAAAGTTAGGCAAAGCAACTATTCATCATATCCATGCTAGAGTTTTATTATTATCTAGATTCAGTTTAGCATAGCCACTTTATTTATTTATTTATTAAAACACACTAAGCAAAAGATATAGGTATATATATATAAGCACAAAATCTTTATTTGGTTTTTTTTCATAGTTATGTATATTTTTATTTTTATAGGGTAGAAGTATATATAAATATAAAGATAAAGATAGAAATACTTAGCAAGATAATGGGGGTGCTCTCCCCCAAGCTGGATCTTGACATAATCTCTTCTGATGTAGCTAGCAGATGGCGGAGGTGTATTTGAAAGTCGGCAGCACCCTGACAGCGATTAGAATGTCCTCTGTCTGCTAGTCTCCTTGAATTCTGTGAAGCTCAAATAGACAACAAAGCTTTGTGGAACTGATTAAGTGTTAGCATAAATATCTAGCCTTTATCATGCTGAGCCTCCTTGATTTTTTTTATGTTGTTTTTTTTTCTTTTATAAAGCAGAAGAAAATATTTATGTATTTATTATATATATATATATTTTTTTTTATGCCACCACAGTGAATGTACTTATGGGTTTTATGCCACTCGCATACTCACATGGGGCTTTAGGGTTTTTAACATTTTTATTTTCTTTTTAAGATAGTATGAATATGATTAACTAAGCAAACTATTTAAGATAAAGTAAATAATTAAAAGGAAAGGATAACTACCAAGTTACCTCTTGGCAAGGCGTTCGGTGTTTTTAAGTCCTCCGAACGGGACTCTTATTCGTTCAGTCGTCCTGGGACTTGGTGGATGGCGTAGTCGGTGTTTTCGGCAGCGCCTCTTCTTCATGTACAACTGTCTTTTCTTTCCATACCTGTCTCGGTGCTTTGGTCTCCTCAGGACAGTGTTGGTTGAGTTGTATGTCTTCAGATCTTACCACTTCTCCTTCATAATCTGCCCATCCGTCCTTGATGACCTGTTGCTTCTGATTGTGGTTACGCCGCCTTCTTCTTGTCCTGACCTGCTTGGATTCTTCAAATACATAGTTAGGGTTAGTAAAGTAAAGACGTACCTTCTCAGAGGGGAAGTGCATGTGGACTTCTCCAGTTCCAATGTAAATGATTGCTTTGACAGTACTAAGGAATGGTCTTCCAAGGATGATGGGTGGATCGTATTCATCTTCTCCCATGTCAATAACCTGAAAGTCTGTATGGACAAAGTGATCGTCTATCTTGACAGGGACGTCAGTTACTGTACCTTCGACCTGTCGGAATGTCTGATCTGCCATCTGGAGCTGAATATATGTTGGGTTTAAGAGCATGGTTCCGAACAGAAGTTCATAGGTGACCTTGGCCATTATGTTGACGCCCGACCCAGTGTCGCAAAGTGTCTTGTAGAAGTGGGACCCATTAATGGAGCAATAAATGCTTGGCATACCTGGGTCGTCCTTCTTAGGCAAGAACGGTGACTTGAGTTGGCGATCTTGACCTTTGTGCACGGCAGTGACCATCTTAGCTGTCTCGGTCCATACTTGCTTCTTGCTCTTGTTCCTCCTGTTGGTCCTCTTCCTTGGTTCATATTGGGGTTGCTCTGGGATTTGTGCGGTCTTGTTCTTGAAGGAAAACGTTTCCTTTCTCCCCTTGATGTAGAAACTGATCTTGGCAGCACTAGCATAGATGACAGCTCCCGTGGTGTTCAGGAATGGTCTCCCTAGGATGACGGGAGCCCTCTCATCAGAACCGGTCTCTATCACTACGAAGTCTGCTGGAGCGTACGAGGAACCAACTCGGACACAGATGTTCTTCAATATTCCTCTCGGGAAACTCAGTGTCCTATCTGCAAGCTGCAAACACATGGTTGTTTCTAATAATGGTTGTGAAAAGAGTTTTTCATAGAGTACCCTGGGCATGATGTTGACGCTGGAGCCAAAGTCACAGAGTGCTTCTGGGAAGTCTCGCATGCCGATGGAGATCGGGATGACGGGGCGTCCTGGATCGCCTCTCTTGACCGGCAGACGATCAGTACTTACTTCCACGATAGGGTTACTCCAGTAATCTCCTGCATCAAACATGTCTACAAGATTTGCAGATTCTAGTCCTTCCGGTTGTGATGGTATACCGGGGTTAGTAGCAGGAACAACAGCAGCTATTTGATTCAACTGAGATTCAATCATTTTATTAAAGCTAATCTGGTTCTTGATGGTAGTAGAGAAATTATCCATTCTATTATTTATATTTTCTAGTATTTTATCATTAGATGCCAATTTCTTAGACAGGTTATCCATTAGCTTTCCTTGGTTTGATACTAACTCTCTCAAAGGTGGATAATTATTATTATTATTGAAAGAATTGTTACCTTGGTAATTACCTGAGTAGTTAGGCCTCTGTTGATTCCAACCTTGATTCTGCTGAGGACGGTTGTAGTAGTTGTTGTTGTTATTGTTAATGTAGTTCACGTCCTCCAGCAACTCAGGACAGTGATTGCCCGAGTGTCCAGTACCTCCACACTCCTCACAAGTCATGTGGGAGTCGTAGACGTGCATGACTTCTTTCTTTTCTCCAGCTCGATTCATCAAGCTTCTTCATGAGTAGGTCTAGCTTGGCAGACAGCATGTCTACCTCCTTGAGCTGGTGCATACCTCCACCTCTCTTGCGTGTCTGAGTTCTTTCTTCATTCCAACCTTGGTTGGATGCCATCTTCTCCACAAGAGCTGTGGCTTGAGGTATGGTGAGTGATAGGAATGCTCCTCCAGCTGTAGCATCCATGGTTTCACGGGCATTGTTAATGAGCCCATGATAAAATGTCTGCATCAGTAGCCAGCTTTCCATTCCATGATGGGGACATTCTAGGATGTAGTCTTGGAAACGCTCCCATGCTTCTGGAACGGATTCATCATGTTGTTGCTGAAAACTTGTAATCTTCCCACGGAGAGCATTGGTCTTGCCCATGGGAAAGAATTTGGCCAGAAAGTTCGTGGAGCAGAGTGCCCATGTAGTGTTCTTCTCCTTTGTAGCGTAGAACCACTGCTTCGCTCTCCCCAATAGTGAGAATGGGAAAAGGCGAAGTAGTATGGCGTCTCTGGGGACTTCAGCCATGGTGAAAGTGCTGCAGATCTCCAGGAAGTGTTGAAGATGAGCACTAGCGTCTTCGTGTGGCTTCCCACAGAACTGGTTGGCTTGCACCATGTTGATGAGCCCAGGCTTGAGCTCGAAGTTGCGGTCGATCTCCCCAGCAGGTCCAGTGCGGATGTTGTCCGTAGTGGGAGCTGAGAACTCGTGGATCGACTTGTTCGCCATGGCTTCGAATTCAGTCGACAAATTCCAGATGAAACTTCGGCGGTCTTCGGATTTGGATGAAGCTTTGTGCTAAAGTGTTGACGATGTCTTCTTGAGCTTGGCTCTTGTTCTTCTGAATAAGGCTTCGGGATCGTCAACAAAGTTGTCTGGAAGATGTCTTCTATTCATGCATCACCCTACAATAAATAATCAAAATGGAAAATACAGGGGTAAAACTGTATAAGAGAATTGATAAGCTCGATCAGATTAGTGATGCAAATGATGACTCAAAGTTCCATATTCATTCCTACTTAGTAATCAACCTTCCCCGGCAACGGCGCCAAAAATGCTTGTTGGGCATTCTTAACGTCACTACCAAAAGTAGACTTAGTTTTCTAATTCTGATAACGGCGCCAAAAATGCCAAACCTATCCCTCATGCCACTTAAGCCAAGTTGTCATCCCCAGCATGACATGAGAGACGCGGTATTGAAATATGCATTTGCTCATCAAGATAAATAATAAAAGGGATCTGCAAGCGCACAGATTAATACCGATGTAGCATTTTAACCGGGAAGTATTCCAGGTATCGTTATTTATATTTTTACCACTAGGAAGGGATTTCTAAGTATCATGGTTGATAATGGAATGAGAATATGGAACTGAGTACACATCATTGCATGTATAACCGAGAGTATTTATCAATCTCTTTATACAGGTATAAATGTCACATTAAGTAAAGGTAAAGTGATAATGGTGACAAAGATAATTAATCTGATCAGCTAGCCACATATAATAATGATAAGCACCTCAACAGATATTCTAGCAAGTCATTAGCATGGAATTAGGATGAACTACAAAGATATTCCCTAAGTTATTATTAACTATAAAGTCTAGCATATCATAGTTAGTGCAATTATACTTGGCAATCATGGTGAGAAAAGACTATATCCATGCATAGTGAATATTAGCAAGGAAGATGAAGAACATAGCAATCACTCCCCTGTAATAGTGTTGCTCTGCCTGCCCTATACACGAGAGGGGGACTATATAAGAATCAACGAAACTGTCACTATCGCGAACTACCCCACAATCCGGCATATAGGGTGCAATCGTAGATAAATACGGTATAGACACCACGTCTACACAATAATTATCATTCACCCACTGTACACATGGATAAACGCTATACGATCCTAGGCATGTATATAATTCCAATCTAACTAAGCCAAGCATATAACTATGATAAACTAAGAACAATATAATTGCAAATATAATCAAGTAGAGCAAAGTCATAACCAATATATTGAAATAGAACAAAGTCATATTCATAATATTGAAGAACAATGATGAACAATTGAAGAACAATAGAGGAATTACCAAGAATCCTCTTGACAGATCCGGGAACCAATCGAAGATTGACTCCTTCTAGTTCTAATCCTATGTAGCTATGCTAACTAGAGATCTAGTTGATGTGGTGGCTCTAGGGCTTGATCAGAGGCTCTCCTCCTGAATTAGGGTTTGAAGTATGAGACGAGGGGGCTCTCCTCCAGGGTCAGGGGCCTTGCTTATATAGCCCTTTCGGATGAATCTGGGCCGTTGGATCAAACCGACATTGATCGTGCAGTTTTCCTTGATCCTCTAGGTCGGTGGAGCATAATCCTCGAGGCGGAGCCTGATTGGCTCCGGGGCCAGGGCGGGCGCCCTAAGGACCAGGGCGGGCGCCCTATGTCCGGCTCCGTTACGCCTCCCATTCGTTCTCGTGGCTTCTGGACTCTTCTAGATGTAAGATAATTACGTGTTCGGTTAATATCCCGTCATTAATCCGACATGTGGGCCTTTCTTCCGTATTTCCTGATAACCCCCTGTAGAAATAGATAAACAGCAAAACTCATGGAATTCTGTCAGATAAAACCCTAAGTCTAGGTGTTGGTTTCATTTGGATCCTTTTCTCTATTTATTTGATAGTTATAATTGATACTTAAGGACCGTCAACAAGTAGAGGGTCAAACGTGGTCTGGTCTCTGACCGGCGCGTCTGATCACATTTTACTAAGGAACGAACGACGTGAATCTGACGTGCAGGGCCCGCGTCCGACGACCGCTAACTTACGGTGCCATCACCCTGGCTCGCGCGCGCATTGCAACATTAAGACGACCAGATGCTAGGGCGCGTCAGGTCGGCTTTGACTTGACACGTCCGGTCACATTTTTGTGCTGAAAAATCATCTCTGGAAATGATCTGACTCCTCATGGCTTAGCGTCTGGTCAATTGAGCATCGAGTCCGGTCATCACTTAACTACATGAGTGACTGGCTAAGTGACCATTGGAGCTCGACGAATGAAATTTTAAAGCAGTGACACATGGCAAAAATCTAATGACCGGACACTGGGGAGCTGCGTCCGATCAGCCAGACCGGTGTGTTCAGTTAGTGTGAGCAGAGCTTAGTGAGTAAGCCAATGGCTCTATTCTTTAGAGGGGCTCTATAAATAGTGTTTGGCCAGCTCCAAGGGACCTCTCTTAGCGCTTTGACATACCTAACATCCTTGTGAGCCTAAGCAAACACCTTCCACTCATCTCCATCCTTGATTCATCATCAAAGTGAGGTTGGGAGTGATTCCTAGTGTATTTGCTTGAGTGATTGCATCTAGTCACTGCTACAAAACATAGATATTGTAAACACAACCTTGTAAGACATACATCAATGTGATACAAAGAAGTTTCATAGTAACACAAAACTATGTGTTATAGACGAGGGTTATAACACAAAGCACTTATTTTATAAAAATGTGTTACAGACAACGATCTTAGTAACACAAAATTTAGTGTTACAGGTAAAATGTTACAAAGATGGTACTATATTGTAACACATGAATGGAACATGTAAGATATGTGACAATTATGTACTCTATAGTAACACAAAATAATGTTACGATTAAAGTGTTATAAAGAAAATATCTATGTGGACCTTTCGAATCACGAGCGGCAAAGGATATCACACATTGGTAGTCGTTTTTATCTATAGACAATCACATCATGGTCACCACACACTACTACTGAATAGATTTTTGCAGTCGATCAAGTATGATTTTTGGAGGCAGGCAGGGAGTCCACCTTTGAAACGACACCTATGTAAATCGATATTTTCAGAGGTGGTCAATTGCCAATCTCTGACAATACATTAAAAAACAAAAAAAAGAAAAACCTGTCAACAAACCGCCGAGCCCTTCCCTGCGGCACCATCGTCACCGCCGCTCGTCGGACCTGAGCGATGTCGCCGATCCTCGCTGTATCCAAGCCACGACCACCGCTGCAAGCCCTGTGCCACTGCAGATCTGGATCTGCAGCTCCGGTGCTGGGCTCTAGATCTAAATATTTGAGACAACTTAAAAACTTCTAAGCATACTAATATCTGAATGATTTGTATCTGGTGTTAAGATCTGAGAAAAAATTTGGATGTAACACATGATATGGGATATAATGCTAGTATTCGTCTGTGTCTGATGAATATGGTAGCATAATTTCAAAGATTCAAATTCGCTTCATTCAGCTGTAGTAAGAACAACAGGAATGAATATATAATTCTGCATCTATATTGTTGATACTCATGGGACATGGGTGCAGAACAGGAGAGACTGCATGTGCTCTGGCCAATCTGGGACTGCATTCAGCCGTTGGCTACAGAGGACAGAGGAGCAGCGACAAGGCATGTTCGCAGTGCCGCAAGTTTCTTGGAATCAATCTGCAGGTTAGTGTGTTGCCCTCCCCTTAGTCCCCTACCCATCACCGAAGAAATTTATGGATTGGATGATTACAGAAATATAATCCAAAATAATGGAAGGGGATATAATTTAGTATGTAGATTCCAAGACCTATATATGTCGCACAACCATCCATCGGATGATTAAGGAGAAATGGGGCAGTTGGAATTTGACGAGGAAAAGCAGGGAGGCAGAGTGATTTGTGTGGTAGGATGGCGATTTGAGGTTGAGACGCAACAGGGATAATGGTGGGTTAGGGCTTGTCATATGGCGGCAAGGGAAAAACTTCAGATACTGCCTCCCGCCAATATCTCCTAACTCCCGCTTTGCTGGCCTGTAGGCGGACAAATTTGTAGGGGAAAAACTTCACGCGGCAACATCTTATA
Organism: Saccharum spontaneum; assembly: GCA_022457205.1. Classification (NCBI taxonomy): domain Eukaryota; kingdom Viridiplantae; phylum Streptophyta; class Magnoliopsida; order Poales; family Poaceae; genus Saccharum; species Saccharum spontaneum. Next base: position 30,296,940 of record CM039617.1, on the reverse strand, counting down.
AATAAAACAGGATATTTGGAGGCGCATGCTACTAATAATCTTTTATTAGCTTTTTTTATATTGATAATAATCACTTAAAAATACATACATGATGATAGTTATGCTCTTTAAATAAAATGCAATGCCGCCTCCTTTTATTCTTCGATTTTACATGTATTAATAATTTAGATTTATTTTTGAAAGACATTAATATTTTTGGTGAAATCATGAAAGAAACAAACTATGTTCCATAGGCAGCTGAATGATTTTGGCAAAATTTTGCCAAGATTTATGAAACTTGTCTTTTTCTCATTGGGTACAATTATTTTTTGAACCGATCTAATTTTTAACTAAATTTATCTTTCTACCAAAAGTCATTTTTAGAGATAATTTATCCTTCTATCTCTAAATTATTATAAAATAATTATAATGATATCTAAAATTGGTTACTAAGAGCATCTCCAAGAGTTTTTCATATTTTGTTCCCCAAAATATGATGTTTGCCAACTCCTAAATTAGTATGGGGAGAAAAAAAAGAAGTCATTTCCAAGAGTTTCCTATATTTCTGTCCCAAAAGTTTTTTTCTCGGCACTTTTTCCTACGATCCGGTCTCATATTTTGTATTAGGAACCCTAAATTTGTTTCTGTACACATTTAAGCCCTTCCACCAGATCTTTCTCTCTTGCGCTTTTCTCACCTGGAACCCTGTCTTTCTTCCTTTTTACTAGACGGACCAGGAAACTCCGGATGTGCGCTCCTAGGCCGCACACATATATGCGCGCTCGGGATAGATTTTTGCGAGGTTGGAAAAGATGGGGAGGGAGGATACCAAACTATTGAGAGAGTTTTTTCTCATTTTGCCAAAAAATTAAGGATGGGAAAAGCCGGATGGCAAACTATTGGAGATGCTCTAACTTTTAGAAAACTTGCATGTCAACATGATTTTGGTGTATGATCATTTCAAAAAAAATTCCAATAATTTTAACAAAGTTGTACTATACATTGTTCGCAAATGGATGCATCTCTTACATAGTAATATGTAACTATATAAGAGATGTACCATTTGTGAAGAATGTGTAGTCCCACTTCTTAAATTTTTTTGACCAGTCCCACTTCTTAAAATTGTTTCAATTTTTTATGGAATTCTTACAAACCCAAAATATGTTTTTGTGTCATTTTATAGAATTTCTTGACCAAATTTAAATAATGTTGCAAATATATTGGGGAATTACCATAGAATAATTGTAATAATATCTAAACTTGGTAAGTAAATTCTACAAACTTGTATGACAACATGTTTTTGGCATATAATCTTTCCATAAAAACAAATTATGTTAACAAAGTAGTACTATGCATCCATCACAAATGGATACATCTCTCACGTAGCTGTATGAAACTATGTGAGATATGCATCTGTTTATGAACAATGTATAGTCTCAGTTTATTAAAATAATTTGAAACTTTTAGAAATGCTTATAGGACCATAATATGTTTTCTTGTCAATTTGTAGAATTTCATGGCTAAATTTAGATATCATTACAATGATTTTGTGAAATTACCATAGAATAATTATAATAATATCGAAACTTGATTATTAAATCCTATAAACTTGCATGAAAACATATTTTTAGTGTCATTTTAGGCTTGGAAAGCAATATTTTTACATGTCATTTTCTAGCACATGCACTCAAAGGAAAATGAAAAGTTGCTTAACAAAGCACTTGCTTGAAATTAGATGTCAAACAACAAATTATATGACAAAGCCTACAAAGTTTCACAACTTTTTAAGAACTACAATTTTTGTTTTGGTCCTTTCTCCATCAGAGGTCATCTAAAACATTCAAATTTCAAATGTGAGAAATTGAAACATAGATTTTTCATCCATAAATGATTTCAAATGAAAATGTTGTCAACTATAAAGTTGCATTACTTTTTGAGATCTACAACTTTTGTTTTGATTGTTTCTCCATCCGAGGTCGTTTGAAAAATTCAAAGTTCAAAGTGAGAAATTCAAACGTAATTTTCCATACATAGATGACTTCAAATGAAAATATTTTCAACTACAAAGTTGTATAACTCTTCAAGATCTACAACTTTCGTTTTTGTTGTTTCTCCATCTGAAGTAGTTTGAAAAATTCAAATTTTACTGTGCAGTTTAGAGGCCGTTGAAATAACTTAATTCAAAATACAAATATAATATTTTGATAGGAATCTTAAAATTTGAAACTAAAAAAAGCTACTATGCCAAGAGTTTTTGGCATCTAATTGAAAATTACAAGAGTTTTTGAGGTCGTCTTGCATTTTGGATTGACAAGAGAAGATCTAGATAAGTAACAATAAATGGAGGGATACTAAATATCGTTCACCTAGTGAATGAGTTTGAGAAAAAGTTTACTCATATAAAAATTATTTATGAAATAAATACACAAAACCTTTTTATGGTATACACAATTATACATGATATATGGTGAAACTAAAATTATTTTCCCATAATTTTTTTTGGAATTCCATAGATAAGCGTTGTATTTTCACAGTTTCCATAAAAGATCTATTAAATAATCATAAGTTTCCATACATCCATTTAATGATTTCCCTCTATGCGTCAGATTTATTAGGTAGAATTTCAGTTTATAGTAATATACTAAGTAAATAAGTTGCTCTAATTTTCCTTAACTGAGTCGGGAGACCATGTAAAAAGAACTTCTAGTCTATTGTTTTTCCCACCAAAATTTGCCTCAAAAGATTTGGTACTGCCAACATTTTTTTAAGAGGCCCGCCAACCAAATTTTGACTAGACGTGAGGGGCTCGGGAACAGGGGATAACCCATTTGCCCTTCACCTTCGCGGGGCAGTTCAACTTTCAGCTCTTTCGGTCGCCCCATCCCAATTCGTGCGTCTAGCAAGGTGAGGAGCACGAATCCTCACCACCCCCTCTCCCACTTCCGATGAGCTTTAAGCAGTGTTGGGCTCTGTCGATCCGTCCTAGTGCCGCTGGCTACTAGTGCGAGGAGAACCGATGTACAGGCGTACAATGCCCAACCCCTGCACAACGGCGCCGCTGGCTCAGACATGCCCCTCCACCCCACGTACAACGCCCTTCATCCCTACGGCACACACCATCCCATTCTCAGGTGAGTTTTCTCACTACTCCTTGCGTAGTTCTCTTCCAATCTGTATGGAATCGAATTGTTGTTGATGCCTTGATCTGATTTGGCGATCTCAGCCTTGATGTTATTTTTCATTTCTTCTAGATCTCTTCTGGTGATGTTCTGATATGAAAATCCTAAATTGGGATCGCCATCTCCCCCTGTTCTGTGAGCCCGATGGTCTGAATTCGGATCGTCTGATCATGATCACAAATTTCTGTTTCCTAAATTGGGATCACCATCAGAGACCAGACAAATCCTCAACTATGAGTTGGGAACCAATGCTACACCACACCTTTTGATCTGATCTTTGAGCTGCTACTGAATTTATTTGCATATCAATACCGAGAAATTTCAATATTTAACTCTGAATTCGTGTGTCTCTCAAGATTTAATATCCAATTCATATGCCTTTCAATATTTGACCCTGTACACGCGAATTCTTTTAATTGGAGAGATTTCTCACATTTTCTCTCCTCCATTTTTAATATCCTCTTCTCTACACTGGGCCACCGTAAAAGACCAAATGCCCCGGCAGTTCTCTCGCCAAGCCCTTCTCCTCGCGGCAGTGCTCGCCGCCTCGCTTGCACTGGTGGCCGACGCGCCGGCCCCCGAGCTCCAGGCCGAGGTGGCGCATTTATGAGATGGCGTACATGGACGACAGCACAACGAGACCCCGCTGCTAGGCTGCTGCTCCAACTGCAGCGCGGTGGCGCACCCTCCTTGCCTCGGCGGCTCGGCGTCCTGGTCCAGCGGCAGGCTCTCGTAAGTCGTAGGTGGCGTTGCCGAACGTGGGGTGATCACCATGACTAGGGCAGACACGATGAGCTCCCCCATGAACCTCCTGCACACTACCTTTTGGAGATGATTATTTTTCAATCATGAACCTCGTGGCCATGAATCGTCTTTGATTCCTGAAAAGACCATGCGTGTATATTTTATACTCCTAGATTGGACAATGCTTGATAGGACTGTCTTTTTTGTTTGTATAAAAAACTAAGGCAATACAATCTCGTTCATGTCGTGGTTGGAAGAGTTCATCTTTCAACAATGAATCCGTAGCCAATATAATCTGGACCCATCCTTACTGTTGCGACCTTGCGAACGCTGCCTCTTGAATTCCGTTTGGCTAACGACCGCCGGCTGTCTCGTGGCCGGAGGCGGCCGGCGGCCGGCGGCCGTGGTCACCTGGGCAAGTGGCGGCGAACTGTGGCCTGGTGGCACGGGCGTCGTCGCGATCCTATTGGCGGCTGGCTGCTCGAGCGGTGGGTGGGGCTGGCGGCGGATGGTGGACTGGAGCTAGAGTAGCTAGGACCAGGCGGCGGCTGGAGCGGCGCGTGCTCTGCGAGCAGCGACCCCGCCGCGACGATTGTTCGCGAGCAAACCAAACCAAGCCTGGGAGTATTGAAATGGAGGAATATCAGTAGATCCTGGCAAGGTGAAAGATGTATTGAACTGGAAACCACCTATCAATGCAAGTGAGATCCGTAGCTTTTTGGGATTGGCTGGTTATTATAGGAGATTTATAGAGGGATTTTCAAAACTTGCAAAACCAATGACTGCATTGTTGGAGAAGAATGCCAAGTTTGTGTGGTCCGAGAAGTGTCAGGCTAATTTTGGGGAATTAAAGAAAAGATTGACTACTGCACCCGTCTTAGTTTTGCTAGATCTGAATAAACCTTTCTCTATCTATTGTGATGCATCTCGATTGGGATTGGGATGTGTTCTGATGCAAGAAGGTAGAGTTGTGGCATATGCATCGAGGCAGTTAAGGAAGCATGAGTTAAATTACCCTACTCATGATTTGGAATTAGCTGCAGTAGTTCATGCATTAAAGATATGGAGACATTATTTGATTGGACACAAGAGTGATATATACACTGATCACAAGAGTCTAAAGTATATCTTCACTCAAACGGATCTGAACTTGAGGCAGCGTAGATGGTTGGAGTTGATAAAAGACTATGATCTAGAGGTGCATTATCATCCTGGAAAGGCCAACGTTGTTGCTGATGCTCTTAGTAGGAAAAGTTATGCAAATGAAATACAAGTAATGCCTATGCCAAAGGAATTGTGTGCTGAGTGCAAGCATCTGAACTTAGGATTTACTACTAATGCAGTGGAACTAGTATTAGAGCCTACCCTGGAGCAAGAAATCCGTAAAGGTCAGCAGAAGGATGAAAAGTTGAGAGAGATAGCTGAAAACATAGTGAAAGGTAAATCTCTAGGATTTCGTAAGGATGAAAATGGTACGCTATGGTTTGGGAAAAGGCTGTGTGTGCCCGAAGATAAGGATATCTGAATGGCCATTCTGCGTGAAGCTCATGAGTCAGCTTATTCCATACATCCAGGGAGTACTAAGATGTACTTAGATCTGAAAGAGAAATATTGGTGGTATAGTTTAAAGAGAGATGTAGCTGAGTATGTTGCCCTGTGTGACACTTGTCAAAGGGTGAAAGCAGAACATCAGAGGCCTGCAGGATTGTTACAACCTATGCAGATACCCGAGTGGAAATGGGAAGAGGTCGGTATGGACTTTATAGTTGGGTTACCACGGACTCAAAGAGGATATGATTCAATTTGGGTGATAGTGGATCGTCTGACTAAGGTTGCTCATTTTCTGCCTGTGAAGACTACATATAGCAGTGCGAAACTGGCAGAGTTGTATATTGAAAGAATAGTGAGTCTACATGGAGTTCCTAAGAAGATTGTGTCTGATCGAGGTACTCAGTTTACAACTCATTATTGGCAAAAGATACATGAATCATTGGGGACCAAACTAAATTTTAGTACAGCTTATCATCCCCAGACAGATGGTCAAACCGAGAGAATTAATAAGATATTGGAAGATATGTTGAGAGCTTGTGCTCTACAATATGGTACTAGCTGGGATAAGAGTTTGCCATACGCAGAGTTCTCTTATAACAATAGTTATCAGAAGAGTCTTCAAATGGCACCGTTTGAGGCTCTGTATGGACGAAAGTGTAGGACCCCGTTGTTCTGGAATCAGACAGGGGAGAGTTAAGTGTTTGGGCCTGATGTATTAAAGGATGCTGAAAAGAAAGTGAGAATGATTAGAAATAATCTAAAAATAGCACAGTCCAGACAGAAAAGTTATGCCGATACTCGCAGAAGGGAGTTGACTTTTGAGGTAGGGGATTATGTCTATTTGAAAGTGTCACCCATGAGAAGTGTGAAGAGATTTAACATGAAGGGTAAATTGGCACCAAGATATATTGGACCTTTCAAGATTATAGAAAGACGTGGTGAAGTGGCATATCAATTGGAATTACCCGAGAGTCTGGCAGGTGTACATGATGTGTTCCATGTGTCTCAATTGAAGAAATGTTTACGAGTACCAGAAGAACAGATTCCGATAGAGGAACTCACTGTTAAGGAGGATCTTACATATGAGGAGTTTCCTATTAGAATTTTGGAGACTGCGGACAGAGTCACGAGAAGTAGAACAATCAAAATGTGTAAAGTACAGTGGAATCGGTATACCGCAGAAGAGGCTACTTGGGAACGAGAAGAGGATCTGAGAAAAACTTACCCGCAACTGTTTGAGTAAGCATCGGTCGAATCTCGGGACGAGATTCATTTTAAGGGGGGTAGAATTGTAACACCCTAAAATTTGAAGAGAAGAAAATTAGGAAAAATGTGATTTTTATATTTATTTTTGTGAAGCATGCAACTTTAGAATAAGAATAATTTTATAAATTTAAAATCAAATATAAGGGTAGAAACATGATTGAGCATTCATGCTGCTGCATTTGGAGTTTTGTATTGAGTGGTTTAAATCAAATTCAAATTTGATTTGAAAATCTTTTGAAAATTAGCTTTGAAAAATTAGAAAAAGAAAAAGAAAAGGAATTTACTTTCTTACCGGGCCGCCTTCCTCCCTCAGCCCTGAGCTCGGCCTGCCAGCGGCGGCCCAACTTTTCTTCCCCCGCGCCCCCTTCGCCCAAATGGGCCGAGCCCAGCCGCGGCCTGTCGGCCCGTCGTCATCACGCGCGCGGCCCGCTTGACCACCGTCCGCCCGTTTTCGGTTTGAAGTCGCCGACATGTGGGACCCGCCTGTCAGCGGCTGTCTTCCACCTTCCTTTCTTCTTCCTCCGGCCGACACCGCCTTCCCTCTTTCATCCGATTCGATCGACCGAATCGATCTCGAATCCCTCTCCTTCCTTAGTTAGCGGCGCCTCCGGGCTGTAAAAACGGAACCCCGTGCCTCCCCGCTCCTCATTAAGCCCCTAAAACCCTAGCCTCGACACCCCGGGAAGGCCACCGTCGAAGCTCCGCCTCCACCGCCGCCTTGCCGAGCTAGCCGCCGCCCTCCGGTTGCTCTCCGGTCTCGTTTTCGCGCGGGGTAAGGTCGCATTGATGTGCTCTTTCTTTTGGTGCTGTCGGTTTGGAGAATGACGCTCGGGATGATCATCTTCGCAACTCCGGCGATGTCCCGGCCATGGCGCCACCGCGGAGGGTCGCCGTCGGGACCAAACCCGGCCAGAGCGCCCCCCGTCCCCTCCCCCGATCGATCTGGACCGTCCGATCTAAAACGGACGGATCGTATTTAAAGATAATGGTTCGGCTGGCATTTTTGTTAAAGAGCCCCTGAGGTTTTCAAATATCTAACCCGCGGTCCAAAGCGTAAACCGGGAAAATACGTTTTGATTAAATAAAAACGTAATTCGTTTCGGAAAAAGAAAAATACGCTTTTTGATATTTATAGTTTTGCCACTCAGTTTGTTTTAGTCGTAGAATCTTCGTTTTAACTCCGATTTGATCCATTCAAATTGCGTTAGATTCATATTTGAGAGCTCTATCCAATGATGCAACTGTACAGTAGGTTTGGATTAATTTATTTTCGAGTTTTAATTAAAGTATTTATTTTTCTATAGGAAATCTTTGGAAATTCATAACTTTGTCGTTTTAGCTCCGTTTTTCGTGATCTTCGTGTCTGTGTGATCCTAGCGAGTTGTAGATTCGTTTTAAAGACTTTTTATCTTATTTTCTTACTGTTGGTGTATTGTTCTAATTATAGCCTTGTTTGTCTATGCATGATTGCCTCTGGATGTGTGTTGTTGATATTGGTTGATCAAGTATAGACGGTGAGCAATTCGTTGGAGATCAAGAGCCTTATTACGAGCAAGATCTTTAGGACCAGTTTGAGCAAGGCAAGTATAGCATGGGATTATCCTTGTTGTCCTATTCACTTTATGCAATTAATATCATTATGCATTTATTCCTTGTTAAGGATGACTTAGTGATTGATCCTATACCTTGGTACCCATTGTGATGCATTGATTAGTATGGCTAGTGCTTAAACATGGACTATGATCATGTAAATTGATTAGAGGAATATGCAACAAACATTAAAATATGATTTTTGATTATTGTTTAAAGGGGATTAGAGCATGTGGGTTACTTTTGATGCTCTAATTGCTCTCCATAAGGACTCATCTATAAGCGACAATCCGGGATTTATAGTACAACTGTGGGGGCTATATGGCTCTGGCTTTAGTCATATAGAAGGACCTTTTCTAGCTTGTTAGAGGTAACCTTTTTGGCGTAAGAATGGCTTGACGAATCGGGTATAGTGCGGCCTCTGTCCTTATGTGTATAGGCTGCGGGTTATTGTGCCATTTGGAAGGGGGGCTCTACATCTGTTTGCCGAGTGAATCTAATGGCCCTAACTTGTTAGACGAACCTTCGAAAGACTTCATAGTGTGTACCCTGCCTGCTCACCTTGGTAGTGTTTTGGGAGTAATTAACCCGGGCATTTGGGTAACACGACTCACAGTGAAAGTGTACAACCTCTGCAGAGTGTAGAACTGTTATAACAGCCGTGCTCACGGTCACGAGTGGCCTTGGACCCTTATGGAATAGTTGAATAATTGTTTATGTTTATGTTTTTGCTATTCATTAATCATTTCACATGGATCATATGTTTATTGTTTACATTGAGACCTTTTGATGCTATTGATATACTAAAATCATGTTAACTAAAAGCTATATGCTGATAAACCAATGATTATGCCTTTTTGAGCCTCATGAACCCCATGTTACACTTGTTGAGTACGAGATGTACTTACGCTTGTTTATTTCTCTTATTTGGATAAAAATCCCGGATGGGTAACAGATGGAGGTAATAGTGACTACTACGCCTACTTTCCTGAGGATTACTAGTCTTGCTGTCAACTAGTCAATGTACCTGTGAGTGGAGCTACCACAAGAGATTTTTATTTATACTTCCGCTACATTTGTGTTAAGACTAAGTGTTTAAATATCGTGATGTAATAACATTTGCCATGATACTTCTGTTATAATTTGTGAACTTATGTGTGATTGATCTCTGGGCGCACATAAGGGTAAGCATTCCATTTGGTCGATAAATGGGTGTGACAAATTGGTATCAGAGCTCTTGTTGACTGTAGGACGCAAGCCTAGCTATCAATGGTCGATTTAGTGTCATCTTTACACTATTTTTATGCTCACTATCTTGCTCTTGTTATTTGATAAATTTTTATGCTTCTTATGTCTCATTCTATTACGAAATTTTGCCTCTATTCTAACTTCATCTAAAAATTCTGTAGATGGCCCGTGACCGTAAGACTGCCCGCATCAGCTCTGGAGGATATTACCCACCTCGTGCCCTGCATGCAACTGAAGAGCCACAAGAGCCAGAACCTCAGGAACAGGAGCAGACCCCTGTAGCACCAGTCCAAGCACCAGCACCTCCCCAGGAAGAGACTGAGCCTGAAGAAGATCCAGAAATCGTCGAGATTGAAGATGGTGAGGAGGAAGCTAATGGAGGAGTACAACCCCCGTCTCCACCACATGAAGCTCCTAAAGATATGCCACCTCCTCCAATGGGGTGGACTGTGAGGATCTACCACAAGAATGGAGGGGATGCTGTCTCTCATATTCGCCTAGTGGGGATGCTCACTGCTTACTTCGCTGATTGGCATCCAGCCGTGGAGTACGTCTGCTGGGAGTACACTCATCCACTAGAGAACACGTACTGGAAGGCAAGGGCAAGCATTTTTGCACACAAGCAAGACAAGGGGGCATATCAGCTGGACAGGATGTTCTCTCATGTGGGACATCGAGCTACTATAGAGGATAGCATTGAAGATGCTGCTTTTGAAGCATGTATGGGTCTTCGCTATCTTCGCTTTAACCTTATGAAGCATGACATTCATCGCTTCCTTCCTCGTGCACACCCCGAGCTTGGATGGGCTATGACAGATCCAGTGCAGCTAGAGCCACTACCTCGGGTGATGGTGAACTTTGTCTATGATATGATGGACAGGAAGCTGCAACTAGAAGAGATGGTGAGGGCACAAGGGAAGACTATCAAAAGGTGCCAAGCAACCATTGATGAGCTCTGAGCAAACCAAGGCATGCCCAAGATTTACGAGACATTAGAGCATGAGCCACTTCCTTAGGAAGTAGGAGTCCTTTATGTAATAAGAACGTTCTTAGTAACGTCAGTTGAGTCAGTCGAGTCTGTCGTGTGGTTTGAACCTTGGTGTGCTAGTTGCTTTATTATTATGCTTATGTGTGAGTTGGATCTTTGTTTGAGTGTCTGGACTTGTAGGCATGTCTACAAGTTCCATTCTTAAGAATAATAAGTTTAATAGTCAGGGAATAATAGTTGGGTTTGATATTATCTCGTTTCTGTCCTTGCTGTTTTCTGGAGCAGTCTCTAATGTTTTTGCTATAGTTTAAAAACGGTTCGTGCAACATTTATGAAATTTTTATGAGAGAAACTAGACTCAAGCATCTTTCAAATGCCACTGGAATCACCTTTTTATCTAATCTGGTTCGAGAGATATAATTTTCACAAGTTAAAGTTTCTGCACAGTCTGGAATCTGGAACAGTTTCTGTTACGCCTTATTTTTCATAGACTTAACGACAGAATCTGGTCTTGAGGTCTGAATAGAAATTGTGGATAATTTCATAAGCTTTCCAACCATATAAAGCACGCCTCTTTTGGACTTCTGTAGCCCGAGATATGATTGAAATACTGAACTGTCAATATTGCTACTCGTCCAGAAAATTTTCAGATCTCATTCTTAATCTTATACGTGGTTGATAACCTGGATTTCTTAAAGTTTGCATGTTTATGGGTGGCAGATGGCCGGAAGAGGAAGAGGCAGAGGTCGTGGAAACATTCCCCCAAATCCACCACCACCACCGCCACCAACTATCGAGCAGCTGCTGGCAGTACAGACGCAGTTGATGCAACAACTGGTGCAGAATCAGCAAAATCAGCCAGTTGCTGGGGTTCAACCACGTGATAAGCGTGGTGAATTTTTGAAGGGTCGTCCCCCAGTGTTCACACATGCTGCTGATCCTTTGGAGGCCGATGATTGGCTTCGTGCTGTGGAGAAACAACTCACCATTGCACAATGTGATGACCGACAGAAGGTGTTGTTCGCTTCTGGGCAACTTCAGGGAGAAGCTCAGGATTGGTGGGAGTCATATGAGTATGGTCGTCCTGCCAATGCTCCTGCAGTCACCTGGCAGGAGTTTAGAGAGAACTTCAAGGCTTACCATATACCTGAAGGAATGATAGAATTGAAGGCGGAGGAATTCAGGAACCTGACCCAAGGGTCAATGACTGTAGCTGAGTACCGTGACAAGTTTGCTCAATTGTCACGATATGCTCCACATGAGGTGGCCAATGACAATGATAAGCAACGCCGCTTCTTGAAGGAATTATATGATGGACTACAGTTGCAGTTGATGTCCAATACCTATCCTAACTTTCAGACGCTTGTGAACCGCGCTATCGTGGTAGATAACAAGCGCAAAGAAATGGATGCAAAGAGGAAGAGGTTACAGGGACAAGCCTCCAATAGCAACACCCGTCCACGCACTGGCTTTCAACAGAATACTCAGCAGAGGCCTCCTTCTGGACAGTGGAATCGTGGTCAAGCCCCATTCCGTGGACAGTTCCCTCAACGTCCCCCATTTCAGCCACAGAGTAGCAACCAACGTCCACCACAGCAGAATGGGAATCAAGTGCAGCATCAGGGTCCTTCCAACAACACTCCTGCAAAGACTAGTGCTCCCAATACTCCTAACAGGTGTTTCCGTTGTGGAAAAGAAGGTCACTTGTCTTACAATTGCCCGGAGAAGCCTAACCAGCAGACTCCCCAGAGACAGAGCAGCCACCAGAAGCCTGCACTTAACTCGGGAAGGGTGAATCACTTGTCCCAGGAAACTGCAGTGGAGGAGCCAGAAGTTATGCTTGGTACGTTTGATGTCCACTCTACTCCCGCCACTGTTCTTTTTGATTCTGGAGCATCACATTCTTTCATATCACAATCATTTGTTAGAATACATAGAATCCATTTGTGTGCCATGAAGAACCCTATCTTAGTAAACTCACCTGGTGGAAGCATGCCCGCATCTTATCGCTGTCTTCCAATTAGTCTCAACTTAAGGGGGGTAGAGTTTACAGTTAGCCCTATAGTATTGAGAACAGCTGGGATTGATCTTATATTGGGAATGGATTGGATGATGCATCAACAAGCAGAGATTCAGTGTAAGGATAAATCAGTTGTGCTGACAACACCAAAGGGTGATAGAATCAGGGTTGAAGTAAAAGTGCAAAAACAAGAGACCGCTACAGTGAACCAGCTCAATGATGGTGCCAACCAGGAAGATCCAGTTGTGGAGGAGTTCTCAGATGTGTTTCCGGAGGAATTGCCAGGTATGCCACCAGACCGTGACATTGAATTTATTATTGAATTATTACCTGGAACTGCACCTATAGCTAAGCGTCCATATAGAATGGGAGTAAATGAATTAGAAGAACTTAAGAAACAAATTAAGGAGTTGCAGGATAAGGGTTTTATTCGTCCTAGTTCTTCACCATGGGGAGCACCAGTGATTTTTGTGGATAAGAAAGATGGAACTCAGAGGATGTGTGTAGATTATCGGTCTCTTAATGAGGTTACTATTAAGAACAAGTATCCATTGCCTAGAATTGATGACCTGTTTGATCAGTTGAGAGGAGCTTGTGTATTCTCCAAGATTGATCTTCGCTCTGGATATCATCAATTGAAGATTCGTGCCAGGGATATACCCAAGACAGCATTTACCACACGTTATGGGTTATATGAGTATACAGTGATGTCCTTTGGTTTGACTAATGCTCCTGCATACTTCATGTATTTAATGAATAAGGTGTTCATGGAATATCTGGACAAGTTTGTAGTGGTATTCATTGATGATATACTAGTGTTTTCCAAGACGGAGGAAGAACATGCTGAACATTTGAGGTTGGTCTTGCAGAAGCTCAGAGAACACCAACTATATGCAAAAAGGAGTAAATGTGAGTTTTGGCTGAAGGAAGTTTCTTTTCTGGGTCATATTGTTTCAAATGGACGAATATCAGTAGATCCTGGCAAGGTGAAAGATGTATTGAACTGGAAACCACCTATCAATGCAAGTGAGATCCGTAGCTTTTTGGGATTGGCTGGTTATTATAGGAGATTTATAGAGGGATTTTCAAAACTTGCAAAACCAATGACTGCATTGTTGGAGAAGAATGCCAAGTTTGTGTGGTCCGAGAAGTGTCAGGCTAATTTTGAGGAATTAAAGAAAAGATTGACTACTGCACCCGTCTTAGTTTTGCCAGATCTGAATAAACCTTTCTCTATCTATTGTGATGCATCTCGATTGGGATTGGGATGTGTTCTGATGCAAGAAGGTAGAGTTGTGGCATATGCATCGAGGCAGTTAAGGAAGCATGAGTTAAATTACCCTACTCATGATTTGGAATTAGCTGCAGTAGTTCATGCATTAAAGATATGGAGACATTATTTGATTGGACACAAGAGTGATATATACACTGATCACAAGAGTCTAAAGTATATCTTCACTCAAACGGATCTGAACTTGAGGCAGCGTAGATGGTTGGAGTTGATAAAAGACTATGATCTAGAGGTGCATTATCATCCTGGAAAGGCCAACGTTGTTGCTGATGCTCTTAGTAGGAAAAGCTATGCAAATGAAATACAAGTAATGCCTATGCCAAAGGAATTGTGTGCTGAGTGCAAGCATCTGAACTTAGGATTTACTACTAATGCAGTGGAACTAGTATTAGAGCCTACCCTGGAGCAAGAAATCCGTAAAGGTCAGCAGAAGGATGAAAAGTTGAGAGAGATAGCTGAAAACATAGTGAAAGGTAAATCTCCAGGATTTCGTAAGGATGAAAATGGTACGCTATGGTTTGGGAAAAGGCTGTGTGTGCCCGAAGATAAGGATATCCGAATGGCAATTCTGCGTGAAGCTCATGAGTCAGCTTATTCCATACATCCGGGGAGTACTAAGATGTACTTAGATCTGAAAGAGAAATATTGGTGGTATGGTTTAAAGAGAGATGTAGCTGAGTATGTTGCCCTGTGTGACACTTGTCAAAGGGTGAAAGCAGAACATCAGAGGCCTGCAAGATTGTTACAACCTATGCAGATACCCGAGTGGAAATGGGAAGAGGTCGGTATGGACTTTATAGTTGGGTTACCACGGACTCAAAGAGGATATGATTCAATTTGGGTGATAGTGGATCGTCTGACTAAGGTTGCTCATTTTCTGCCTGTGAAGACTACATATAGCAGTGCGAAACTGGTAGAGTTGTATATGGAAAGAATAGTGAGTCTACATGGAGTTCCTAAGAAGATTGTGTCTGATCGAGGTACTCAGTTTACATCTCATTATTGGCAAAAGATACATGAATCATTGGGGACCAAACTAAATTTTAGTACAGCTTATCATCCCCAGACAGATGGTTAAACCGAGAGAATTAATCAGATATTGGAAGATATGTTGAGAGCTTGTGCTCTACAATATGGTACTAGCTGGGATAAGAGTTTGCCATACGCAGAGTTCTCTTATAACAATAGTTATCAGAAGAGTCTTCAAATGGCACCGTTTGAGGCTCTGTATGGACGAAAGTGTAGGACCCCGTTGTTCTGGAATCAGACAGGGGAGAGTCAAGTGTTTGGGCCTGATGTATTAAAGGATGCTGAAAAGAAAGTGAGAATGATTAGAAATAATCTAAAAATAGCACAGTCCAGACAGAAAAGTTATGCTGATACTCGCAGAAGGGAGTTGACTTTTGAGGTAGGGGATTATGTCTATTTGAAAGTGTCACCCATGAGAAGTGTGAAGAGATTTAACATGAAGGGTAAATTGGCACCAAGATATATTGGACCTTTCAAGATTATAGAAAGACGTGGTGAAGTGGCATATCAATTGGAATTACCCGAGAGTCTGGCAGGTGTACATGATGTGTTCCATGTGTCTCAATTGAAGAAATGTTTACGAGTACCAGAAGAACAGATTCCGATAGAGGAACTCATTGTTAAGGAGGATCTTACATATGAGGAGTTTCCAATTAGAATTTTGGAGACTGCGGACAGAGTCACGAGAAGTAGAACAATCAAAATGTGTAAAGTACAGTGGAATCGGTATACCGCAGAAGAGGCTACTTGGGAACGACAAGAGGATCTGAGAAAAACTTACCCGCAACTGTTTGAGTAAGCATCGGTCGAATCTCGGGACGAGATTCATTTTAAGGGGGGTAGAATTGTAACACCCTAAAATTTGAAGAGAAGAAAAATAGGAAAAATGTGATTTTTATAATTATTTTTGTGAAGCATGCAACTTTAGAATAAGAATAATTTTATAAATTTAAAATCAAATATAAGGGTAGAAACATGATTGAGCATTCATGCTGCTGCATTTGGAGTTTTGTATTGAGTGGTTTAAATCAAATTCAAATTTGATTTGAAAATCTTTTGAAAATTAGCTTTGAAAAATTAGAAAAAGAAAAAGAAAAGGAATTTACTTTCTTACCGGGCCGCCTTCCTCCCTCAGCCCTGAGCTCGGCCTGCCAGCGGCGGCCCAACTTTTCTTCCCCCGCGCCCCCTTCGCCCGCATGGGCCGAGCCCAGCCGCGGCCTGTCAGCCCGTCGTCATCACGCGCGCGGCCCGCTTGACCACCGTCCGCCCGTTTTCGGTTTGAAGTCGCCGACATGTGGGACCCGCCTGTTAGCGGCTGTCTTCCGCCTTCCTTTCTTCTTCCTCCGGCCGACACCGCCTTCCCTCTTTCATCCGATTCGATCGACCGAATCGATCTCGAATCCCTCTCCTTCCTTAGTTAGCGGCGCCTCCGGGCTGTAAAAACGGAACCCCGTGCCTCCCCGCTCCTCATTAAGCCCCTAAAACCCTAGCCTCGACACCCCGGGAAGGCCACCGTCGAAGCTCCGCCTCCACCGCCGCCTTGCCGAGCTAGCCGCCGCCCTCCGGTTGCTCTCCGGTCTCGTTTTCGCGCGGGGTAAGGTCGCATTGATGCGCTCTTTCTTTTGGTGCTGTCGGTTTGGAGAATGACGCTCGGGATGATCATCTTTGCAACTCCGGCGATGTCCCGGCCATGGCGCCACCGCGGAGGGTCACCGTCGGGACCAAACCCGGCCGGAGCGCCGCCCGTCCCCTCCCCCGATCGATCTGGACCGTCCGATCTAAAACGGACGGATCGTATTTAAAGATAACGGTTCGGCTGACATTTTTGTTAAAGAGCCCCTGAGGTTTTCAAATATCTAACCCACGGTCCAAAGCGTAAACCGGGAAAATACGTTTTGATTAAATAAAAACGTAATTCGTTTCGGAAAAAGAAAAATACGCTTTCTGATATTTACAGTTTTGCCACTCAGTTTGTTTTAGTCGTAGAATCTTCGTTTTAACTCCGATTTGATCCATTCAAATTGCGTTAGATTCATATTTGAGAGCTCTATCTAATGATGCAACTGTACACTAGGTTTGGATTAATTTATTTTCGAGTTTTAATTAAAGTATTTATTTTTCTATAGGAAATCTTTGGAAATTCATAACTTTGTCGTTTTAGCTCCGTTTTTCGTGATCTTCGCGTCTGTGTGATCCTAGCGAGTTGTAGATTCGTTTTAAAGACTTTTTATCTTATTTTCTTACTGTTGGTGTATTGTTCTAATTATAGCCTTGTTTGTCTATGCATGATTGCCTCTGGATGTGTGTTGTTGATATTGGTTGATCAAGTATAGACGGTGAGCAATTCGTTGGAGATCAAGAGCCTTATTACGAGCAAGATCTTCAGGACCAGTTTGAGCAAGGCAAGTATAGCATGGGATTATCCTTGTTGTCCTATTCACTTTATGCAATTAATATCATTATGCATTTATTCCTTGTTAAGGATGACTTAGTGATTGATCCTATACCTTGGTACTCATTGTGATGCATTGATTAGTATGGCTAGTGCTTAAACATGGACTATGATCATGTAAATTGATTAGAGGAATATGCAACAAACATTAAAATATGATTTTGATTATTGTTTAAAGGGGATTAGAGCATGTGGGTTACTTTTGATGCTCTAATTGCTCTCCATAAGGACTCATCTATAAGCGACAATTCGGGATTTACAGTACAACTGTGGGGGCTATATGGCTCTGGCTTTAGTCATATAGAAGGACCTTTTCTAGCTTGTTAGAGGTAACCTTTTTGGCGTAAGAATGGCTTGACGAATCGGGTATAGTGCGGCCTCTGTCCTTATGTGTATAGGCTGCGGGTTATTGTGCCATTTGGAAGGGGGGCTCTACATCTGTTTGCCGAGTGAATCTAATGGCCCTAACTTGTTAGACGAACCTTCGAAAGACTTCATAGTGTGTACCCTGCCTGCTCACCTTGGTAGTGTTTTGGGAGTAATTAACCCGGGCATTTGGGTAACACGACTCACAGTGAAAGTGTACAACCTCTGCAGAGTGTAGAACTGTTATAACAGCCGTGCTCACGGTCACGAGTGGCCTTGGACCCTTATGGAATAGTTGAATAATTGTTTATGTTTATGTTTTTGCTATTCATTAATCATTTCACATGGATCATATGTTTATTGTTTACATTGAGACCTTTTGATGCTATTGATATGCTAAAATCATGTTAACTAAAAGCTACATGCTGATAAACCAATGATTATGCCTTTTTGAGCCTCATGAACCCCATGTTACACTTGTTGAGTACGAGATGTACTTACGCTTGTTTATTTCTCTTATTTGGATAAAAATCCCGGATGGGTAACAGATGGAGGTAATAGCGACTACTACGCCTACTTCCCTGAGGATTACTAGTCTTGCTGTCAACCAGTCAATATACCTGTGACTGGAGCTACCACAAGAGATTTTTATTTATACTTCCGCTACATTTGTGTTAAGACTAAGTGTTTAAATATCGTGATGTAATAACATTTGCCATGATACTTCTGTTATAATTTGTGAACTTATGTGTGATTGATCTCTGGGCGCACATAAGGGTAAGCATTCCATTTGGTCGATAAATGGGTGTGACACCCTGCCGTGAAACTACCATATACTAAGCAGCGGTAAATATTGTCTAAGCAAACAATTAAGTAGTAGCTTAAATGGAGGAAAAGCAATCCAAGGAGTATGACATACTATATAACCTAAAATTAATTTTTCGCATGTACTTACTCTTTTTAATTAGCTTGTTTTTATAGCAAAATGGTCATATGGGAAGATAAGCAGGATTAGGAGAGGCTGCAATAATTAAAATTGTACAAGGTAAAATTAGATTTGGATTCTTTTTGTTCGTATTTATATATGTCTTTCTTTATACACGTCTAACCATAACACTTGTTCTCAAGCTCCAAGTTCAAATAAAGTTATAAATATGCTACTGTTTCAATAAATTAAATTGCTTCAAAGTGAATTCTCAGTATGTCATTTGCTTACTATGAATAGCTCGCTTATTAAAGAGTACTTCATTCATGTATCTGGTCTTTCTGATGTGTTTCATGCAGTTAGGTGTTTGCTGAAATGCGGAAGTAAATATGGAAGATTTGAAGCAACAAATTGTGATTGTGCATGATTCACTCTGGCAAAACACACAGGAGCTATACTCTCTTTCAAGTTTGTCATTTTTTTCTAACATACATTTTGGATATATTTAGCATGTGACATCTTCATGTGTTAGTTCGCTTCAAGCAATTATGCTTTCTTTTATAGGTTCAAAAAAGGGGCTAATAAGCACATCTTGGATTGCTTTCTTAATTGTTTGCTTTCTTCTCTGTTATCTTTTTCTTTCTTCTGTTTAACAGTTTTAATTTGTTCTGTGTTAAAGCAACCATTGATGGTGACCCCTTTCTTTTTGCTATTATATGATTGTAGCTGCTTCTAAGTTTCTAATGCTAAGTGCATCAATCTGTGCGCAAATAGGAAATGCAAGGCATCTTTAACTCACAACATTCTATATCAGATTTCGCAGTATTTTGTTCGTGCCATGACTTTCTTTTTTACTTTCATTTCATGATTGCATAATTAGGAAGTCTCAAATACATTACCATCTTACTAATACAACTCATACCGATGTGTACATGTTTCTAAATTTTCCTTATGTGCTCAAATACATTTCCCCATCATTAACTTAACTTCTAATGTTAACCAAAGTATTTTCCAAAATAACAATGTTAATGGGTCAATGAATTAAATTTCTACACATCTACTGAGGAGTGTTTCTAAAATATTGTTATAGCCTAGAGACTTAGTGTTGGCTATGACTTAATAACATACTACTGAAATTTACTGATGCATATGTCATTGTGTATTTTTTTTGGAGCAGAAAGATACAGAGTTTGAGTGGAGCCTCAGAGTCATGGCATGGTCACGTTAAGCAATTGTACAATGTCAAACAAGCAATTCCCAAGGCTACATAAGATAGATTACTTTTGTCATCACAATGATAGTTACAAACTTCATAGTTCTAGTTTGGAGATATAAATAGAAGCATTGTATAAACTTAGTCACTTTACATTATGATTGCAAATACTATTTTAGAGGATAATGGTTTAATTGACATATGTGATTATGAATTTCTATTTTGGTATAATTCTTTTGCGAAAAATGTTTTATTAACTAGACATTGAATGCAATAGGTGTTTCCAAAATATCATCTTGCTGCGATAAATCCAAATGCAACCGTTATAATTCATTGTCATAATCTATTGTTACAATGCTCTTGCATTGCGTTATCTTATTTCCACGTACATTGAGTGATGCTATGAGATTTGGTTACAACCGTAATATTTCGTTGTGATAATATTTCTTGCCACAACACAACTTTCGTTGCAATAGAACCTATTGCAATAAAATATTTGCGTGGCAATTGCGGCTACAGCCACAAAATGGTTTTTGTACCAAGAAATCATATATATAGCAATGGAACAAACTACGTGGCAATTGGTTCTGTTCATTGTAACACTAGACAAAGCGTTACTGGAGCTCAAAAAAGTGTTACAAACTATATACTCTACCATAATATGGAAGTGTTACTAGACCTAAAAAAAGTGTTACAACATATAATCATGGTAACACTAGACAAATGTTCCAATAGGTAAATAAATGTGTTCCAATAGATGGCTCTATAGTAACATGACCAATTGGAACACATAAAAAAATGTGTTACTAAGAGGGCTAGTAACACTTTCTTGAGCCTATAGTAACACAATTTGGTGTTCCTATATCCCTGCCCTGTAGTAGTGAGTGGCACTTGGGGATCGTTGTGGCTATGGATTTCTGTTACCCTTGGTGGTTGCCGCCACCTAGAGGCTTGGAGCAGTGGTGGAGGTCCAACATGTGTTGCTGATTGTCCGTGACCGGCTTTGGTGATCTTGTGAGGGGTCTTGTACCTTCCCCAGCGGAGAGCCGAAAGGTAACTCTAGTAGATTGCTCGTGTTATTGAGTTACCTCACTTGTGGGTCGATTCTTGTGGTGTCCAATGTGTGGACGAGATTCGTGCTACACCTCTTAGCGGCCGAACCACTAAGTGTTGGTCGACACAACGAGGACTAGCGTGCCGGCAAGCACATAAACCTCTGGAGAAAAATCGTGTGTCTCCTTTGTGATTGATTCATTAGATTTCTCCTGGTGATTGGTCTTCTTCCTATTATGATTGGTTCATTCCTTGACGTGGCGGTATAAAGATCACATTCCTCTTATTTACATTCCTGCAAACTAGTTGTAACAAGTTCTTTAGTGTAATTAATTTTGAGAGCTTGACTTACCTTTGCTAGTGTAGCTTCTCACCTAGTTGAGCTCTTTAGTATAGCTAGCTTTTGAGAGATCGTAGTGAATTCACCATTGATTGACTTAGAGATTATAGCAACTAGAATTGTCGGGATAGGTGGCTTACAACACTTGTTAGGCCAAGCGCAAAAAGCTTTATAGCCATTTAGTTGTCTAACAAGTTTGCTTAGTGTTTTGTAGATTTTAAATTAGGCTATTCACCCCCCTCTAGCCAATTAGGAACTTTCAAGTGGTATCAGAGCCGTGGTCACCGTTTAATCAAGGCTTAACAACCTTGGTGTATAAAAGATGGTTCAAATTGTGTTCAACCATGTTAGGGGTAAACCACCATTCTTTGATGGTACGTCATTTGACTATTGGAAAAGAAAAATGAAGATGTACCTTGGTTCAATCCATGACAAGGTGTGGGTGTGGTAGAGAATGAGTTTGTGATTCTTGACCCTACCAATCTCACCAACAATGACAAGATCAACAAGCAATACAATACCATAGCACTCAACACCATATACAATGGCATTGATTCAAAGGTGTTTGAGCAAATCAAAGATCTTGAGAAGGCAAGTGAAGTTTGGGTGAGACTAGAAGAAACATATGAGGGCACTTCTATGGTAAAAAGTGCCAAGCTCTACATGCTCAAAGACAATCTATCCAACTTCAAGATGAAGGATGATGAGTCCATACCGGAGATGTTCTATAGGCTCTAAGTTATTATCAATGATCTTAAGAGTTTGGGTGAGAAGGTGAAGGACGAGGACTTCTCTCACAAGTTCTTGATATGTTTGCCCAAGAGATTCAAGACATTGAGAACTATCATCTTTAGAGGTGGATTGAAGGATGTATCTCCTAATGAGGTACTTGGAGATGTCATGGCCGAAGATCAATACAATGATGATGATGAGGAGGCTGTGAAGGTGGAAGACAAGAAGAAGAAAAGTGTGGCATTCAAAGCTGGCACTTCATCCTCCAAGAATAAGAGCAAGGGTGAAACCAAGAAGGAAGATACAAGTGATGAGGAGTGCTCAAATGATGAAGCTCTAGCTCTCTTTGTGCGCAAGTTTAGCAAGATGATGAAGAAGGGCTATCATACAAGAAAGAGAAGAGATCACTCCAAGAACAAGGAATATGTGAGGTTGGGCTACAAATGCAAGAGTCCCGATTACATTGTAGCGGATTGTCCCTATAATTATGATAATAAGGAGAATGATAAGAAGAAAACATGAAAGAAAAGGAGAAGAAAGAAAAGAAGATGACCTTCAAGAAGAAGAAGAAGAAGAAGGGTGGCTCCTATGTGGTGACATGAGATAGTGATGCTTCTTCGGATGATAATAACTCTAGTGATGATGATAAGGCATCCAAGAAGAAGAAGGCTCTTGCAAGTATTGCTATCAACTAAAAGCCTTCACTATTTGACACTACATCATGCTTCATGGCCAAGGGAACTAAGGTAAAATATGATGAGAGTGATGATAGTGAATGTGAAAGTGATAGTGATGATAATAATGAATTCTCTAATGAACAACTCATGAACATGCTAGAACAAACTAATTCAATGATTAATAAGAAGAGAAAGAAGTGCAAATTTGCAAAAGAAGCTTGATGCTCTTGAGCAATCCTTTGATGAGCTCAATGCTACTAATGAGAGGCTAGAGGAAGCCCATAAGAAGCTTGGCAAAGCTCACTCCAAGCTTGAAAAAGCTCACTCCTTGCTTCTTGAACAAGATAAGGAAAGGGTGATAGTATCATGTGATGTGGGCATAACATGTGACTTGATTGATGAATCCTTTTATGAACCCATTGTTATTGCTCCCACTAACCCTTCTTGTAGCTCATCATCCACCACCACCATTCCTACCTCTACTACTAGTGATGGTTTCACTTGTGATGCCTCACTAATGGTTGAGAATAAGACTCTCAAGAGAGAGGTGGATGAGTTGACTCACGCCCTAGGCAAGGCCTATGGTGGTGAGGCCCACTTGCTAAAGTGCTTGGGTAGCCAAAGGTTCTCTCTTAACAAAGAGGGATTAGGCTATACCCCCAAGAAAGGCAAGGTGGCCTTTGCTACTCCTAAAGCTAGCTTTGTGAAGAGTAATGGTCGGTTTTGCAATAGATGCAAGCAAGTTGGGCACTTAGAGCAATATTGTAAGAATAAGAATAAGAGCAATTCTAATGTATCCTCAATTTATTTTGATTCTTGTTACATGCTTACCAAGGGTGTGAATGGTGAGAAGGCTAAGTTCATTGGTACACAAATTGTGGGCCCAAAGAAGAAGGCCATTTGGGTGCCAAAGACCTTGGTAACTAACCTTCAAGGACCCAAGCAAATTTGGGTACCTAAAAAGAATTGATCTTCTTTTGTAGGTCAATTACAAAGCCAGATGAAGGCATTGGGTGCTTGATAGTGGGTGCACACAACACATGACCGGTGATTCAAGAATGTTCAATTCAATCAATGAGAATGATGGCAATGGGGTTAATAGTATTACATTTGGTGATAATAGCAAAGGCAAGGTCAAGGGTCTTGGTAAGATTACAAAATCTAATGACTTGAGCATTTTCAATGTGCTACTAGTAGAGAGCTTGAACTTCAACCTATTGTCGATAGCTCAACTTTGTGATCTTGGTTTCAAGTGCATATTTGGGGTTAATGATGTAGAGATCATAAGTGTAGATGGCTCTAACTTGGTATTCAAAGGATTTAGATATGAGAATCTATACTTAGTTGATTTTAATGATAGAGAAGCTCAATTGTTAACATGTTTACTCACTAAGTCTAGCATGGGTTAGTTATGGCATAGAAGGCTTGGTCATGTTGGAATGAAACAATTGAACAAATTGATTAAGCATGATTTAGTTAGAGGCTTGAAAGATGTCACATTTGAGAAGGACAAGCTATGTAGTGCATGTCAAGCTAGAAAGCAAGTTGGCAACACTCATCCTAAGAAGAGCATGATGAGCACATCCAAGCCATTTGAGTTGTTGCATATGGATTTGTTTGGACCAACTAGATAAACTAGCATTGGTGGCAACAAGTATGGATTTGTGATTATGGATGATTTCACTAGATATACATGGACGTTCTTTCTTGTTGACAAGAGTGATGAGTTTGCTACCTTCAAGATATTCATCAAGAGAATTCACAATAAGTTTGAGACCACCATCAAAAAAGTGAGAAGTGACAATGGAAGTGAATTCAAGAACACAAGAGTTGATGATTTGTGTGATCAGTTTAGTATTAGGCATCAATTTTTGGCCAAGTACACTCCTCAATCAAATGGCCTAGTTGAGAGAAAGAATAGAACTTTGATTGATATGGCAAGATCAATGTTGAGTGAGTACAATGTGAGTCATTCATTTTGGGCCGAAGCAATCAACATAGCTTGCTACAATAGCAACCACCTCTATTGTCACCCCATGATGGAGAAGACACCATATGAGCTCTTGAATGGAAGAAAGCAAAATATTGCATACTTTTGGGTGTTTGTATGCAAATGCTACATATTAAAGAAAGGCACAAGATTGAGCAAGTTTGAGAAGAAATGTGATGAAGGTTTCTTGCTTGGTTACTCCACTACTAGCAAGACTTATAGAGTTTGGAATTTGGCTAGTGGTACTCTTGAGGAAGTTTATGTATGGAATTTGATGAAACCAATGGTTCCCAAGAGGAAGATAAAAATCTAGATGATGTGAGAGGCACTCAATTGGCCAATGCAATAAAGAAGATGGATGTTGGTGACATAAGGCCTAGAGAAGTGATTGAAGTTGAAGATGATAAAGATCAAGTGCTCTCTAACTCAAATGTGCAAGCTAGTGGTTCTCATGATCAAAATCAAGCTAGTTCATCATCTCAAGTTTAAGATCAACAAGTGTCTAGTTCATCATCTCAACCAAATGACCAACCAAGTGCAAGCAATCAAGTTCAAGTGCTCTAACCTACAAATGTTGCAAGAGATCATCCTTTGGATTCTATAATTGGTGATATCTCAAGAGGTGTGCAAACAAGATCAAGATTGGCATCATTTTGTGATTTGTGTCATCCATTGAACCCAAGAAAATTGATGAAGCTTTGAAGGATGTTGATTGGGTAAATGCTATGCATGAAGAGCTAAACAACTTTAAGAGAAATCAAGTATGAGAATTAGTTGAGAGACCTAAGGGACACAATGTGATTGGAACCAAATGGGTCTTTCGCAACAAGCAAGATCAAGATGGGATAGTTGTAAGGAACAAAGCAAGATTAGTGGCTCAAGGTTACACTCAAGTTGAAGGTCTTGACTTTGGAGAAACATATGCCCCCGTTATAAGATTGGAAGCAATTAGGATCTTGTTAGCCTATGCTTGTGCCCACAACATCAAGTTGTATCAAATAGATGTGAAAAGTGCATTTCTTAATGGGTACATCAAAGAGCTTGTGTATGTTGAGCAACCTCTCGGTTTTGAAGATGAAAAGAAGCCCATCTATGTTTACAAGTTGAAGAAGGCTTTGTATGGTTTGAAGCAAGCACCAAGAGCAAGGTATGAAAGGTTGAGGGATTTCCTACTCTCCAAGGGGTTCATCATGGGCAAGGTTGACACCACTCTCTTCACCTAGAAGATTGGAAATGAATTGTTTGTGTTACAAATCTATGTTGATGATATCATATTTGGATCAACCAATCAAGATTTTTGTGATGAATTTAGAAAGATGATAGCAAATGAATTTGAGATGTCTATGATTGGAGAGCTTAGTTACTTCCTTTGTCTTCAAATCAAGCAATTGAAGAATAGTACATTTGTGAGTCAAGGCAAGTACATCAAAGACATGCTCAAGAAGTTTGGGATGGAAGATGCAAAGGGAATTAGTACACCAATGGAGACAAATGGAAGCTTGGATAGTGATACAGGTGGCAATATGGTAGATCAAAAGACGTATTGGTCTTAGATTGGACTACTCTATGTGACCGCATCAAGGCCAGATGTGATGTTTAGTGTATGCATGTGTGCTAGATTTTAAGCCTCACTAAGAGAAAGTCATTTGAAGGCAACCAAGAGAATATTGAGGTACTTGACGCATACACAAAATGTTGGATTGTGGTATCCCAAAGGAGCAAAGTTTGAGTTGATTGGATATTCGGACTCTGATTATGTGGGATGCAAAGTTGAGAGAAGAAGCACATCGGGCACATGTCAACTATTGGGAAGATCACTTGTTTCTTGGTCATCAAAGAAGCAAAATAGTGTTGCACTTTCAACTACCGAAGCTGAATACATTGCTGCCGGTAGTTGTGCACAAATTCTTTGGATGAAGGCCACCTTGAATGATTTTGGAATCAAGTTCAAATAAGTGCCATTGCTATGTGACAATGAGACTGCCGTGAAGCTCACTAACAATCTGGTTCAACATGCAAGAACAAAGCACATAGATGTCCGCCATCATTTCATTAGAGATCACCAACAAAAAGGGAACATATCAATTGAGAATGTGGGCACCAATGATCAACTTGCCGATATCTTCACCAAGCCACTTGATGAGAAGAGGTTTTGCAAGCTAAGGAATGAATTGAACATACTTGACTTCTCAAATATGTGTTGTTGCACCCTCATTATATGACATGCATCTCCTTCAAGCAAAGCAAGGTAAAGTTGATTGATATGTCATTCATCCATTGCTAAGGACTTATTTAGTGCATCTAGTCATTCCTATCATGTCTAAGGATCATTCATGAAAATCAAATGAATTTGATGCTTGTATGGTACCACTATTGCTTGTATGCTTGAAATGATCTAGTGGTAGCATATGACATGTTTGTGGGCTTCTGAACCTAGTGTTTGATCTAGAAAATGAGCTATAAGTGTTTAACTCAACATGGTGCATAATAACCCTCACTTGGAGGTGTGAAGAAGCTTGCCCTTGGATCAAACCAAGTTAAATATCTTTTGCAAGTAATCTAGATTGAACCAATTTGGGAAAATGATCCTCATTCCACATGGTTTCACCCCAACCTATCTAAAATTTGAGCTCAACTTTTGTGGTCATTAATGCCAAAGGGGGAGAAGTAATTCGCAAAGATAGTGTGATAGAGGGAGCAAACTAATGAAATGAAATTATAAGGGGATCAATTAAAATTTAAAACACACAATTAGGGGAGCAAGCTCATAAATTTGTATGTTGCATTTGGATGTGCATTACATATGTTTTCTTGCATGGCACAAGTTTTTAAAAATCCCTATCCATGATTGTGTGGTGTATGCTAGATTATAGAAAATGATTGATGAAATGAAAACTAGCATGCATAGGATGGTAGTTAGATGTGCCTTGCATGTTTTTCAAGTGGTACTAGAACCTTGCTTATAATGTTGATCTCACGAGGTATCTAGTGTTCATGTTTTGCAAGTGCCATCTAACCAACCATGGTGCTAAGGATGGTGTATATTGGCAACTCCGATTGGTATCACATTTCAAAGGTCCATTCTTTACATCTTAGCATCATTTGGAAAAAATTGACTCCTATATTTCCTAATCTAAGCATATGTGCAAGCTTTCAAATCCAAACTATTAGCAATATGTAGGGGGAGCAATTGCTACTAATTTGGGTTGACAAAACTTGTCCATAATCTTTACACGTGGTAATATGCTTGGGCAAGCAACATGAATCCAAGAAAATTTTATCGAATATCTTTGTAAATAGGTTGTCGTCAATTACTAAAAAAGGGGGAGACTGAAACCCCTAGTTTGGTTTTGGCTAATTCATAAAACCTTAGTACTAACCTCTATGCCAAGTGGGTGAATTAGATGAGATTGGTACAATCCAAGTGATGGAGCTAAGAAGATGATCATGGTGCATGGTGATGACCAAGAGATGATCAAGTGCTCAACTTAGAAAAGAAGAAAGAGAAAAACAAAAATAGGCTCAAGGCAAAGGTATAAGTGATAGGGCCATTTTTGTTTTGCACTCAAGACATCATAGAGGGTGTGAGTGACTTAGGATCGATAGTCGTACTATAAAGAGGGGAAATCTTTTGCTAAACGGTTTATCGAGTGCCACTAGGTGACATGATTCATGCATTGCATTTAGGAACCTAGTGTGGTAACATGTCACCTTTGTAAAATGCTTTAAAAATGCTAACACACGTGCACACAAGTTCTACACTTTGTGGTTAGCAAGTTGGAAGCAAGGGTGAAGCGGTCGTAGACTTAGAAAAAGAAAAGGAGCAAACTGAGAGCGACCGGACGCTGGCGTCAGCATGACTGGACACAGATCCCTACGTCAGGTCTGTAGAGGTTGGTGGTGAGCAGAGGGTCGGACGTGGTCTGGTCTTTGACTGGCGCAACCAGTCACATTTTACCGAGGTACGAATGATGTGGATCTGATGTGCAGGGCCCACGTCCGATGACCGCTGATGTATGGTGACATCACCCTAGCTCGCGCGCGCGTTGCAACAATAAGAAGACCGGATGCTAGGGCGCATCAGGTCGACTTTGACTTGACGCGTGCGGTCAAGTTTTCACACTAAAAAATCGTCTCTAGAAATGATCTAACTCCTCGTGGCTCAGCGTCCGGTCAATTGAGCATCGAGTCCGGTAATCACTTAACTACGCGAGTGACTGGCTAAGTGACCGTTGGAGATCGATGAACGAAATTTGAAAGCGGAGACACATGGTGAAAATCCAGTGACTGGACGCTAGGGAGCTGCATCCAGTTAGCCTGACCGGCGCGTCTGGTCAGTGCAAGCTGAGCCTAGTGAGTAAGCCAACGACTCTATTCTATGGAGGGGCTCTATAAATAGTGTTTGGCTAGCTCCAAGGTACCTCTCTGTGCACTTTGACATACTTGTCAAAGTGAGATTGAGAGTGATTCCTAGTGCATTTGCTTGAGTGTTTGCATCTAGTGGCACTTGAGGATTGTTGTGGCTATGGATTTCTTGTTACTCTTGGTGGTTGCCACCACCTAGACGGCTTGGAGCAATGGTGGAGGTCCAGCATGTGTTGGTGATTTTTGTGGCTGGCCATGGTGATCTTGTGAGGGGTCTTGTACCTTCCCCAGTGGAGAGTCAAATGGTAACTCTAGTGGATTGCTCGTGTCATTGAGTTACCTCACTTGTGGGTTGGTTCTTGCAGTGTCCAACATTGACAAGGTTCGTGCTACTCCTCTTAGCCGTAGAACCACCAAGTGTTGGTTGACACAACAGGGACTAGCATGCCAATAAGCATGTGAACCTCAGGCAAAAAATCATGTGTCTCCATTGTGATTGATTCATTGGATTTCTCTCGATGATTGGTCTTCTTCCTATTGTGATTGGTTCATTCCTCAACGCGGCGGTATAAAGATCAAATTCCTCTTATTTACATTCGCGCAAACTAGTTGTAATAAGTTCTTTAGTGTAATTAGTTTTGAGAGCTTGTCTTACCTTTGCTAGTGTGGCTTCTCACCTAGTTGAGATCTTTAGTATAGCTAGCTTTTGAGAGATCGTTGTGACTTAGCCATTGATTGACTTAGGGATTATAGAAACTAGAATTGTTGGGATAGGTGGCTTACAACACTTGTTAGGCCAAGTGCAAAAAGCTTTATAGGCATTTAGTTGTCTAACAAGTTTGCTTAGTGTTTTGTAGATTTTAATTTAGGCTATTAACCCCCCTCTAGCCAATTAGGACCTTTCAAGTGGTATCGGAGCCATGGTCACCGTTTAATCAAGGCTACCGTTGAATCTCATTTCAGTCCGTTTGGAGATAGTGTTATTGTCAATGCAAGATAGGTGCATGATTTGTGCCAAACATACCATAAGATCAAAAATCATTTTGGACACGCCTGATGGTACTCCTAGGTGATGAGGCTCAAGTAGAAGCGTATTTTGATCCATTTCGAGATAGTGCTAATCCTAACACAAGATAGATGCAGGGTTTGTGCCAAACATACAACATGCTAGAAAATCATTTTGGACACACCTGATAGAACTCCTAGGTGACATGGGTCATGTGGAATCTCCTTTTGCTCCATTTAGAGACAATGTTAGTGTCAGTGCAAGATAGGTGCACGGTTTGTGATGAGATCCCGTAGGGTTCGCTGGCCGATCTTTCGATGAGAGATGGTGGATAACTCGATTTGTGGTTGGAGACGACGTTCACGGCCCGACTACAACCGTCCAAGGACACTGCGCCTTAGCAACCGATACACCTCCTCCGATGGCTGCCGTGATCTTGCGGCACGACAACCAGCCACTAGGGCACCCGTCCTGCAAGCAATCGAAGAACCAGCAAGAACAAGAAGAACAAGCACTTAATTGCCAAATAAATATGAAGGTTTCAATCTAAAAACATAAGATGGTGAGGTTCTGAAAACAATCAGTCAGGTGGTTGATCCAACACGCACGCTAAAAGGCGGTAGCAATAGCTAACTCGATGAAACAAAACCTGATCTGTTTGTGGCGGCCCTAGAGGCATATAAGTAGATGGGAGGATGATCAAAAGGGTGTTTGAGTCATTCTCCAACCCTAGGACGCGTCCCTAATGGACCCAACTTGATACATGGGCCATCGGCCCAAAATAAGGTGACGCAGCACCATTGATAGAAAAGGTCTCGGTACAAAAATAGTTACTGCAGAAGCATCTGATAAGATATATCCATGAGGCTAGATCCGTTGGAAAGTAGACTTGATAAGCTTTCCAAAAAGTGCTAGAACGTCCCAATCCAAGTCCGTATGAAGTCGTGGCATGCATCACAAGTTGGTGCTATCCTGCAGTCCAAATCCAGCCGGCGCCAATCCCCTGCCCTTCTGATCCTCTCCATCATTCCTAAGTAAAACAAGAGTGCACGTGTTTCCATTGTCTAAATATGATGGACAAGAGTTTAAGAATAAACTTACTTGATGGTTGAGTTGACGGGCACGAGCACGAGTAAGAGGACCAAGTGGTGCTAGCGATGGTGTAGGTGTGGTGTTGATGTCCTCATCATCCTCCCCTTCTTGAATTTGAGTCATCCTCGACTCAAGCTCAACGTCCTCACCCAAATATGGCTTTAAATCTGTAATGTTGAATGTGGGACTAACCCCAAAATTTGCAGGCAGATCCAGCTTATATGCATTATCATTAATTTTCTCTAACACTTTAAATGGTCCATCAGCCCTAGGCATCAATTTAGACTTTCTCAATTCAGGAAACCTATCCTTTCTCAAATGCAACCAAACTAAATCTCCAGGTTCAAATATTAGTTCCTTTCTACCTTTATCACCAGCAAACTTATATTTAGCATTCATACGCTCTATGTTTTCTTTAGTTGTTTCATGCAGTTTTAACATCAATTCAGCACGCTTAGTAGCGTCAAAATTTAGTTTTTCAGAAGATGGCAAAGGCATCAAATCAATAGGAGCACGAGGCAAGAAACCATATACAATCTGAAATGGGCACATCTTTGTAGTAGAATGCAGTGAATGATTATAAGCAAATTCAATATGAGGCAAGCAATCTTCCCACATCTTAATGTTCTTCTTTAAAACAGCCCTTAACATAGTAGACAAAGTTCTATTGACAACTTCAGTTTGACCATCGGTTTGGGGATGACATGTAGTAGAAAACAAAAGCTTAGTTCCTAGTTTTCCCCATAAAGTCTTCCAAAAATGACTAAGAAATTTAGCATCACGATCAGAAACAATTGTGTTGGGTACACCATGCAAATGAACAATTTCTCGAAAGAACAAATCAGCAATATGAGTAGCATCATCAGTTTTACGACATGGTATAAAATGTGCCATCTTAGAAAATCTATCAACAACCACAAACACACTATCATATCCCTTTCTAGTCCTTGGCAAACCCAACACAAAATCCATAGAAATATCTTCCCAAGGGGCACTAGGAACAGATAGAGGCAAAATACAAACCATGTGGATTTAACCATGACTTAGCCTTTTGACATGTCATGCAACGAGCAACAAATCTCTCCACATCTCTTCTCATCTTTGGCCAAAAGAAATGACCAGCAAGTATATCCTCTGTTTTCTTGGCTCCAAAATGCCCCATCAAGCCACCTCCATGTGCCTCCTGCAGCAACAACAAACGAACGGAGCTAGCTGGAATGCATAGCTTGTTAGCTCTAAACACAAACCCATCACTAAAGATGAATTTGTTCCATCCTTTCCCATCTTTACAATGCAGCGACACTTCTTTAAAATCAGCATCATTAACATATTGGTCTTTAATTGTTTCTAATCCAAAGATTTTGCAATCAAGTTGATTCAGCAAAGTATATCTCCTAGACAAAGCATCAGCAATAATATTCTCTTTCCCTTTCTTGTGCTTAATAACATAAGGAAAAGATACAATAAATTCAACCCACTTAGCATGTCTACGGTTCAATTTCCCTTGACTACAAATATGCTTCAAAGATTCATGATCAGAATGAATAACAAACTCTTTGGGCCACAAGTAATGCTGCCATGTTTCTAATGTGCGAACAAGAGCATACAATTCCTTATCATAAGTAGAATAATTTAGAACAGGCCCACTCAATTTTTCACTAAAATATGCAACAGGTTTGCCTTCTTGTAACAAAACACCACCCAATCCAATTCCACTAGCATCACATTAAAGCTCAAAAGTCTTATTAAAATCAGGAAGTTGGAGGAGGGTGCATGTGTCAACTTATCTTTTAGCATGTTGAAGGAGTTCTCGTGTACTTTGCCCCAACTAAAAGGCACTCCCTTCTTCATAAGCTCATTCAAAGGTGCAGCAATGGTGCTGAAGTCCTTCACAAAACGGCGATAGAAACCAGCAAGTCCTAGGAAACTTCACACTTGGGTGATAGTCTTTGGTATAGGCCATCCCTGTATAGCTTCTACCTTGGCTTGATCAACCTCAATTCCCTGTGGAGTCACAACATAGCCAAGAAAAGACACTCGATCGGTGCAAAAGGTGCACTTCTCAAGGTTACCAAATAAACATGCATCTCGTAAAGCATTAAAAACAGCACGTAAATGATCAAGATGTTCATCCATAGATTTGCTGTAAATCAATATATCATCAAAGTAGACTACAGCAAATTTTCTAATGAAAGCACGCAGAACCTCGTTCATTAATCTCATAAAAGTACTTGGTGCATTAGTTAACCCAAAAGGCATGACTAACCACTCATATGAACCAAATTTAGTTTTGAAAGCAGTTTTCCATTCATCTCCCAATTTCATACGAATCTGGTGGTACCCACTACGCAAATCAACTTTAGAAAACACAACAGCACCACTCAGTTCATCAAGCATATCATCCAAACATGGAATAGGGTGTCGATATCGAATGGTGATATTATTAATAGCTCTACAATCAACACACATGCGCCATGTACCATCTTTCTTAGGCACTAAAATAATAGGAACAGCACAAGGACTAAGGGACTCACGCACATAACCTTTGTCGAGTAGTTCTTGCACTTGTCGCTGTATTTCCTTCGTTTCTTCTGGATTTGTCCTGTATGGCGCACAATTTGGCAAAGATGCACCAGGAATAAGATCAATTTGGTGCTTAATCCCTCGTATTGGTGGCAGCCCCGCTGGTATCTCACTTGGAAAAACATCAGAATACTCCTGCAAAATGTTAGCAACAGCAGGGGGCAAAGAATGCTGCATAACGTGAATTGAAATCAAAATGTCCTTGCACACCAAAGCATAGGCAACAGAAGTGGAAGCAACCAATTCATTAATATCAGATTTAGTAGCAAGCAAGCAATGTCCTTTCAATCTTATCTCATCTTTCTTACTACTCACAGATTTGGCATTTTTATCGCTCTCGCTTTTAGCTTTTGCAGCTTTAGCAAGATCATTTTGCATAATAGCTTCAGGAGACATAGGATGCAACACAATTTTTCTATCATGGTATAGAAAAGAATACTGATTTGCTCTACCATGATGCATAGAATCTCTATCAAATTGCCAAGGTCTACCTAGCAGAATATTACAAGCTTGCATAGGCACAACATCACATTCAACAACATCTTTATAGGATCCAATGGAAAAATTGATTCACACAAGTCTAGTTACCTTTGCCTTACCACTGTTGTTCAGCCATTGAATGTAATATGGATGTGGGTGTGGTTTGGTGGTAAGCGCAAGCTTCTCCACCATGTCGCTGCTAGCCAAGTTGTTGCAACTACCTCCATCAATGATCATGCAGCACGAACGCTCTTTGATGACACACTTTGTTTGAAACAATGTGTGTCGCTGATTTTGCTCCGCCTTCTCTATTTGGACGCTAAGCACACGCTGCACAATGAGGCTCTCATAATGATCTGCATTCTCTGCACCAATCTACTCTTCTGGTTGTTCGTCACTACCTACATGGTCAGCAGCAAGCAAAGCAAATGCATCTTCATCAAAATCACTAGCAGAGGAATACTCACCATCATCTTTGACGACCATAACATGCTTGCTTGGACAGTCATGCATCACATGTCCATACCCCTTGCACCGGTGACACTGAATGTCTCTTGTTCTACCAGTAGATGCCATGGATGAAGCGCTTGCAGCAGGCTTCTGGATCATCTTGGCCACTGAATTTGCGGGAGTAGCACGTGGCTTGTCACTGGATGATGGCATAGGAGTACGTGTAGTCGGAGTAGTACTCGTGCGGGGCTGCCATGAATTAGTCTTCACTGCAGAAAAATTATTCTTGGTACTGGCACGTCGCCCCTGCACTTCCCTTTCAGCTTTACAAGCAAGATGAAATAAATGGGTTACGTTAGTGTATTCTTTATAAGCAAGGATGTCCTGAATTTCTTGATTTAACCCACCCAAAAATCTTGCCATAGCAGGTTCATCATCCTCATCTAAATTACAACGCAACATACCCATTTACAATTCTTGATAATATTCTTCTACACCTTTAGTACCCTGTCTCAGTTGTTGCAATTTATGTAACAAATCACGTGCATAGTAAGAAGGAACAAATCTAGCCCTCATGATTCGTTTCAAAGCATTCCAATTTCGTGGTATGTTATTAGGATTTTTCTTGCCATGTTCTATCCACCAAACAGTAGCAAAGTCAGTAAACTCACTAGTAGCAGCCCTAACACGTGTATTCTCAGGAAATTCATGACATGCAAACTTCTGGTCAACAGCAATTTCCCAAGAAAGGTATGCATCAGGATCATACTTACCATCAAAAGGAGGTATCTTAAATTTAATCTTACTGAAAGCATCATTATTGTTGGGTACCTCGCGTCGGTGGTGACCACCCATACCTCTACGATTATGGCGTAGACGATGCCGATCACGAGTGTCATGATCATCCTGTTCAGTATCAGCA
Organism: Saccharum spontaneum; assembly: GCA_022457205.1. Taxonomy (NCBI): domain Eukaryota; kingdom Viridiplantae; phylum Streptophyta; class Magnoliopsida; order Poales; family Poaceae; genus Saccharum; species Saccharum spontaneum. The sequence goes on along the minus strand of CM039617.1, from coordinate 30,261,409 downwards.
GTATAGTCATCATTAAAATTATCTTTGAGTTACTCTTCGTCCTTGTTGTCTTCATTATGCTGCTCTTTGTCTTTCGTGTGGAAGTCATCAAAACGCTGCAGAAGAGCAGCAAGGCTTCTATCCACACGAGCAACAGATGCCTCCAATCCTGCAAGCTTGGTGTTGGTGGTAAGTTGGGTGGACTCCAATTGCCCAATCTTGTCATTGGTCACCTGTAAATCTTGATCAAGTCCTTCTGTATGCAGCTGCACTTGCCTTGTAAAATGTTGAATGATGCCCTTGGTGCGAGGAGATTGTGGAATCTTATTACTGTCCTCTGATCCTGACATGGTTCAACAAAACAAAGTGGAAACAAGATAACAGGTGAAGAAATAAAAGCCCTACAACTACTAGGATGTAGCTACAGCAAGGCGCTAACTCTCAACCTGTTTATCAAGCTCTTACCAGTTCTTACCTTGCTCAACAAGAGGGGTCAACAACCAGCAAGTCTGCAACCTTGGAAGAGAATGTATCGGTACCGCAGCAACAACACCTGTCAAGCTGTAGTCGTATATGTGGAGCTGTAGGTGGGCCAAATGCTATGCACAAGGAAAGATACTAGCACCACGTTAGTCAGAAAAGCGAGTTGAATAATCGTTCAATGGTGGTACTATGCTGGTCCTAGCCTAGACCGTGCTGGAGACGCGAGCCTGGACACAAAGGAAATCACAAACTCCACCTAACAAAATGAGACAACACAAAGATCAGCCCCTTTTCTTTTTTTGTCTTTTTTTCTTTTTTTTTCTTTTTTTTGAATCCTCAAAACTGATTATATGATCAGAGAAATATCAAATGAGCAATTCACCACACACACTCTCTCTCTCTAGAGTAAAAATGAGCCAAACTGTATACGCAAGACGTGGAGAGTTTGAGTATAGGTAGGACTACTGCTGCACAAAGATGTACTCAGATTCAGACTCAAAACAGCAACAAGGCAGCTGTCAATTCGGACTCTAAACCGATTCCAACTCGAACTCAACCCCACGTGGAATTCGGTCTGAAAACAACTCAGATTCCTACTCAGACTTGAACACAAGGATGTATTCGGATTTAGCTAACAAAAGGTTTATATGGTAGCACACGGCTGTGACTATAACGTGACAAGAACTCGAAACTCGAAAGGACTAAAACTAAGACCAGCAACTCGACGCAACCGATGCAACTGACAACTCAACAAGCCCTACTAAGCAGTGCTAGCAACGGCTCAAAAGGTCTATAGGATTACGGAACCCTAATCTACTAATTGTTTTTGGCTTTTTTGGACTATAGGAAATTAAAAACAGCGAAGGATTTGAAGTCTCTCACCGATCTACCTTGCTCTGATTACCAACTGATGAGATCCCGTAGGGTTCGCTGGCCGATCTTTCGATGAGAGATGGTGGATAACTCGATTTGTGGATGGAGACGACGTTCACGGCCCGACTACAACCGTCCAAGGACGCTGCGCCTTAGCAACCGATACACCTCCTCCAATGGCTGCCGTGATCTTGCAGCGCGACAACCAGCCACTAGGGCACCGGTCCTGCAAGCAATCGAAGAACCAGCAAGAACAAGAAGAACAAGCACTTAATTGTCAAATAAATATGAAGGTTTCAATCTAAAAACACAAGATGGTGAGGTTCTGAAAACAATCAGTCAGGCGGTTGATCCAACACGCGCGCTGAAAGGCAGTAGCAATAGCTAACTCGACGAAACAAAACCTGATCTGTTTGTGGTGGCCCTAGAGGCATATAAGTAGATGGGAGGACGACCAAAAGGGTGTTTGAGTCGTTCTCCAATCCTAGGACACGTCCCTAATGGACCCAACTTGATACATGGGCCATTGGCCCAAAATAAGGTGACGCAGCACCATTGATAGAAAAGGTCTCGGTACAAAAATAGTTACTACAGAAGCATCTGATAAGATATATCCATGAGGCTAGATCCGTTGGAAAGTAGACTTGATAAGCTTTCCAAAAAGTGCTAGAACGTCCCAATCCAAGTCTGTATGAAGTCATGGCATGCATCACAAGTTGGTGCTATCCTACAGTCCAAATCTAGCCGGCGCCAATCCCCTGCCCTTCTGATCCTCTCCATCATTCCTAAGTAAAACAAGAGTGCACGTGTTTCCATTGTCTAAATATGATGGACAAGAGTTTAAGAATAAACTTACTTGATGGTTGAGTTGACAGGCACGAGCACGAGTAAGAGGACCAAGTGGTGCTAACGATGGTGTAGGTGTGGTGTTGATGTCCTCATCAGTTTGTGCCAAACATACCATAGGCTGAGAAATCGTTTTAGACACACCCGATGGTACTGCTAGGTGATATGGCTCAAGTGGAAGCTTAATTCAGTTCATTTGGAGATAGTGCTAATCTTGATGCAAGATAGGTGCTCGAACGTACCATAGTCTCGGAAATCATTTTGGACGCACCCGATAGGACTCCTAGGTGATGTGGGTCATGCGGAATCTCATTTTGGTGCATTTGAAGACAATGTTAGTGTCAGTGCAAGATAGGTGCGGTTTGCGCTAAATGTACCATATGCTCAGAAATCATTTTGGCCCCACCCGATGGTACTCTAAGGTGATGAGGCTCAAATGGATGCTTGCTTTGTTCTGTTTGGAGATAGTGCTATTCTTGACGCAAGATAGGTGCACAGTTTGTACTGAACATAACACAGGCTTAAAAATCATTTTGGACTCACCTGCTAGAACTCTTAGGTGACGTGGGTCATGTGGAATCTCATTTTGGTCTGTTTGGAGACAGTATTATCATCGGTGTAAGATAGGAGCACGGTTTGCGCCAAACATATTATAGGCTCAGAAATCATTTTGGACACACACGATGGTACTCCTAGGTTCGAGGCTCAAGTGGAAGCTCGATTTGGTGCATTTGGAGATAGTGCTAACCTTGACGCAAGATAGGTGCACGGTTTGCGCCGCTCCATTTTCCCATTGAGGACGAACCTCAACCTGTGCTCGAGAGATAGCTCTCCATACACTGATAAGGGATGTATGGATTCTCGAGAAGAATAGAAAGTTGATATACATGGGATCTCATTGGAATCCTCCTAAGGAGAAGTTTGTTTGGTTTCAAACTCCGATTCAAACACAAGGAGTACGCCATGCCAATGTGCCTTGGATGATCAACATCTTCGGGTCAGGCGCTGATGAGCATACCATAGGCTTGGAAATCATTTTAGAAGCACTCGATGCAGTTCCTTAGTGACGTGCGTCATGTGCAATCTCGTTTTGATCCGTTCGGAGACAGTGTTAGTGTCGGTGCAAGATAGATGCTAGGTTTGCATCACACGTACCATAGGCTTAGAAATCATTTTAGACGCACCCGATGGTACTCCTAGGTGACGATGCTCAAGTGGAAGCTCGATTTGGTCCTTTTGAAGATAGTGCTAATCTTGATGAAAGATAGGTGCACGGTTTGCGTCGAACGTACCATAGGCTCGGAAGTCGTTTTGGACACCCCAATGGTACTCCTAGGGTATGTGGGTCATGTGAATCTCCTTTCGCTCTTTTTAGTGATAGTGTTAGTATGGGTGCAAGATAGGTGCACGGTTTGCGCCAAACGTACCATAGGCTCAAAGATCATTTTGGACGCATCCGATGGTACTCCTAGGTGACATGGTTCAAGTTGAAGCTCGATTCGGTACATTTGGAGATAGTGCTAATCTTGACACAAGATAGTTGCACGGTTTGCGCCGAACATACCACAGGCTCAAAAATTGTTTTAGATGCACCCAATGGAACTCCTCGGTGACATGGGTCTTGTGAAATCTCGTTTCGATTCATTTGGAGACAGTGATAGCATCGGTGCAAGATAGGTGCTTAGTTTGCGTCAAATGAACCGTAGGCTCAGACGTCATTTAGACGCACCTGATGGTACTCCTAGGTGACGACGCTCAAGTGGAAGCTCGATTTGGTCTGTTTGGGGATACTGCTAATCCTGAAGTAAGATAGGTGCAAGGTTTGTGCCGAACATACCTTAGGCTCAGAAGTCATTTTGGACGCACCCGATGGAACTCCTAGGCGACGAGAGTCATGTGGAATTTCGTTTCAGTCCATTTGGAGACAGTGTTAGAGTCGGTGCAAGATAGGTCCACGATTTGCGCTAAACGTACCGTACGCTCAAAAATCATTTTGGACACACCTGATGGTACGCATAGGTGACAAGGCTCAAGTAAAAGCTCAATTCGGTATGTTTGGAGATAGTGTTAATCTTGACGCAAGATAGGTGCAGGTTTGCGCCAAACGTATCACAAGCTTAGAAATCATTTTAGAAGCACCCGATGGAACTCCTCGATGACGTGCATCATGTGCAATCTCGTTTTGATCCATTTGGAGACAGTGTTAGCATCGGTTCAAGATAGGTGCTAGGTTTGCATCACACGTACCATAGGCTTAGAAATCAATTTAGACGCACCCGATCGTACTCCTAGGTGACGACGCTCAAGTGGAAGCTCGATTCGGTCCGTTTGGAGATAGTGCTAATCCTGACATAAGATAGGTGCACAGTTTGTGCCGAACTTACCATAGGCTCAGAAGTCATTTTGGACACACCCAATGGTACTCCTAGGTGACGTGGGTCATGTGGAATCTCCTTTCACTCCGCTTAGTGATAGTGTTAGTATCAGTGCAAGAAAGGTGCACGGTTTGTGCCAAACATACCACAGGCTAAGAAATCATTTTGAACGCACCTGATGGTACTCCTTGGTGATGTGCCTCAAGTCGAAGCTCGATTTGGTCCATTTGGAGATAGTACTAATCTTGACGCAACATAGTTGCACGGTTTGTGCCAAACATACCATAGGCTCGAAAATGGTTTTAGACGCACCCGATGAAACTCCTCGGTGACATGGGTCTTGTGGAATCCCGTTTCGATCTGTTTGGAGACAGTGTTAGCATCGGTGCAACATAGGTGCTCAGTTTGCATCAAATTGACCGTAGGCTCAGACGTCATTTTAGAAGCACCTGATGGAACTCCTAGGTCACGACGCTCAAGTGGAAGCTCGATTCGGTCTGTTTAGAGATACTGCTAATCCTGACATAAGATAGGTGCAAGGTTTGTGCCGAACATACCTTAGGCTTGGAAGTAGTTTTGAATGCACTTGATGGAACTCCTAGGCGACGAGGGTCATGTGGAATCTTGTTTCAGTCCGTTTGGAGACAGTATTATTGTCGGTGCAAGATAGGTGCATGATTTGCGCTAAATGTACCATATGCTTAGAAATAGTTTTGGACACACCTGATGGTACTCCTAGTTGACATGGCTCAAGTGGAAGCTCGATTCAGTCTATTTGGAGATAGTGTTAATCTTGACGCAAGATAGGTGCACGATTTGCGCCGAATGTACCATAGGCTCGGAAAATCATTTTGGACGCACCCGATGGAACTCCTAAGTGACGTGGGTCATGTGGAATCTCATTTCTGTCCGTTTAGATACAGTGTTAGTTGACATGGCTCAAGTGGAAGTTTGCTTCGGTCCGTTTGGAGATCGTGCTAATCCTGATGCAAGATAGGTGCATGGTTTGCACCGAATGTACTATAGGCTCAGACATCGTTTTAGACACACCGATGGTACTCCTAGGTGATGACGCTCAAGTGGAAGCTCGATTTGGTCTGTTTGGAGATAGTGCTAATCCTTATGCAAACGGTTTGTGGCAAACTACCATAGACTCGAAAGTTGTTCTGAACACAACCGATGGAACTCCTAGGTGGGTCATGTGAAATCACCTTTCGCTTCATTTAGTGACAGTGTTAGTATCGGTGCAACATAGGTGCACGATTTGCGCCAAACGTACCATGGGCTCAAAAATTATTTTGGACGCACCCGATGGTACTCCTAGGTGACGTGCCTCAAGTGGATGCTCGATTCGGTCTGTTTGGAGATAGTGCTAATCTTGATGCAAGATAGTTGCATGGTTTACGTCAAACGTACCACAGGCTCAAAAATTGTTTTAGACGCACCTGATGGAACTCTTCGGTGACGTGGGTCTTGTGAATCTCGTTTCAATCCGTTTGGACACAGTGTTAGCATCGGTGCAAGATAGGTGCTCACATCAAACGTACCGTAGGCTCAAACATCATTTTAGATGCACCTGATGGTACTCCTAGGTGACTACGCTCAAGTGGTAGCTCGATTTAGCCTGTTTGGAGATAATCCTAATCCTAACACCATATAAGAGTTTATTCTTGGGGTTCACTTAGCAAGATGAAACTTAGCACACTCTCCTATATTTATTTATCAAACTTAAAAATTATACAAAAAGTATATATATAAGAAAACATTTATTTGAGTTTCTATAGGTTATGCATCTTTTTATTTGTTTCATATATCAAAGTAAAAATAAGTAGGTAAGAAAATACTTAGCTGGATACATGGGGGATGCTCTCCCCCAAGCTGGATGTTGACATAGTCTTGCTTGATGAAGCTAGTAGACAGTGAAGGTGTACTCCCTTCATCAGAGTGCTTGTGATGAAGATTGTTGAGACAGCAATCCGACATGAGATAGATTGTCTTTCTATCTGTTGATCCTTCAAATTCTATGAAGCTCAAAATAGGCAACAAAGCTTGTGGAACTTGATTAAGTGTTAGTGATAAACCTTTAAGCCTTGAGCATCTAGCACCTCTTAACAGATGTATCTTTCTAGCAGGATCTCGTGTTGCATTCCATATCACAAGACTTCTTTCACCAACTGGCACGCACTACTGGTACAATGCGCTGCGAGATTAGTCTACCTCTAACCTCAATCACAAGACTTATTCCATCTACTACAAGATTTACAAGAATTACAACTCACGCCCGGGGGCTGCTCTACTTCACAAACTATCATATTCATGACTATGGTAACTTCAGACTTTACAACAAGGCACTTATGAATCAAAGTAGCACACCGGAAGGGTATTTATAGGCCAAAGAACGGTGCACATAGACCAGGAGCACCAAGAGAACAAACCTGACAAAGGTCTTAGTGAAAAGACAGAAAGCAATAAAGAGAGGACATGCTCATGAAGGAATAGTACTCAAGGACAAGCATATTCGAAAGAATATACCAATACTGTACACCTCATGACTATAGAGAATTCGATTCAATCACCAACCACCACCAACCTCGGACATAAAGCCGGCTACCTAAGAAGATGATAAAAGACCCTCTATCTGAGTTCTTGATAATCAAAAAGAACCTAGAAAGATGCTCGGGGGCTGCAGGGTACATATCCTCTGAAGAGATTGTTAGTTTTTTTTATAATAAAAAATTCAAGACCCTCTAACTTTTTGTTCCAAATAGCAAGAGGCTTGGGGGCTATACTCAGTGAGTGCCCTTTTTCTTTGAAAAAGCGCACGTCACTCAAAAGACTTCTTCAAGACAGGACCACTTCAAGGCTTCACGTCGAAAGAACCCGGAACAAGCCTGATTCATTAGGCAAAGCTGGAGAAACAAGGAGGTCTTCGAGTTCAACCATGAAATGCTTGGGGGCATGTCGATGTGGTACCCACAGGTTTCCCCAATGATATGACTATGAGTCATGGGCCCTGGCCTGGCCCACAGACTAGAGCAAGGAGAGGTGCAGCGTCCGCTACACCGAACCTGAGTAGAATTGGTCAGACTAGCTGGATTCCTATGGAAAGTAACTTCTATATTTAGTTCAGGACACCTTCTTTGGATCTGACTAGGATTGTAACCGCACCATAGGCTTGCTCTATAAGAAGAGATGATATAACACAATCAATCCAACGCAAAGGCTAACGCCGACTAGACGTAAAGGCTATTACTCGATTATGATGGAGGGCCTGAACTAGTATAAATCGACTATCTCTGTGTTCACCGTCAAGTTCTAGCATACGTCGAAGCCCGAACAACTATCCTGGGTACCCCTGTAATAGGCTATCGGTGGTCAAACACTGACGGTACTATTTTGTAGAAAGGAACGCTCGTTGGAGTAATCATCCCCATCTTCCTTAGTGTATCAGAAAATATGATGTTGAGCCCTGCTCCTCCATCCATCAAAACTTTTGTGATGGTCATACTATCAATTGTTGGATCTAGAACTAGTGGGTAGTGACCAGTGTTCCCTACGCTAGTCCATTGATCTTCTCTTGAGAACTGAATCGGATAATACGACCAATTGAGGTATCTGGGAGTAGCTGGTTCTGCTGCCATGATGGTTCGTAGAGCCAGCTTGTCTTGATGCTTGCTCCTAGAACCTGGGACTCCAGCAAAGATCACTGCCACTGTCCCCTTGGATTTCTTGAATCCTTTATCCCTCTGATCATCATCGTCCTTTTTTCTGATGGTCTTCTTTTCTATCTCCTTTGTTGTCTTTTATCATGTATTATTCGATGAAGAAGCAACAATCTCCAGTTGTGTGACTACTGCCCGGCTACCATATGTAGGGCATATTTTCAAGATCCTCAAACTTCCTTGGTTTGAAAAACTTCTTGGCTTTGTCTGCTACGCCCACGGTGTTGTCGGGTCTGTGCTTTCTACCCTATTGCTTGTTGCTTTGATGGTTTCGTTTGTCAGAGTTGTCTTGGTTGTTTCGATCTAGAAATCTTTCCTAGGTTTTTTCTTCCGCAGCGATCATCTTCTCTACCGTGCACTTGAATTCTTCAATGCTTCGTGGGTTCTCTTTGTAGAAATCATGGAATTGCCACTTAGTAGGATTCCATAGGAGAAAGCCTCAATGACCTCTCGTTCAATGATGTCTTGTACTTGAGCACGTGTTGACACCTCTAACGCCACCTAAGCTAGGTTGTCATCCCTAGCATGACACTAAATGTGCTGGTACTAAAATATGCAAATGCTCCTCTGAAATAAATATGAAATCCGCAAGCGCATAGATAATACCGATGTAGCATTTTAACCGGGAGTAATCCAGGTATCGTTATTTATATTTTTACCACTGGGAAGGGATGCTAAGGATATTGAGCAATGAGCATCACTGCATGTGATAATGGAGAGCATAACCGTGTCTTTATCGATCTTCTCATACAGGGTAAGTGTCACAAGATAAATAATATATATATATATGAATAAAGAATAATAAGAGATAACTGATAAGCTCATAGCCACATATAATGATAAACATCTCAATAGATTACTCTAAGCATATAGCACTAGCATGGATTAGGACGAACTATAAGGATAAATCCTAAGTTATTCTAACTATACAGTCAAAGCATACGATGATTAGTGCAATTACACTTGGCAATCATGGCAAGATAAGGTTATATCTACGCATAGTGATATTACTAAGGAAGATATAGAACATAGCTGTCACTTTCCTATAATAATTGTGCTCTGCTTGCCCTATACTCGGGAGGTGGACTACAAAGGACTCAACAGGACTGTCACTCTTGCAATCTACCACACGGTCTGGAATATAGGGTGCAATCGTAGGTAAATACGATATAGGCACCATGCCTAAACAATGTTTACCACTCACCCAAGATATCAATGAGCAAGCACCATATGATCCTATACTTAAATATAATTCTAATCGAACTATGCCAAGCATATAATCAAAGTAGACTAAGAACAATATAATTGAGAACATAATCAAATAGAGCAAAGTCATATCCAATATGATAGAATAGACTAAAGTCATATTCATACAAATGATGAACTAGATGAATAATATAAGAACAAATACAAAAGTAGGAGAGAATTACCAAGTATTCTCTTGATAGATCCGGAAATCAAGCAATGCTTGGCTCCTTCTAGTTCTAATCCTATGTAGCTATGCTAAACTAGAGATCTAATTGAGATGGTGGCTCTAGGGCTTCTCTGAATGAATGGAACGAGTTCTCTCTCTTATGAATTAGGGTTTCTCCTAGGGCCAAGGGCCTTGCTTATATAGCCCTCTAGGAAGCACCACAGCCCTTGGATCAAACTGACCTTTATCAATGACTTTTTATTAATCCTCAAAGGTGGTGGAGGCAGGATCCACGAGATTGCTCCTGATTGGTCACCTGGGTGGGGCGGGCGCCTAGGCCCAGGGGCGGCCGCCCCAGCTACCTAGCCTGTGGGCCCTACCCTCCGGGGTGTGATCTTCCCAAGTCTTCTAGAGTATTCTTTTTCATAGTATGGTCAGTTTCTCTCTATGTAAATCTGACATGTGGACCTCCTTTGGTTCTTTCCTGATAACCCCCTGCAGAAATAGTTATTCACCAAAACTTGTGGAATTCTGTCAGTGTAACCCCTATATCTAGATAGTATTTATGTTTAGGTCCTTTCTCATGCTATGTTGACAGTTAAAAATGATACTTATCTACCATCAACAAACTCCTCCATGCTTACCTTTTGCTCGTCCCTGAGCAAAGATAGACTCACTGATAGATCAGGAGTTGCTACAATACTTTCACGCCTTACAGGTACACATGTGTTCAAACAAGAACTCTCCTTCAGTTTAGTGTGAACTATTCTGATGAAAAACTCACTCATGTTACCTTCCACCATGGGGCTTGTAGCTGTCACTTGGGTCTTGAGTAGTTGAAAGACAGAACGGTCAAGTCAAGCGCCCTGTTTCAAGCTCTTTGATCAACTATTATTCTAGAGTTTTGCTATATTTTCAAAATAAAACTCAGAGATTCCTATGTATGACCCTTCCAAGTCTCTCCTTTGTGGTATTTTTGGATGCTCTCCAAGGCAATTATGGTGTATGCCTTTTTCTCTCCTCTCAAAATATGTGGTATTTTTGGTAGCATAGTAACAATATGCCTTCTCTCTCTCACCATACTTCTAATAGGCTTATGTGGAGCTCATAGGTGGGGAGACAGCGAAACATATTGTTGGTACCTACAAAATAGGGGTACCCACAATCAACGATAAAAAAGAATGAAACACTATCCGCAAACACAGCAAAGCCAAAAAACAGTGGACGATGCACCTCGATTGCGTTCCGACCCGCACGAGGCCGGCTCGACGGGACGCCTCGACCGTGCTCCGAATTTGACTCGTACGAGGCACCCTCAACGGGATGCCTCGACCGTGCCCCGACTCGTACGAGGCCCGTTCAATAAGGCACCTCGACTATCGGCAACTTCCGATTCACACGACCCCGGGTCGAATCGCTCAACCTATCTTACTCACCTACCCTGAGGCAAAAAGTTAGAGCATTTAAAGCGACTACCTACTGCCTCCTACCATCATGGCCACAGCTGTGACCGACGTGGCAGCAATGCCAGTGTCATTTCTCACTTTTTACTGTCCATCCCGGGATGGGAGGTGAAAACCTGTCACTATGCCCACCATACTGCACACTATTTCACCACTGATCACCCTTAAGGGAGGATACGACAAGAACCGCATCCCACGATCTCGGGGATTTGGCCTTATCCGCCCATCCTCGACCCGGCCTCGACCCAGCCTTGACCCACCATCGGTCAGCAGGGAAGAAAGGCCGACGTGGCACAGGACTCAGGGTCTTTTCACCGTCTCGTCCCCGATGTCACAACGATGTCCGGGGATGGCCAGCCATTCCTGAGGCACGTCGCTACAGCCATCTCCACAGGGATCGACAAAACTTCATCTCAAGGCACCTCGGCGTCTCGGCCTCCTCTTACCCTATAAAAGGGCAGGCCAAGGCTCTACAAGGGGACACGAAGAAAAGTGACAAACCAGAAGCCAAGTGCTAGCAAGCAAAGGCATACAACCCACAGATCAACATCTCAAGCAATCACCCTTGTACTCTTTCATTTTCCTGAGACTTGGGCTCAGTTCCCTCTCTCACAGCTTGTAACCCCTACGCAAGCACTTTGGTGCAAGGAAATACAATCCTTCTCCCTCCCCGCTGGACGTAGGGCCTTCTTTTGCCCGAACTAGGATAAATCCCCGTGTATTCTCCTTGCATCACCATCTAGATTAGGGACACATAGCACTTACTCGTTGGCTTAGGACCCCCACGGGACCGAACACTGATAGTTGGCGCGCCAGGTAGGGGTGGCTGCGTGCCAACATCGTTTTTCGGCCATTTTTCTAGATGGCTGACCCCGAACGCCTGCTCCCGTTGGCTACGGTGATCTGGTTTGGGAGTTTGGAGCTCATGTCGCTTGGCCATGGCTACGACATGGTCCTCCTCCCGCCCAGGCACCCGACCGATGAGGACCATGAGCTCTCCCAGCCTGGGGGAGCGCTACGCCGGTACCGTCGCTCTCATCAGGCACGAGCCACGAGACGATAATGAGCCTGGTGCAACCACCGTCATCACCTTGCGGAGGACGATGGGATTCCATGATCCGGCGCCTCTCAGCCAAACGCCAACACGGATTTCCACACTGAGGATCTGTGTAGGATGAGCTTGGCTGAGGGTAAGATGCCGATAGGGAGTTCCACCGCTCTGCCGCCCGGTGTGACGCCACCACCACCACCCGGTCCAACTACACCGGCACAAGGAACAACGCCTTCATCAGCATTTCCGTTTGGGCTAGACTCGATTGCCCGGGTGTACGTGGTACTCCTAGTTGATGAGGCTCAATTGGATGCTTGTTTTGGTCTGTTTGGAGATAGTGGTAATATTAATGCAAGATGGGTGCACCTTTAGTTGACTCATTTCAAATGGAGAGCCATCTTGAGCCTAACTAATGGTCAATGTGGGTCATATGGAATTTTATTTTGGTCCGTTTGGAAACATTGTTAGTATTAGTGCAAGGTAGGTGCAAGGTTTGCGCCAAACGTAACATAAGCACAGAAATCGTTTTGGACGCACCCGATGGTACTCCTAGGTGACGAGGCTCAAGTAGATGCTCGTTTCGGCCCGTTTGGAGATAGTGCTAACATTGACGTCATATAGGTGTACGGTTTGCGTTGAACGTACCATATGCTTTGAAATCATTTTGGACGCACCTGAGGGATCTCCTAGGTGACGTTGGTCATGTGGAATCTCGTTTCTGTCCATTTGAAGACAGTGTCAGTGTTAGTGTCAGTGCAAGATAGGAGGATGGTTTGCGCTAAACGTACCATAGGCTCTGAAATCATTTTGGATCCACCCGATGGTACTCGTAGGTGACGAGGCTCAAGTGGATTCTCATTTTGGTCTGTTTCGAGATAGTGTTAATCTTGATGCAAGATAGGTGCACGGTTTGCGCCGAACATACCATAGACTCAAAAATTGTCATAGACACACCCAATGGTAGTCCTAATCGATGAGGCTCAAGTGGATGCTCATTTTGGTCTGTTTGGAGATAGTGCTAATCTTGACAGCAGATAGGTGGACGGTTTGCGCCGAAAGTACCTTAGGCTCAGCAATCATTTTGGATGCACCTGATGGTACTCCTAGATGACGAGGCTCAAGTGGATGCTCGTTTCGGTCCGTTTGGAGATAGTGCTAATATTGACGTCAGATAGGTGCACGGTTTGCGTCGAATGTACGATAGACTTGGAAATCGTTTTGGACACACTCGATGGTTCTCTTAGGTGACGTTGGTCATGTGGAATTTCGTTTCAGTCCATTTTAAGACAGTCTTAGTGTTAGTGCAAGATAGGAGCATGGTTTGCGCTAAACATACCATAGGCTCAGAAATTGTTTTGGATGCATCCGATGGTACTCCTAGGTGATGAGGCTCAAGTGGACGCTCGTTTTGGTCTATTTGGAGATAGTGCTAATCTTGATGCAAGATAGGTGCACGGTTTGCATCGAATGCTACCATAGACTCGGAAATCATCTTAGACGCACCCGATGGTAGTCCTAGGTGATGAGGCTCAAGTGGATGCTTATTTTGGTCTGTTGGTAGATAGTGATAATCTTGACACCAGATAGGTGCACGGTTTGCGCCGAAAGTACCATAGGCTCAGAAATCGTTTTGAACACACCCGATGGATCTCCTCGGTGACATTAGTCATGTGGAATCTTGTTTCAATCCATTTGGAGACAGTGTTAGTGTTAGTGCAAGATAGGTGCATGGTTTGCGCCAAACGTAGCTCGGAAATCGTTTTGGATGCACCTGATGGTACTTCTAGGTGACGAGGTTAAAGAGGATACTTGTTTAGGTCCATTTGGAGATAGTGCTAATCTTGACGCAAGATAGGTGCACGGTTTGCACCAAACATAGCTCGGAAATCGTTTTGGACGCACATGATGGTACTCCTAGGTGACAAGGCTCAAGTGGATGCTTGTTTCGGTCTGTTTGGAGATACTACTAATTTTGACGCAAGATTGGTGCTTGGTTTGCATGAGCGTACCGCAGACTCAAAAATAGTTTTGGACACACCCGATAGAACACCTAGGTGAGGTGGGTCCTGTGGAATCCCATTTCGGTCCGTTTGGGGACAGTGTAATTATCCGTGCATGGTAGGGGCATGGTTTGTGCCAAACGTACCATAGGCTCAGAATTCGTTTTGGACACACCTGATGGTACTGCTAGGTGACGAGGCTCAAGTGGATGCTCGTTTCGGTCCGTTTGGAGATAGTGCTAATCTTGACGTCATATAGGTGCACGGTTTGCATCGAACGTACCATAGGCAACGAATTCGTTTGGGACGCACCCGGTGGATCTCCTCGGTGACGTTGGTCATGTGGAATCTCATTTCAGTCCATTTGAAGATAGTGTTAGTGTTAGTGCAAGATAGGAGCATGGTTTGCACTAAACGTACCATATGCTCAGAAATCATTTTGGATCCACCCAATGGTACTCCTAGGTGACGAGGCTCAAGTGGATGCTCATTTCGGTCTGCAGGCTCGAAAATCATTTTGGATAGACCTGATAGAACACATAGGTGACGTGGGTCATGTGTCACTCTGCTAGTGGGCTGTAATCGCACCAATCTACATCTCTACACTGCAGCTTTTGTCACCAGACTAAACTAATCCAAACATGGCAGGAACCAAACTATTTGGCAAACAGTCTCTACATGATATAAAACAAACTCAATCCATTTGGCAACCCGGGGGTCCTATCCATTAGATACCAATTTCCTAACCCACGGATGCATACGTATGTGTATAAACTTGCAGGCAGGCCGCTCTGCAGACGCTAGGAAGCAAGCTAAATAACAGGCGGCCTGCATTGTACACAGGGAAGCAAGCTAAAAATAGCAGCAATGCTGATAATAGCCAAATAGAATGGATTATACAATTCTAAATTAGGTGAAAGAAGAATTTGACAAATTAAGATACAAAAATTACAGCTCCAAACAAATTAGGAAACTAGATAATAATTTTCACATCATTTTTTTTCTTTTGAGAATGGTGCTAATGAAAAAAAAGATTCAACATGCCATGCATAACTCCATCCAGCTAAACTTCATTGAAAGTTCACTGATCTGCTTCCTAAATTGTTCCTTTGTAGTGATACCAGCACAGCTTCTCAACTATATCATGAACAACTGCTAAAGATGAAAAATATAATTGTAAAGACATTATGCTAGGAGAAAATAGTGCATGAAATAAAAGCATAGCCACTGTAATTTTTTAACCATTAGCATTCTATAATTGCAAAGCTCTAGGAGATTGAAGTTTCAGTTTCTGTGTAATATGTAATGAACAGTTTCTATGCAAATGCAGAGTTCTGAGTTTTAATTTTTGCTACCACAACATCAAACCAGAAATATGAACTATTGCTACCATCATGCAGTCCTCTAGAATTGCAGACAATGACTAACAAAGGTCACTACATAGTATGTATGACAACAAAGCTGCTACACAGTAAAGTACATTGTAAGCACTCTGGGCCAGAAACTGAACTCTGAAATTATGAAGAACTTAAAAGCAAACTAAACTGGGATGTGACAAGCGACAAATTTAGCATGTGAAATTGCATTCCAGATGGATCAACAAATTAGCATACATGCATATCAAATTATTGCACCTCAATGGACTGCAAAAGGTAAGTGGGTTTCATAGAGCACAATGTAATGTATAGCCTATTACAGCAATGTCCATTTCTATCCTGAAACTAACCCCAGTGGGTAGTGACCAAGGTGAACATTCAGTCAACACAAAAGTAAAAGAAATAGAGACACACAAAAGTGAAATAAATAAACACTGTCCTGCTGCAATGTCAGTTTTTAGAACAGCAGTAGCAATGTGTATATGGCTCAGCTGTAGTACTACTTAAAATGCCAACGCTAAATGAAAGAACCTATTAAGCTTAACTCATAGTGAACAATCAGTATTGAACTAATAGTGAGATAAACAACAGTGAGGTAATTGGAGCATCCTGTACTAATTTAAGTAACTAGACAAACCATTAAATAATATACACTTCTAAAAAATCATTAATGAAACCTGCTGCAAGTAGTAATCACCATGAAGTTGCAGGTAGTAATCAGTACAATATACTTATTAAATCTAAATTATGCATAGCACAAGTGAATTGCACTTAAAACAGGGAGGCATGTATAAAATTTCAGAAGACAACTTTTTACCATTCTTGACTACAGATTTGTGCCAACACCTTCGAGATTAAGGCCCCGACAGCTCAGCTAGTTCCACCTATTCAAGAGGCTTTTAGTAGAAACAGATAGTGCTAATCTTGATGCAAGATAGGTGCACGGTTTGCGTCGAACGTACCGTAGACTCAAAAATCGTCTTGGACGCACCTGATGGTAATCCTAGGTGATGATACTCAAGTGGATGCTCGTTTTGGTCTGTTTGGAGATAGTGCTAATCTTGACACCAAATAGGTGCACGGTTTGGGGCGAACGTACCACAGGCTCAGAAATTGTTTTGAACACACCCGATGGATCTCCTCGTGGGGGTCATGTGGAGTCTCGTTTCAATCCATTTGGAGACAGTTTTAGTGTTAGTGCAAGATAGGTGCATGGTTTGCGCCAAACGTAGGTCAGAAATCGTTTTGGATACACCCGATGGTACTTCTAGGTGACGAGGTTAAAGAGGATACTTATTTCGGTCCGTTTGGAGATAGTGCTAATCTTGACACAAGATAGGTGCACGGTTTGCGCCGAACCTACCACAGGCTCGAAAATCATTTTGGACACACCCGATAGAACACCCAACCTAAGTCACGGCCCAGCACGGAGACACACAAAAGTGAAATAAATAAACACTGTCCTGCTGCAATGTCAGTTTTTAGAACAGCAGTAGCAATGTGTATATGGCTCAGCTGTAGTACTACTTAAAATGCCAACGCTAAATGAAAGAACCTATTAAGCTTAACTCATAGTGAACAATCAGTATTGAACTAATAGTGAGATAAACAACAGTGAGGTAATTGGAGCATCCTGTACTAATTTAAGTAACTAGACAAACCATTAAATAATATACACTTCTAAAAAATCATTAATGAAACCTGCTGCAAGTAGTAATCACCATGAAGTTGCAGGTAGTAATCAGTACAATATACTTATTAAATCTAAATTATGCATAGCACAAGTGAATTGCACTTAAAACAGGGAGGCATGTATAAAATTTCAGAAGACAACTTTTTACCATTCTTGACTACAGATTTGTGCCAACACCTTCGAGATTAAGGCCCCGACAGCTCAGCTAGTTCCACCTATTCAAGAGGCTTTTAGTAGAAACAGATAGTGCTAATCTTGATGCAAGATAGGTGCACGGTTTGCGTCGAACGTACCGTAGACTCAAAAATCGTCTTGGACGCACCTGATGGTAATCCTAGGTGATGATACTCAAGTGGATGCTCGTTTTGGTCTGTTTGGAGATAGTGCTAATCTTGACACCAAATAGGTGCACGGTTTGGGGCGAACGTACCACAGGCTCAGAAATTGTTTTGAACACACCCGATGGATCTCCTCGTGGGGGTCATGTGGAGTCTCGTTTCAATCCATTTGGAGACAGTTTTAGTGTTAGTGCAAGATAGGTGCATGGTTTGCGCCAAACGTAGGTCAGAAATCGTTTTGGATACACCCGATGGTACTTCTAGGTGACGAGGTTAAAGAGGATACTTATTTCGGTCCGTTTGGAGATAGTGCTAATCTTGACACAAGATAGGTGCACGGTTTGCGCCGAACCTACCACAGGCTCGAAAATCATTTTGGACACACCCGATAGAACACCCAACCTAAGTCACGGCCCAGCACGGAGACACACAAAAGTGAAATAAATAAACACTGTCCTGCTGCAATGTCAGTTTTTAGAACAGCAGTAGCAATGTGTATATGGCTCAGCTGTAGTACTACTTAAAATGCCAACGCTAAATGAAAGAACCTATTAAGCTTAACTCATAGTGAACAATCAGTATTGAACTAATAGTGAGATAAACAACAGTGAGGTAATTGGAGCATCCTGTACTAATTTAAGTAACTAGACAAACCATTAAATAATATACACTTCTAAAAAATCATTAATGAAACCTGCTGCAAGTAGTAATCACCATGAAGTTGCAGGTAGTAATCAGTACAATATACTTATTAAATCTAAATTATGCATAGCACAAGTGAATTGCACTTAAAACAGGGAGGCATGTATAAAATTTCAGAAGACAACTTTTTACCATTCTTGACTACAGATTTGTGCCAACACCTTCGAGATTAAGGCCCCGACAGCTCAGCTAGTTCCACCTATTCAAGAGGCTTTTAGTAGAAACAGATAGTGCTAATCTTGATGCAAGATAGGTGCACGGTTTGCGTCGAACGTACCGTAGACTCAAAAATCGTCTTGGACGCACCTGATGGTAATCCTAGGTGATGATACTCAAGTGGATGCTCGTTTTGGTCTGTTTGGAGATAGTGCTAATCTTGACACCAAATAGGTGCACGGTTTGGGGCGAACGTACCACAGGCTCAGAAATTGTTTTGAACACACCCGATGGATCTCCTCGTGGGGGTCATGTGGAGTCTCGTTTCAATCCATTTGGAGACAGTTTTAGTGTTAGTGCAAGATAGGTGCATGGTTTGCGCCAAACGTAGGTCAGAAATCGTTTTGGATACACCCGATGGTACTTCTAGGTGACGAGGTTAAAGAGGATACTTATTTCGGTCCGTTTGGAGATAGTGCTAATCTTGACACAAGATAGGTGCACGGTTTGCGCCGAACCTACCACAGGCTCGAAAATCATTTTGGACACACCCGATAGAACACCCAACCTAAGTCACGGCCCAGCACGCGCACCAGCCGCACAACCCAGTTTCCCCTGCCCTGCTCCTGACATGCACGGCGCTCCCAGGTAACGCCGCCGCTCTCCTCGGCTACCTCTCCGTCTTGTGCATGCTCCTGTACGACGCCGCCTATTCGGGCCCAGCACTCAGCTCTAGAAGTCATAACCTTGGATGCCCAGCGCGTGAGCACACAGACACCATCTCCGTGGGCGCCGCGTCCCCGTTTCCCTCTGTGTTTAGCCCGAAGCGGTGGTGCCGTCTGTTCCTGACACTGTTTTCGTTCGCCCCCACCTACCAGTCTTGTCGAGACAATAGGAAGCCGAGAATCCCATCTTCTTTCCCCAACCCTGTCATTGCCTCCTTCCTTTTCTTTCCGTCCGCCAGCACCGAGCCCCATGATGGAAGCAGCGAATCCCACCAAGCCGTGCCCTGCGTCGTGATTTGCGGGCGAGCGCTTTTGACCGTGCGGACCAGCGCCAGCCCCGCTCCCTTCTGGAATCCTCTGAGCCCGGCCACCTACCCCAAAGCATGGATGCACGTCGCGTATTGTGCTGTGGGCACCGACGCCGGAGATGGCCGCTGCTGCCGTCCGAACCATAGAATCATGACTATAAAACGCTGCCACAGCCGCCGCTCTCTCCTGGTTCTCCCCCAACGCGCCGCCACTACCCTATTGCTCTCCAATGCCCATCCCCTCCTCGCCACGTCCGAAGCGTAGCACGGCGACCTCGACCTCACCCCGGCCTCGCCATGGCGTAGCGGCAGCACCGCAACTACCGCTGCATTGTCAACCTCCACGCGGTGCTACTCTTCTTCGAGCTATGCTAGAGGCATTCGAGGGGCTGGAGGCGTTCGATGCCAGTGCCACACCTTCGTGCCGTGGACGCCATGGATGCCATAGCCCCGCCACTGCATCATCACCGTCGCCCCGAGTCAACGGTGAGCCGTCCCTGAACCCAAGACCCCACCTTTCTTCCTTGTCCACTGCCTAATCGATGTGCCCGCCTTCAAGCCCCAGCTGCAGTCCATGGTACGACGCGTCGTGGGGCCACCCATGGCCACACTACTACGACGATCTGTGTTCAAACCTAGCCACGCCGTCGGAGCACACCATGATGATGCCCCTGGGAACCCCTACGCCCCGGAGCCCGAAGCCACGTCACGGGGATGTCATCTTCCACCTAGCAGCCATGGCCTCGTCAGGATAATGCACTAGCACCCACGATCTGCCTGCACCGCACCCTACCTACACCAGACGATCTACCTTCCCCAAGCCCTTGGTGAGTACCCCAAAAGCCCCACCTTTGCTCGTTGCTCGATAGCCTGCTTGTTCCCGGCCTTCGATGTCGGCTTCGTTGCCACACTGCACGGCATGACATCTCTATCGCCAGTGGCCACGCACGATCACCGCACAAACACACCATGCCCCTAGTTTGGGCACCGTACATGACCACTAGTCCACCACACACGCACACTCTGCCAACCATGTCCATAGCCAGAGTCACCACTTGAACACCTGCACGGCCTTGACCCGCCTGCGCCGCAACGAGCGGCCAACACCATGCCTATCAGTGAGCTATCTGACCCTACAAGGTCCCACCTTTTTCCTACCAGACTCTGTGCCAAAGCCTGACCAGCCGTCGAGCTATTTCTCCTCTACCTAGCACCGTTCCAAAACCCATCGGGTGTTCCTGCCAACCGGCGCACGCAGCACATGCTCACGAATGCCGTGACGCGCGGACACCATGCCACTGCTGCTGGTCACCATGACTACGGTTTGGCGCCCTTACACAAGCACGACACCATGGCCACCGGTGCACGTCGCCCTGCATCCACTGGGCGCCCATGTACCGAGTACGCACGGTGTGGCGCCGCCGCCAGCACGGACCACCCATAGCAGATGAATGGCCAAGGCACCACCAATCATGTACGCCGCGCACCCACGCGCTGGCAATGGGCATACACATGTGTCTGCACACGGTGCTATGCAGTCGAGCCTCAGCACGCCGCCGCACGAAGTCCGGCACCTCCTCGTCGTCGCAGGCCGCTGGCGGTCACGACCGCGCACAGGACGACACGGTCACAGACACCACACACATGGACACACACCTGCCCAAGCAACTTTGAGTCGAGAACGTTGCTCCCTGCCTGCTCGCTCTGCAACTCAGCCCTACGGCAAAAGCACAAGCCAAAGTGGTTTCCACGGACCCGCAAAGCCAATAGCCGTGTCCCAGCCATGCAAGCCATTGGTCTAGCATCGGGTTTGGCCCCAAACGCTAGCCTACCGCCCAGCGAGAACCCAGGCCTTGGCCCCATACGCACCGAGTCCAGTAGCGAAACCAGCCCTAGCCACTGCTGGCTAGATACAGCCACTCCTAGCTAGACGCTGCTCGCCTGCAACTGGCCGTTGGCTGGTCACCACCGTGTCTGGCATGACTATAGCCGTTTTCGGCTGGCTGTTGCTTGGCCACAGTGGGCTGTTGCTGGCTACAACCGGCCAGAGCGAGCCTCAACTAGCCACGACTATCCCCAACAAGCCTCGGCCTTCCCCGAACCTCCTCGTGATGTGATTAAGCCTCCTTCCTGGCCCAAGCTGGCCTCCTATGCCTCACCATCGGCATGCCCAGTAGTTGTCGATCATCGAGTTGTGCCCCTATGCCATAGGTATGTGCCATCACGGCTACTGCCTGCACACGAACGTTCACCAGCACTGGAGTCACCACCAATAGTATGACCAGGCCGAACCAAATTCCACCATGGCACCCTAGCCTTGACCTAACCCACGTTGTGTCTACCATGTGTCCATAGCCATCCTTGAATTCATAGTCAAGTATGAATGAATTTGGTTCTTCTTCGTTCTTTTGGCTCTTTGTGACAATCCGTAGATTATAGGGTTATCGATTGGACGTGCGTGAGCTCTGAAAAAGGACCTGTGGAGTGAAGCTGACTCTAGAGGTGGAGGCCCCTGCTGATCATCTACACTGACTAATGGAAATGATCAATCAACAGGTGCCACGTCCCACCCAACCTCGTAGAATCCTATTAGGCATGCTACAATGTAGATGCTAGTGCTTTACTATTATGCAAATGAACTATGATAGGTTGCATGGTAGATTGCTTGTGAGCCATTACCTTGTCGCAACCTATTCCCCTACACACCCGCTGTTAGGCTAGATGCTCGCATTCTACTTACTGCTTTACTTTCACTACGCATTATACATGTGATGTGATCCTTGGTGAAGGGATAACGTGAGTGGATAAGGCACGTGGTGCTGATAACTTGGTAGAACTGGATAATGAACTTGGGGAGATCTTGGCGTGTGTTTTGGGTGTGTGGTGAGGGTTGAGTCGATCGGACGGGATCCTACGACGAGTCTTTGGGGCAAGTCATGACGAAGGGGTGCGACCTGGGTATCCCTTGTGAGAGGTACCTGTGGAGGGTGCATGTGTGAGTAGACGGGGTGTTGGTTATCCCCGGTGGAGGTGCCGTCGAAGCACGGGGTGTTGGTTATCCCCTTGAGAAGATATCCTATCCGGTCCCCCTAAGGACTGGTATGTCTTGAGAACCGGAATCATAGGACCCTTCATGCACACCACTCGTTCCTGATGGGTGGGAGATGATTACCCGACTGACTAGGGTGGTGCCACTACTACTAGGTTGGAAGGTTATAGTGTAGAGAGGTACGGGCATGGGGGCCCACACCCTCCTAAGACAGCGTAGTGACCTTGGGGGCCCGGTACTACGTCTCACAGTCTCAGTGTTTTGGTGGACTCCGGGGTGGCCCAGGGCTGAGTGGTAGAGTGGTACCGTATCGGTTAGAAGGCAATCGGCATCAGCCTAGGTGGGGCGCCGCCGATGATGGTGATCTTATGGATTTCCATGTGTACACGCTCTACAGAGTTGATCGATCTATACGTATAGCCACGTCCGTGGATAGGAACATTCCTATGACCTACGCTTCACTTGATTAGTGAGAGGAGTCCCTTCTACCTTCCCTGGGTTTTGTGTTGGTTTCCAGCTTTGGTTGTTGAGGCAAGGTACGAGCGGGAGTCGTCCTTACCGCCTAGAGAGTGAGAGTGTGGTGAGATGTGTGCGATGGGATGGGAGAACGTGTGGATGAGATGGATTAAAACTTGATGAACTATTATTATAAAATATTGATGAACTTGCATAGGAAAACTACAACCATATATAGGCCTTTTGATCTACCCTTGCATTCCACTTACCACAAAGCATACGCAAAAGCATAGGGTGGGAGCCAGTGGCCAGTACAAATCGTACTGATAGATTTTGGACAGGTTTTGGATGAAATCTACGATGACAACAATGAGGACTCGGATTAGGAGTAGATGGTCTCGTTCCTATGCTCAAGTGTGGTTGAGAAGAAGAAGACTATGCTCGTTGACATTCTACGCCGACTCTGATGACTGCCGTGAAGGAGGAGCCTTCACCCGTCGATGCGCTACGATGACTCTAATGAAGATGTGTGTGCGTTTTTGCTAGATTAATTGATGTAATAGGTGTGTTAACCAGTGTTGTAAAGCCTTGTAACTTGTAATTCTATAGTGTATGACTATGATATCAGCTGATAATTGATAATGTGATGGATTGCTCTCGTGATCTACTACATTATAAATCGTATCTGTGGATTTTCCCTTCGAGGAAAAGCGAGATCGTTTCAGTTGGTATCAGAGCCATACTTGACCCTAGGATGAGACCTCTAGAACCAAACACTAGTTTAGAAGCTAAACATTTAGTCAGATATAGGACTCTAGAAGCTGATAGTTATTTCTCTCTTCGCCTTGATTTCTGGTGCTAACTGAGCCCTGTTTTGGAAAGTTGACCTATAGAACACTCTCCCAAGTTACCGACCATGTTAGATCGGTAGTGTGTGAGACTTTGAAGGCCTTGGAGTCGCCTTGAGTCAACACTATGCATTAGGAGTTGTAATGTTGTTTGAATGCATGGATCTTAAGTTGTTGTTCTTTCGTGCTTCTTGTTGCCTGAATGTCGGCTGTAGAGGTTATTTTGTGTACGTGTGACTCCAGGACGCTAGCTAATCTACTAGGCTAAACCCAAGGCTGTCCTTGACTAGGTAAATGACCCGACTAACAGGGCTAAAATATAAAAGCTGATGCATCATATCTTTACCAGACCGTTTCAAAACTATTTTTGGCTTCCAACTGAATGCATCTTCAAAATTTCCCTCCCTCCTTTTGGTTGAAAAAGTCCCTCCTTAACAAAAGAAATTCTATTTCAAAGCAAATGGTTTCAAAACTTCTTAAAAGGTTTTCCTCTTTTAAAAGAAAAGCAGTTTTAATTCTTTTCTCAACTCGATTTGATTTCAAAAGCTATTTGCAAAACAGTTTGAAAACTCGTCTCCTTTCAAAAGTGCTACAAATTCACCTCTGAAACACAGAAGTTTTGCTTTTCAATCAACAAAATGCCTTGAAAGCAAAGTCTTTAGCTCAGTTTTGTTTTAAAAGCTTTTGATTTCAACCGGGGAGCTAAATTCTTTTCAAAATAAACCTTGGTTTCTAAAATGGTTTGCAATTGATTTATAAAACAAAACCCTAGTGAGAAGATTTTGTCTGTAACCTTTCCAAAAATTTTAGCAAAACCAAAATTAACTTTCCAAATCTAGTTTCAAAAGTGTTGCTTTGGAAAAGGTTTCTGAAAACAATGTTTGATTGTGAAAGCTTTACTTTTCAAATAAGAATGGGATCAAACCATTTCAAAAGTACTTTTGTTTGACTCAAATAAGAGGGAAGCAACTCTTGTTTTCAAAACTCAAATAAATTTCAAAATCTTTTGATTTGAAATTATTCAAAAAGGGGTGTGTTTTGATGTAGAAAACAAAGGCTTCCAAAAGATTTTGGTTTCAAACACTTGCATTGGATTTTAACCCATTTCTCAAAAATCTGATCTACCCTGGATTTCAAAAGTTTTGCTACTCACCCTCCCTCATTATTCAAACAGAATTTCAAAACCGCTTGTCTTGAAAAGTCTTGGAAAAATCTCGGTATTTGCAAAACATTTTCATCAAAATAGTTTCAAACTCCACGTACCCGCTATTTCAAAACATCTTTTGTCCAAAAGGCTCGTTTGGAAAAGTTTATAAAATGGTTTGATTTCTGAAACTCCTTCAAAAGACCAAATGTTTCTAAAAACCTTTTCAAAAGAGGTTTGGAAAACAAAAACCTTTTGTAAAAGTCTTGATTTTGTGAACTGGAAACCTATTCAAAGCGCTTTCAAAATTTCTCTTTTGAGGGTTTGATCTATTTTGACCAAAATTCAAAAGTTTAGATTTTAGTTTCAAAAACACAAAGCAGGTTACAACCTATTTCTAATATACTTTTGTTGATTTGATTTCAAAATCCAAAGCTTGTGACCTTCCTCCTTACAAGAATTGCGAAACAAAAGATTTAAAGCTTTGTTTTCAAAACATGGCTTCCAAAACCATTTTACAAAGGCTTTTTCGTCGTCCCTTCTGTAAACTCTCCCTCCCTCTAGCTTCGGATATCAAGTTGTTGCCGGGGACTTAATTGGTAGTGTGTCATGATCATAACCCTTGGTGCCGCTATGAAACTTGGGGCCCCATGTGTGATGCATCCACATGGCTGCTACCGGGCATATGCAGGTATCGAGGCACATGACTATGACCACTCCCAAGGGGTACCCGCATACCGCTATAACCCTGAGCTCAACTTTCCGAAACCTTAATTCAAAAGCAACCGCTTTAAAAGAATTTTATTCAAAACAAAGGATGTTTTGGGTTTCAAAATCTTCATTCAAATACCAGATCTTATTTTAATAAAGGGATTTCAAAATCCAAAGCTCTGCCAAAATAAACTCTTGTTTGAAGTAAAAATGGCTTCCAAAGAAAAAGGGATTTTGAAAAGTTTCGTTCCATTCAAAACTCTTGGCCTCTTCCAAATGTTTTGAAAATCTCGGTCCCATTTCAAAATGCCTTGTGAAAAGATACATCAAAACCCTTTGTGTGTGTCCTTCAAAAGTTTGAGAAAAGCGGTTTTCTTCAAATAGCGTTTTCCAAAAGTGGATTTATGAAAACCCATTTGCGAAGCTTCGTCAAAATGCTTTACAAAGTCTCAAAGGATTTTTGTTTCAAAAATTTAAAACCAACTTCAAATGGGAGTTGTTTTCAAAAGAAAACTATTTCGAGAGACTTCCCTGTCTTGCAAAAAAAGAAAAAAAAGAAAGATATTTCATTTCAAAAAGAAAATTGCTCCAAGTGTTTTGTTTCAAAAACCGTTGTTTGAAGAAAATGAGTTTTCCAAAGGGCATTTAAAAACTCGCTTTACAAAAATTTTGGCGCATGAAGATGTTTTCAATTGGTACCTAAACTTGGTCCCCAAAAACCCTTGTTTACAAAAACAAAATGGCTTCAAAAAGGAAATTTCAACTTGGTTTGCGAAAGTTTCAAAAGCTCTTTCGTGAAAAGGCTTTTCTTCCAAACACCGATTTGAGTATGCAAAATTGTGTTCCTCTCCTTCTTTGGAAACAACCTTCTCCATTCAAAAGGGTATTATGAAAATGATTTTCCAAAAGTCCTTACTGCAAAAGCTTCCTGCCAAACCCGATGCATTAATGCATGAAGGACCTCAGGTATAAGCCATCAACCGTTGGTAAACCTATTGACCGTCCTTCGAGAGTAGTGACCCCTAAATCTCGGGGACAAGATTCCTATAAGGGGGGTGGACTGTAACATCCTAGATTTTTGAGCAACCAAAAATACGAGCTTTTTAAAATTTTTCCTGCAATGTGTGAAGCATATAGTTGCTAGTTCAAACCTAAGCCAACTCCTCCCCTTCTCAGCCTAACTTCGAGACTAGGACTTCGTAGTCTTGTGCACTACACATATTTTAGTTGCATATTTGAGTGCCTTGAGTTGGTTCTTGTTGGGAGTTTATTCTTTGCTTGTAGGGCTAATTAGCTAGATGCTCGGAAATCGTTTTGTACGCACCCGATGGTACTAGTAGGTGACGAGGCTCAAGTGGATGCTCGTTTTGGTTTGTTTGCAGATTGTGCTAATCTTGACGCAAGATATGTGCACGGTTTGTGTCGAACGTGCCGCAAGCTCGAAAATCATTTTGGACAGACTCGATAGAACAGCTAGGTGACGTGGGTCATGTGGAATCTTATTTCGGTCCATTTGGAGACATTGTTAATATTGGTGCAAGGTAGGTGCAAGGTTTGCGCCAAACGTAACATAAGCTCAGAAATCATTTTGGGCACACCCGATGGTACTCCTAGGTGACAAGGCTCAAGTGGATGCTCGTTTCGGTCCATTTGGAAATAATGCTAATCTTGACGTCAGATAGGTGCACGGTTTGCGTCGAACGTACCATAGGCTTGGAATTCATTTTGGATGCACCTGATGGATCTCCTAGGTGACGTTTGTCATATGGAATGTCCTGGAACCGTCCAAATTATAAGAGCACAAGTACAAAAACAATCACCGAAGTGATGAAATTCTCACACTTGAGCCCATATAACTCCTACCACTTAATGCAACAATACTTATAACATATATAAAATTAATTGCTTTGAAGGTAGGAGGCTTATAATGCTCCGGGGCTTGCTTGGTATCTGACTCAAGTTAGTGTTGGTCAGATGAAACTCGCTTGGCGAACACCTCTCCAAGCACTTTCTAGTTCTTCCATCTTCGGGATGGATCCACCAAACATCGTCTTCGGGTTTGGCTCCAACGCCACATCCTTCACACATTTCTGCTAGCGTACCTATATGAGGTGCAACCATGCATATGTGTGAATGCATAGAAGTGCAATAAATAAAGCAATCATGCAAGCATACCAAAGTTCTCATAAGCACCTAGAGCTAATTAACTTGATCCTCACTATGGCATAACATAGAAGATGGCAAGCACATCAATCAAGACAAAAGTCTTATAAGATCATAGGGTACCAACCCAAGTACCAAGTAGCAACACCAACATACTTATGTAATTCAAACTATGCTTAACAGAAAGGTTCAGATTTGCAATCAGCATGAACAGTCCAGAAATAACATCATTCCAGGAGCTACACAATTTAAATTGACATGCAAGAGGATAAACTGGAAATCTTATGAAATTGTATACAATTCATTTAATACCAAATAAGCCTGATTCCCAAGTTTAATAGGTCGAAAAGATGAAACTACAGAATCTGGTCTACTCCATACAGAGAGCAACCAAATCTGGGACCTGACTTTAAACATCTATAACTCAAAAACTACTTGGTCAAATGCCACCAAATTTTAACACAAGCTAGATACATGAATTATATACAACTTTGCTATAGACAAGATGCTCAGAAAACATCATTAACATGGGGTATTCTACATTGCCCCCAAAATTGTGCAGAAACTAATAATCGCAAGAAATAATTATTAACATATGTTGCAAACATGTAAATGGACAAAACCAACTTTACCAACATGTAATATATGACTAAGGAACACTAGAAAACATAGTGTCCATTGCTAAATAAATTATTTTAATACATTTCTTAATTTATCTAGATAATTAGGTGGAATTATGAACACATAACAAAAGTACACACTAAATTCTACCAAAATTATAGTGGCCTACATATACTCCCAAAAGTCTATTGTCCAAATTTCAAGCCAATTGGACAAGTATATCAATCTCTATGAAAAGGACAAATGGCTATTGCAATAAATCATGTGAGAGCAAGTTAAACCTAAAACTCAATATTTTCTATGAACACATGGCCATAGTATGAATCAACATGATAGAGCAAAATCATACTAAGGTAATGGAACAACATTTTCCATTTTATCATTTATATATTATTTATAAGTTATTTATCAAGCCGCAAACAAGTTAAATCAATAACTTGATCATACAGTAAGAAATGACCATGAAATTTATACCACAGCACATACATAGCATAGCAAGACAACCATAAAAATTTCACATCATTTGGAGCATCACAGCATCAATTATGAATTCCCCAAACAACATATGCAAGAAATGCCTAATTAGAAAGATTAAATCAAAACCCTAAGAAAACAGTGAACAACTAATAGGTTTAATGTTTTTATTAGTTATTACATGTTATCACAAGATTAACAGAACAAGAATAACTATTTTTGGATATCTAAAACTCCAGATGTTGCTCTGGTCAAGTTTAAAGGCATTTTTAGAGCTCTTTTCAAACTTAAATCAAAACACCAGAAATTTTCTACAAACAAGTAACATTTTATGATTCTACTGCATAGAGATTTTCTCAAGGTTTCCAAAAAGTCCATATTTGCTATTTTTGGATTTTCCTAGCATGAGATATGGAATTTAGAAGATTTACACAAAATCTGAAATTCAAATTACTATAAAACCGAATTCTATTTAGTTTGCTAGGTGCACCCGGTTACACACCCAGACCTACCACTACTTAAACCGACATGTGGGACCCACTGTCCAGCCGGTCTCACTCGTCAGACATACAGACAGAGAGACATAGAGAAGGCGTCGGCCTTCTTCTTCTTCCTCCGGCAGAGTAGGGGAGATGGTCGGCGTGCGGCTCCAGCCGACAGGGGTGGTGCTCCAGCGGCGAGCGGCAGAGGAAGAGTAGCAGGGGGCCCACGCGCATCCGAGGGACCGCTTGGCTCCGCTCATGCTAACCCCAGGCCAGCTGGCCATGGAGGCAGGTGGCACCGGTTGCCTGTGCTCCGGCGGCGGCGTGTTACCGGCAACGGTATAGGCGGGTGAGGAGGCACGGTGTGGTAGTGCGAGGTAGGAAAGGAGCCAGGGGGTCGATTTGGTGGTAGGAGGCTTGATGGCAGCTGGCCACGGAGCCCTGCTCGGCTCAGCAATGGCAGCCAGGGTGATGGCGTGCTCCGACGGCTGAGAGAGGCAGGGAAGCAGTGCACTAGGGTCGCCATTAAGACCCCAAAGTCATTAGTTCAACGGATTAGGAGATGATTAGCTCCAAAGTTGCCACTATGAGCGATTCAGTAGCAATGAGCAACTAATCAAATTGATGGTTGAAATGAAATACAACTGGTGCCATCTTCTTGTATGCTCTTCCTCATCATATAAGCTCCAACTTTTACATTTGGACCTACCCAAGTTACTTAACAAATTTTGGAGAATGCGACATGCCAATGTCAAGGTCATTTGAGCGACAAAGTTGCAAGCATGTTGTTTTAGCCACCGATTTTGGAGATCCAAATATACTCCAAATGTGATGACACTTGATTCATTGTTTCCCTCATGAACAGTACTCCAACTCATATTAAGGAATCTAATTGAGCTACCACATGAACTTGGAAGCTAAAATGTCACAAACATGTTGACTTGATGTGCCGATTAGGGACTTAGAATATGCTAAGTGCTAGAAACAGCCCTCAATCTGACTTGTGGGCCCTTTTTGAGCATCTTCCACACATTTTTATGACTTGACTCTTAAACAAAGTTTGTTCCTTATAAAATTCTCTACAACTTTGTAAAAGGGTGCATAGTCACACAAAGCTTCTAGGTCACACTTTTGAACTGGTCAAACATGGGTCCATACATGGTCAACCATCACTTAGAAGCACAATTAGGCAAAATGATCAACATGAACATTGTTCCATTATGTGTCCTAAGCGTAGTTAAGGTGTTGTAGAGTCTACCCATGTCCACCATGCATAGGTTACATAGGGATCTGGGTCTCATATGCATTAAAACATAGAAATCACTATATTTGAAATGCTTGTTTCAAATCTCTGTTTCACTCGTTTCATAGTGTTGTTGCAAGGTCCATGCTACACATGTTTCACTAGGTTGTTCCACATGTGTCCTAGATGTGTTGCACATGTTGCATTTGTATGTTGCATAAACACTCACATGGAATGTAAAAGATGTTTCCTGGTTTCAGAAGTATGTTTCAGTTATAATCCAAACAAGCATATAACTTATCATTTCATGTGACTTTTTGATTCCAAACTTCATGAAACTTTTCTAGAGTTCACTATCAATAGAGAGTGATGTGAGACACATGAAAGAAGTGACATCAACACTCACTTGCATTACCAGGCATGAGCACCTAACATACATTGTAACATAATTAACAAGGATATGTTGCATATGTTTCAAGGAGATGTTGCAGATGTTTCAAAGCACATTCCATATAGGCATGTTTCACATGTTGCCCTAGTGCATCACATATGTTCCATGCTCATATATGAACAAATGGTCCTTAGGCTCATGCAATGCAAGTGCTAAATGCAAGCCTAACACCTAGGGTGTTACAGTTTGTGCCAAACGTACCATAGGCTCATAAATTGTTTTAGACGCACCCGATGGTACACCTAGGTGTCGAGGCTCAACTGGATGCTTGTTTCGGTCCATTTAGGGATAGTGCTAATCTTGACGCAAGATAGGTGCACGGTTTGTGCTAAATGTACCATAGGCTCGAATATAGTTTTGGACACATCCGATAGAACACCTAGGTGACGTGGGTCATGTGGAATCTCAATTTGGTCTGTTTGGAACAATGTTAGTATCGGTGCAAGGTAGGTGCATGGTTTGCGCCAAACGTACCATTGGCTTAGAAATCATTTTGGACGCACCCGATGGGACTCCTAGTTGACGAGGCTCAAGTAGATGATGGTTTCGGTCCATTTATAGATAGTGCTAATCTTGACATAAGATTGGTGCATGGTTTGCATCCAATGTACGATAGGCTCAAAAATCGTATTGTACGCACCCGATGGTACTCGTAGGTGACGAGCCTCAAGTGGATGCTCGTTTTGGTTTGTTTGGAGATAGTGCTAATCTTAACGCAAGATATGTGCACGGTTTCCACCAATCGTACCATAGGCTCAGAAGTCGTTTTGGACGTACCCGATGGATCTCCTAGGTGACATTAGCCATGTGGAATCTCGTTTCAATCCATTTGGAGACAGCGGTAGTGTCTGTACAAGATTGGTGCACGGTTTGCACCAAACGTATGTTAGGCACAGAAATCGTTTTGGACACACCCGATGGTACTCCTAGGTAACAAGGCTCAAGTGGATGCTTGTTTCGGTTTGTTTGGAGATAGTTCTAATCTTGACGCAAGATAGGTGCACAGTTTCCGTCAAACGTACCATAGGCTCAAAAATCATTTTGGATACACCCGATAGAACACCAAGGTGACGTGGGCCATGTGGATTCTCATTTCGGTCCATTTGGACATAGTGTTACTATTGGTCCAAAATAGGTGCATGGTTTGCGCCAAACGTACCATAGGATTAGAAATCATTTTGGACAAACCTGGTACTCCTAGGTGACGAGGCTAAAGCGGATGCTCGTTTTGGTCCGTTTGGTGATAGTAATAATCTTGACACAAGATAGGTGCACAATTTGCATCGAACGTACCGTACACTCAGAAATCATTGTAGGACACACACGACGGATCTCCTAGGTGACGTTGGTCATGTGGAATCTCGTTTCAGTCCATTGGTAGACAATGTTAGTGTTAGTGCAAGATAGGTGATCGGTGTGTGCCAAACGTACGATGGGCACAGAAATCATTTTGGACGCACCTGATGGAACTCCTAGGTGACGAGGCTCAAGTGGATGCCTGTTTCGGTCTGTTTAGAGATAGTGCTAATCTTGACGCAAGATAGGTGCATGGTTTGTGCCGAACATACATGGGCTCAAAAATAGTTTTGGACACACCCGATAGAACACCTAGGTGACATGGGTCATGTGGACTCTCATTTCGGTCCGTTTAGAGATAGTGTTAGTATCGGCACAAGATAGGTACATGGTTTGCGTTAAACGTACCATAGGCTTAGAAATCGTTTTGGACGCATCCGATGGTACTCCTAGGTGACGAGACTCAAGTGGATGCTCATTTCGATCGGTTTGGAGATAGTGCTAATCTTGACAAAAGACAGGTGCACGGTTTGCGTTGAACATATCATAGGCTCGAAAATCATTTTGGACACACCCGATGGTACTCCTAGGTGACGAGGCTCAAGTGGATGCCAATTTTAGTCTGTTTGGAGATACTGCTAATCTTGACGCAAGATTGGTGCACGGTTTGTGACAAACATAGCTCGAAAATCGTTTTGGACTCACCCAATGGTACTCTAAGGTCACGAGGCTCAAGTGGATGCTTGTTTTGGTCTATTTAGAGATAGTGCTAATCTTGACGCAAGATAGGTGCACGGTTTGCGCCGAACGTACCACAGGCTTGAAAATAGTTTTGGACACACCCGATAGAACACCTAGGTGACGTGGGTCATGTGGAATCTCAATTTGGTCCGTTTGGAGATAGTGTTAGTATCGATGCAAGGTAGGTGCATGGTTTGCGGCTTAGAAATCATTTTGGACGCACCCAATGGTACTCCATGGTGATGAGGCTCAAGTAGATGCTCATTTTGGTCTGATTGGAGATAGTGCTAATCTTGATGCAAGATAGGTGTACGGTTTGCGTCGAACGCACCATAGGCTCAGAAATTATTTTGGATGCACCCGATGGTACTCCTAGGTGACGAGGCTCAAGTGGATTCTCATTTTGGTTTGTATGGAGATAGTGCTAATCTTGATGCAAGATATGTGCACGGTTTGCGCCGAACGTACCATAGGCTCAGAAGTCGTTTTGGACACACCCGATGGATCTCCTAGGTGACATTGGTCACGTGGAATCTCATTTTAATCCATTTGGAGACAGTGGCAGTGTTAGTTCAAAATAGGTGCACAGTTTGCGCCAAACGTACCATAGGCACAGAAATAGTTTTGGACGCACCTGATGGTACTCCTTGGTGATGAGGCTCAAGTGGATGCTCATTTGGGTTTGTTTGGAGATAGTGCTAATATTGACGTAAGATAGGTGCACGATTTGTGTTGAACATACCATAGGCTCAGAAATTATTTTAGACGCACTCGATGGTGCTCCTAGGTGACAAGGCTCAAGTGGATGCTTGTTTCGGTCTGTTTGGAGATAGTGCCAATCTTGACGCAAGATAGGTGCACGGTTTGCGCCAAACATACCAAAGACTCAGAAATTGTTTTGGACGCACCCAATGGATCTCCTCAATGACATTGGTCATGTGGAGTTTTGTTTCAATGTATTTGGAGACAGTGGTAGTGTCAGTGCAAGATAGTTGGACGGTTTGTGCCAAACATAGGAAAGGCTCAGAAATCGTTTTGGACGCACCCGATGATACTCCTAGGTGACAAGGCTCAAGTCGATGCTCGTTTTGGTCCGTTTGGAGATAGTGCCAATCTTGACGTTAGATAGGTGCACGGTTTGCATCGAACGTACCATTGGCTTGGAATTCATTCTGGAGACCCGATGGTACTCCTTGGTGACGAGGCTCAAGTGGATGCTCATTTCGGTCTATTTGGAGATAGTGCTAATCTTGACGCAAGATAGGTGCATGATTTGCGCTGAACGTACCACAGGCTCGATAATCATTTTGGATACACCAGATAGAACACCAAGGTGATGTGGGCCATGTGGACTCTCATTTCAGTCCATTCAGAGACAGTGTTACTATTGGTCCAAAATAGGTGCATGGTTTGCGTTAAACATACCATAGGCTCAGAAATTATTTTGGATGCACCCAATGGTACTCCTAGGTGATGAGGCTCAAGTGGATGCTTGTTTTGATTGGTTTGGAGATAGTGCTAATCTTGATGAAAGATTGGTGCACGGTTTGCGCTGAACGTACCATAGGCTCAGAAATCATTCGGACGCACCCGATGAATCTCCTAGGTGACATTGTTCATGTGGAATCTTATTTCAATCTATTTGGAGATAGTGGTAGTTTCAGTGCAAGATAGGTGCACGGTCTGCGCCAAACATACCATAGGCATAGAAATATTTTTGGACTCACTCGATGGTACTTCTAGGTGACGAGGCTCAAGTGGATGCTTGTTTCGGTCCGTTTGGAGATAGTGCCAATCTTGACATAAGATTGGTGCATGGTTTGCATCGAACAAACCGTAAGCTCAGAAATCGGTACTCCTAGCTGACGAGGCTCAAGTGGATGCTCATTTTGGTTTGTTTGGAGATAGTGCTAATCTTGACGCAAGATAGGTGCATGGTTTGCACGATACGTACCATAGGCTCAGAAATCATTTTGGACACACCTGGTGGATCTCCTCGATGACATTGGTCATGTGGAATCTCATTTCTATCCATTTGGGGACAGTGTTAGTGTCAGTGCAAGATAGGTGCACGGTTTGCACTAAACGTACGACGGGCACAAAAATCGTTTTGGACGCACCCGATGGTACTCTTAGGTGACGTGGCTCAAGTGGATGCTTGTTTCGGTCTGTTTGGAGCTAGTGCTAATCTTGACGCAAGATAGGGCAGTTTGCGGCGAACGTACCACGGGCTCGAAAATAGTTTTGGGCACACTCGATAGAACACCTAGGTGACGTGGGTCATATGAAATCTCATTCCGGTCTGTTTGGAGACACTATTAGTATCGGTGCAAGGCAGGTGCATGGTTTGCGCCAAACGTACCATAGACACAGAAATCATTTTGGATGCACCTGATGGTACTCCTAGGTGACGAGGCTCAAGTAGATGCTCGTTTAGGTCCATTTGTAGATAGTGCTAATCTTGACATAAGATTGGTGCACGGTTTGCGTCGAATGCACGATAGGCTTAGAAATTGTTTTGTACGCACCCGATGGTACTCGTAGGTGACGAGGCTCAAGTGGATGCTTGTTTTTTTGTTTGGAAATAGTGCTACTCTTGACGCAAGATATATGCACGGATTGCGCCGAACGTACCATAGGCTCAGAAGTCATTTTGGACGCACTCGATGGATCTCCTAGGTGACATGGGTCATGTGGAATCTTGTTTTAATCCATTTGGAGATAGTGGCAGTGTTAATGCGAGATAGGTGCATGGTTTACGCCAAACGTACCATAGGCATCGAAATCGTTTTGGATGCACCCGCTGGTATTCCTAGCCTCCTAGGTGACCAGGCTCAAGTGGATGCTCGTTTCAGTCTATTTGGAGATAGTACTAATCTTGACGTATGATAGGTGCACAGTTTGCGTCGAACATACCATAGGCTCGAAAATCATTTTGGACTCACCCGATGGTACTCCAAGGTGACGAGGCTCAAGTGGATGATTGTTTTGGTCTGTTTGGAGATAGTACTAATATTGACGCAAGATAGGTGCACGGTTTGCGCCGAACGTACCATAGGATTAGAAATCATTTTGGACGCACCCGGTGGATCTCCTCGGTGACATTGGTCATGTGGAATCTCGTTTCAATCCAATTGGAGAGAGTAGTGTCAGTGCTAGATAGGTGCACGGTTTGCGGCAAACGTACGATAGGCACATAAATGATTTTGGACGCAACCCGATGGTACTCCTAGGTGACGAGGCTCAACTAGATGCTTGTTTTGGTCTGTTTGGAGATAGTGCTAATTTTGACGCAAGATAGGTGCACGGTTTATGCCGAACGTACCATATGATCATAAAACATTTTGGACACACGCGGTAGATCTCCTCGGTGACATTGTTCATGTGGAATCTCATCTTAGTTCATTTGGAGACAGTGGTAGTGTCAGTGCAATATAGGTGCACGGTTTGCGCCAAACGTATGATAGGCACAGAAATCATTTTGGATGCACCGGATGGGACTCCTAGGTGACGAGGCTCAATTGGATGCTTGTTTCGGTCTATTTGGAGATAGTGCTAATGTTGAAGCAAGATAGGTGCATGGTTTGCGCCGAACGTACCTCATGCTCGAAAATGGTTTTGGACACGCCCGATAGAACACCTTGGTGACGTGGGTAATGTGGAATCTCATTTCTGTCCGTTTGGAGACAGTGTTAGTATCGGTGCAAGGTAGGTGCATGGTTTGCGCCAAATATACCATAGGTTCAGAAATCATTTTTGACACACCTGATGGTACTCCTAGGTGACGAGGCTCAAGTAGATGCTCGTTTTGGTCCGTTTGTAGATAATGCTAATTTGAAGCAAGATAGGTGCAGGGTTTGCGTCGAACGTACCATATGCTCAGAAAACGTTGTTGGACGCACCCGATGGATCTCCTAGGTGACGTTGGTCATGTGGAATGTCATTTCAGTCCATTTGGAGACTGTGTTAGTCTTAGTGCAAGATGGTGCACGGTTTTGCGCCGAACGTACCACAGGCTCAAAAAAAGTTTTGGACACACCCGATATAACACATAGGTTACGTGGGTCATGTGGAATCTCATTTCGCTCCGTTTTGAGACAGTGTTAGTATCTGTGCAAGATCGGTGCACGATTTGCGTCAAATGCACCATACCCTCCGAAATCATTGTTGGACGCACCCGATGGATCTCCTAGGTGACGTTGGTCATGTGGAGTCTCATTTCAGTCCATTGGAAGACAATGTTAGTGTCAGTGCAAGATAGGTGCACGGTTTGCACCAAATGTACCATAGGCTCAGAAATTGTTTTGGATGCACCCGATGGTACTCCTAGATGACGAGGCTCAAGTGGATGCTCGTTTTGGTCTGTTTGGAGATAATGCTAATCTTGACACAAGATAGGTGCATGGTTTGTGTCGAATGTGCCACGGGCTCAAAAATAGTTCTGGACATCCCCGATAGAACACCTAGGTGACATGGGTCATGTGGAATCTCATTTCAGTCCGTTTGAAGACAGTGTTAGTATTGGTGCAAGATAGGTGCATGGTTTGTGTTAAACGTACCATAGGCTTAGAAATCATTTTGGACGCACCCGATGGTTCTCCCAAGTGACGAGGCTCAAGTAGATGCTCGTTTTGATTCGTTTGGAGATAGTGCTAATCTTAACATAAGATAGGTACACGGTTTACGTCGAACATACCATAGGCTCAAAAATCATTTTGTACGCACCCGATGGTACTCCTAGGTGATGAGGCTCAAGTGGATGCTCGTTTTGGTTTGTTTAGAGATAGTGCTAATCCTGACGCAAGATAGGTGGACGGTTCACGCCGAACATACCATAGGCTCAGAAATCATTTTGGACGCACGCAATGGATGTCCTAGGTGACATTAGTCATGTGGAATCTAGTTTCAATACATTTGGAGACAGTGGTAGTGTCAATGCAAGATAGGTGCATGGTTTGCACCAAACTTACGATAGGCACAAAAATCATTTTGGACGTACCCGATGGTACTCCAAGGTGACGAGGCTCAAGTGGATGCTAGTTTTGGTCTGTTTGGAGATAGTGCTAATCTTGATGCAAGATAGGTGCACGGTTTGCGCTGAACGTACCATACGCTCAAAAATCATTTTGGACGCACTCGGTGGACCTCCTCGTGACATTGGTCATGTGGAATCTCATTTCAATCCATTTGGAGACAGTGGTAGCGTCAGTGCAAGATAGGTGCACGGTTTGCGCCAAACGTACCATAGGCTTGAAAATAGTTTTGGACACACCCGATAGAACACCTAGGTGACGTGGGACATGTTAAATCTCATTTTGGTCCGTTTGGAGACAGTGTTAGTATCAGTGCAAGGTAGGTGCATGGTTTGCGCCAAATGTATCGTAGGCTCAGAAATCATTTTGGATGCACCCAATGGTACACCTAGGTGACGAGGCTCAAGTAGATGCTCGTTTCGGTCCATTGGTAGATAGTGCTAATCTAGACGTAAGATTGGTGCATGGTTTGCGACGAACGTGCGATAGGCATGGAAATCATTTTCTACGCACCCAATGGTACTCGTACGTGACAAGGCTCAAGTGGATGCTCGTTTTGGTATGTTTAGAGATAGAGCTAATCTTGACACAAGATACGTGCATGGTTTGCGCTGAAGTACCATAGGCTCAGAAGTCATTTTGGACGCACCCGATGGATCTCCTACGTGACATTGGTCATGTGGAATCTCGTTTTAATCCATTTGGAGACAGTGGCAGTGTGAGTGCAAGATAGGTGCACGGTTTGCACCAAACATACATAGACACATAAATTGTTTTGGATGCAACAGATGGTACTCCTAGGTGACGAGGCTCAAGTGGATGCTCGTTTTGGTCTGTTTAGAGATAGAGCTAATCTTGACGCAAGATATATGCACGGTTTTGTCAAACATACCATAGGCTCAAAAATCATTTTGGACGCACCGGATGGTACTCCAAGGTGATAAGGCTGAAGTAGATGCTTATTTTGCTCTGTTTGGAGAAAGAGCTAATCTTGACGCATGATATGTGCATGGTTTGTGTCAAATGTACCATAAGCTTAGAAATCATTTTGGACGCACCTGATGGTTCTCCTCGGTGACATCATGTGGAATCTCATTTCAATCCATTTGGAGATAGTGTTAGTGTCAGTGCAAGATAGGTGCACGGTTTGCACCAAACGTACCATATGCTCAGATATCATTTTGGATGCACCCGAAGGTACTCCTAGGAGACGAGGCTCAAGTGGATGCTCATTTTGGTCTATTTGGAGATAGTGCTAATCTTAACACAAGACAGGTGCACGGTTTGTGTCGAACGTACCATAGGCTCAAAAATCATTTTGGATGCACCCGATGGATCTCCTTGGTGAGATTTTTCATGTGGAATCTCGTTTCAATCTATTTGATGACAGTGAGAGTGTTAGTGCAAGATAGGTGCACAGTTTACGCCAAACGTACGATGGGCAAAGAAATCATTTTGGACGCACCCGATGGTACTCCTAGATGACGAGGCTCAAGTGGATGCTTATTTGTTTAGAGATAGTGCTAATCTTGATGCAAGAAAGGGGGACGGTTTGTGCCAAATGTACCACGGGCTTGAAAATAATTTTGGACATCCTAGATAGAACACCTAGGTGACGTGTGTCAAGTGGAATCTCATTTCGGTCCGCTCGAAGACAGTGTTAGTATTGGTGCAAGATAGGTGCATGCTTTGTGTTAAACGTACCATAGGCTCAGAAATCGTTTTGGACGCACCCAATGGTACTCCCAGGTAACGAGGATCAAGTAGATGCTCATTTTGATCCGTTTGGAGACAGTGCTAATCTTAACGTAAGTTAGGTACATGGTTTTGTCGAACATACCATAGGCTCGAAAATCATTTTGTAGGCACCCAATGGTACTCCTAGGTGACGAGGCTCAAGTGGATGCTCGTTTTGGTCTGTTTAGAGATAGTGCTAATCCTAACGCAAGATAGGTGCACGGTTTGCGCCGAACGTACCATAGGATCATAAATCATTTTGTGTGCATCCGATGGATCTCCTAGGTGACATTGGTCATGTGGAATCTAGTTTCAATCCATTTGGAGATAGTGGTAGTGTCGTGCAACAAAGGTGCACGGTTTGCGCCAAATGTACGATAGGCATAGAAATCGTTTTGGAGGTCCCCGATAGTACTCCTAGGTGGCGAGGCTGAAGTGGATGTTTGTTTCGGTCTATTTGGAGATAGTGCTAATCTTGATGCAATATAGGTGCATGGTTTGCGCTAAACGTACCACAGTGTCGAAAATAGTTTTGGACACACCTGATAGAACACCTAGGTGACGTGGGTCATGTGGAAACTCATTTTAGTCTATTTGGAGATAGTGTTAGTATTGGTGCAAGGTAGGGGCATTGTTTGCGCCAAACATACAATAGGCTCAGAAATCGTTTTGGACGCACCCGATGGTACTCCAAGGTGACGAGGCTCAAATGGATGCTCGTTTTGGTCCATTTGTAGATAGTGCTAATCTTGACGTAAGATTGGTGCACGATTTGCGTCGAACATATGATAGGCTCGAAAATCGTTTTGTACGCACCCGATGGTACTCGTAGGTGACGAGGTTCAAGTGAATGCTCGTTTTGGTTTCTTTGGAGATAGTGCTAATCTTGACGCAGGATATGTACGTGGTTTGCGCCGAACATACCATAGGCTCATAAGTCATTTTGGAAGCACTCGATGGATCTTCTAGGTGACATTGGTCATATGGAATCTCATTTCAATCCTTTTAGAGATAGTGGTAGTGTTAGTGCAAGATAGGTGCCCAGTTTGCGACAAACTTACTATAGGCATAGAAATAATTTTGGACGCACCCGATGGTACTCCTATGTGACGAGGCTCAGGTGGATGCTTGTTTCGGTCTGTTTGGAGATAGTGCTAATTTGACGCAAGATCGGTGCATGATTTGCATCGAATGCACCATACGCTTGGAAATTGTTGGACGCACCCGATGGATCTGCTAGGTGACGTTGGTCATGTGGAATCTCGTGAAGTCCATTTGAAGACAGTGTTAGTGTCAGTGCAAGATAGGTGTATGGTTTGCACCAAATGTACGATAGGCTCATAAATCATTTTGGATACACCCGATGGTACTCCTAGGAGACGAGGCTCAAGTCGATGCTCGTTTTGGTCTGTTTAGAGATAGTGCTAATCTTGACGCAGGATAGGTGCACGGTTTGCACCGAACCTACCATAGGCTCAGAAATCGTTTTGGACGCACCCGATGGATCTCCTAGGTGAGATTGGTCATGTGGAATCTCGTTTCAATCTATTTGATGACAGTGGCAGTGTCAGTGTAAGATAGGTGCACAGTTTGCGCCAAACTTACGATGGGCAAAGAAATCGTTTTGGATGCACCCGATGGTACTCCTAGATGACGAGGCTCAAGTGGATGCTTGTTTCGGTATGTTTAGAGATAGTGCTAATTTTAACGCAAGATAGGTGCACGGTTTGCGCCGAATCTTCCATGGGCTCAAAAATAGTTCTGGACATCCACAATAGAAATCCTAGGTGTCGTAGGTCATGTGGAATCTCATTTCGGTCCGTTTGGAGACAGTGTTAGTATTGTTGTAAGATAGGTGCGTGGTTTGCGTTAAACGTACCATAGGCTCAGAAATCATTTTGGATGCACCCGACGGTACTCCCAGGTGATGAGGCTCAAGTAGATGCTCGTTTTGATCCATTTGGAGATACTGCTAATCTTAACGTAAGATAGGTACACAGTTTGCATCGAACATACCATAGGCTCGAAAATCATTTTATACGCACCCGATGGTACTCCTAGGTGACGAGGCTCAAGTGGATGCTCGTTTTGGTCTATTTAGAGATAGTGCTAATCCTAACGCAAGATAGGTGCACGGTTTGCGCCGAACGTACCATAGGCTCAGAAATCATTTTGTATGCATCCGATGGATCTCCTAGGTGGGTCATGTGGAATCTAGTTTCAATCCATTTGGAGACAGTGGTAGTGTCAGTGCAACAAAGGTGCACGGTTTGCGCCAAATGTACGATAGGCATAGAAATCGTTTTGGAGGTCCCTGCTGGTACTCCTAGGTGGCGAGGCTCAAGTGGATGTTTGTTTCAGTCTATTTGGAGATAGTGCTAATCTTGACGCAATATAGGTGCGTGGTTTGCGCTAAACATACCACAGGGTCGAAAATAGTTTTGGACACACCTGATAGAACACCTAGGTGACGTGGGTCATGTGGAAACTCATTTTATTCTATTTGGAGACAGTGTTAGTATTGGTGCAAGGTAGGGGAATTGTTTGCGCCAAATATACAATAGGCTCAGAAATCATTTTGGACGCACCCGACGGTACTCCAAGGTGACGAGGCTCAAATGGATGCTCGTTTTGGTCCGTTTGTAGGTAGTGCTAATCTTGACGTAAGATTAGTGCATGATTTGTGTCGAACGTATGATAGGCTCGGAAATCATTTTGTACGCACCTGATGGTACTCGTAGGTGACGAGGTTCAAGTGGATGCTCGTTTTGGTTTCTTTGGAGATAGTGCTAATCTTGACGCAGGATATGTGCGCGGTTTGCGCCGAACATACCATAGGATCATAAGTCGTTTTGGAAGCACCCGATGGATCTTCTTGGTGACATTGGTCATATGGATCTCATTTCAATCCTTTTAGAGATAGTGGTAGTGTCAGTGCAAGATAGGTGCCCGGTTTGCGACAAACTTACTATAGGCATAGAAATAATTTTGGACGCACCCAATGGTACTCCTAGGTGACGAGGCTCAGGTGGATGCTTGTTTCGGTCTGTTTGGAGATAGTGCTAATTTGACGCAAGATCGGTGCACGGTTTGCATGGAACGCACCATACGCTCAGAAATTGTTTGACGCACCCGATGGATCTCCTAGGTGACGTTGGTCATGTGGAATCTCGTTCAGTCCATTTGAAGACAGTGTTAGTGTTAGTGCAAGATAGGTGCAAGGTTTGCCCCAAACGTACGATAGGCTCAGAAATCATTTTGGATGCACCCGATGGTACTCCTAGGAGACGAGGCTCAAGTCGATGCTCGTTTTGGTCTGTTTAGAGATAGTGCTAATCTTGATGAGGATAGGTGCACGGTTTGCACTGAACGTACCAAAGGCTCAGAAATCATTTTGGACGCACCCGATGGATCTCCTAGGTGAGATTGGTCATGTGGAATCTTGTTTCAATCTATTTGATGACAGTGGCAGTGTCAGTGCAAGATAGGTGCACAGTTTGCGCCAAACTTACGATGTGCAAAGAAATTGTTTTGGACGCACCTGATGGTACACCTAGATGACGAGGCTCAAGTGGATGCTTGTTTCGGTCTGTTCAGAGATAGTGCTAATCTTGACGCAAGATAGGTGCACGGTTTGCGCCGAATGTTTTATGGGCTCAAAAATAGTTCTCGACATCCACGATAGAAATCCTAGGTGTCATGGGTCATGTGGAGACAGTGTTAGTATTGGTGTAAGATAGGTGCATGGTTTGCATTAAACGTACCACCATAGGCTCAGAAATCGTTTTGGACGCATCCGACGGTACTCCCAGGTGATGAGGCTCAAGTAGATGCTCATTTTGATCCGTTTGGAGATACTGCTAATCTTAACGTAAGATAGGTACACGGTTTGCGTCGAACATACCATTGGCTCGAAAATCATTTTGTACGCACCCGATGGTACTCCTAGGTGACGAGGCTCAAGTGGATGCTCGTTTTGGTCTGTTTAGAGATAGTGCTAATCCTGACGCAAGATAGGTGCACGGTTCGCGCCGAACGTACCATAGGCTTAGAAATCATTTTGGACAGACCCGATGGATGTCCTAGGTGACATTGGTCATGCGGAATCTAGTTTCAATACATTTGGAGACAATGGTAGTGTCCGTGCAAGATAGGTGCATGGTTTTCGCCAATCTTATGATAGGCACAGAAATCGTTTTGGACGTACCCGATGGTATTTCTAGGTGACGAAGCTCAAGTGGATGCTAGTTTCGGTTTGTTTGGAGATAGTGCTAATCTTGATGCAAGATAGGTGCACGGTTGCGCTAAACGTACCATACGCTCAGAAATCATTTTGGACGCACCCAATGGATCTCCTCGTGACATTGATCATGTGGAATCTCATTTCAATCCATTTGGAGACAGTGGTAGTGTCAGTGCAAGAAAGGTGCTCGGTTTGCTCCAAACGTACCATAGGCTTGAAAATAGTTTTGGACACACCCGATAGAACACCTAGGTGACGTGGGTCATGTGAAATCTCATTTCGGTCCGTTTGGAGACAATGTTAGTATCGGTGCAAGGTAGGTGCATGGTTTGCGCCAAACATATCATAGGCTCAGAAATCATTTTGGACACACCCAATGGTACTCCTAGGTGACGAGGCTCAAGTAGATGCTCGTTTCGGTCCGTTTGTAGATAGTGCTCA
The DNA here is from genome assembly GCA_022457205.1 of Saccharum spontaneum. NCBI lineage: Eukaryota > Viridiplantae > Streptophyta > Magnoliopsida > Poales > Poaceae > Saccharum > Saccharum spontaneum. The sequence goes on along the minus strand of CM039617.1, from coordinate 30,216,772 downwards.
TCTAGACGTAAGATTGGTGCATGGTTTGCGTCGAACGTGCGATAGGCATGGAAATCATTTTCTACGCACCCAATGGTACTTGTAGGTGACGAGGCTCAAGTGGATGCTCATTTTGGTTTGTTTAGAGATAGTGCTAATCTTGACGCAAGATACGTGCAAGGTATGCGCCGAATGTACCATAGGCTCAGAAGTCATTTTGGATGCACCCGATGGATCTCCTACGTGAGATTGGTCATGTGGAATCTCGTTTTAATCCATTTGGAGACAGTGGTTGTGTCAGTGCAAGATAGGTGCACGGTTTGCACCAAACATACATAGACACATAAATAGTTTTGGATGCACCTAATGGTACTCCTAGGTGATGAGGCTCAAGGGGATGCTCATTTTGGTCTGTTTAGAGATAGAGCTAGTCTTGACACAAGATAGGTGCACGGTTTGCGTCAAACGTACCATAGGCTCATAAATCGTTTTGGACGCACCCAATGGTACTCCTAGGTGACAAGGCTGAAGTAGATGCTCGTTTTGCTCTATTTGGAGATAGTGCCAATCTTGACGCAAGATATGTGCATGGTTGGTGTTGAACGTACCATAAGCTTAGAAATCGTTTTGGATGCACCCGATGGATCTCCTCAGTGACATCATGTGGAATCTCATTTCAATCCGTTTGGAGATAGTGTTAGTGTCATTGCAAGATAGGTGCACGGTTTGCACCAAACGTACCATATGCTCAGAAATCATTTTGGATGCACCCGATGGTACTCCTAGGAGACGAGGCTCAAGTGGATGCTCCTTTTTGGTCTGTTTGGAGATAGTGCTAATCTTGACGCAAGATAGGTGCACGGTTCATTTCGAACGTACCACAGGCTCAGAAATCGTTTTGGACGCACCCGATGGATCTTCTAGTTGAGATTGGTCATGTGGAATTTCATTTCAATCTATTTGATGATAGTGGGAGTGTCAGTACAAGATAGGTGCACAGTTTGCACCAAACGTACGATGGGCAAAGAAATCATTTTGGACACACCCGATGGTACTCCTAGATGACGAGGCTCAAGTGGATGCTTGTTTCGGTCTGTTTAGAGATAGTGCTAATCTTGATGCAAGATAGGTGCATGGTTTGTGCCGAATGTGCCACAGGCTCGAAAATAGTTTTGGACATCCCTGATAGAACACCTAGGTGACGTGTGTCAAGTGGAATCTCATTTCGGTCCACTCGGAGATAGTGTTAGTATTGGTGCAAGATAGGTGCATGGTTTGCGTTAAACATACCATAGGCTCAGAAATCGTTTTGGATGCACCCAATGGTACTCCCAGGTGATGAGGCTCAAGTAGATGCTCGTTTTGATCCATTTGGAGATAGTGCTAATCTTAACGTAAGATAGGTACACGGTTTCATCGAACATACCATAGGCTCGAAAATCATTTTGTACGCACCTGATGGTACTCCTAGATGATGAGGCTCAAGTGGATGCTCGTTTTGGTTTATTTAGAGATAGTGCTAATCTTGACGCAAGATAGGTGCACGGTTTCACCGAACGTACCATAGGCTCAGAAATCATTTTGGACGCATCCGATGGATATCCTAGGTGATATTAGTCATGTGGAATCTAGTTTCAATCCATTTGGAGACAGTGGTAGTGTCAGTGCAACATAGGTGCACGGTTTGCGCCAAACGTACGATAGGCATAGAAATTGTTTTGGAGGTCCCTGATGGTACTCCTAGGTGACGAGGCTCAAGTGGATGCTTGATTTGGTCTGTTTGGAGATAGTGCTATTCTTGACGCAACATAGGTGCATGGTTTGCGCTGAATGTACCATAGGTTCAAAAATAGTTGGTGCTCGGTTTGCGTAGAACCTTTGATAGGCTTGGAAATCATTTTCTACGCACCCAATGGTACTCATTGGTGATGAGGCTCAAGTGGATGCTCGTTTTGGTTTATTAAGAGATAGTGCTAATCTTAACGCAAGATACGTGCATGGTTTGCGCGGAATGTACCATAAGCTCAGAAGTCATTTTGGACGCACCCGTTGGATCTCCTAGGTGACATTGGTCACATGGAAACTAGTCTCGATCCATTTGGAGATAGTGGCAGTGTCAGTGCAAGATAGGTGCACGGTTTGCACCAAATATATAGACACACATAAATCGTTTTGGACGCACCTGATGGTACTCCTAGGTGACGAGGCTCAAGTAGATGCTCGTTTTGGTTTGTTTGGAGATAGAGCTAATCTCGACGCAAGATAGGTGCACGGTTTGCGTCGAACGTACTATAGGCTCATAAATCATTTTAGACGCACCCGATGGTACTCCTAGGTGACAACGCTCAAGTAGATGCTCGTTTTGCTCTGTTTGGAGATTGTGCTAATCTTGATGCAAGATATGTGCATGATTTATGTCGAATGTACCATAAGCTTTGAAATCATTTTGGACACACCCAATGGATCTCCTCAGTGACATCATGTGGAATCTCATTTCAATCCATTTGGAGACAGTGTTAGTGTCAGTGGAAGATAGGTGCACGGTTTGCGACAAACGTAGCTCAGAAATCGTTTTGGACGCACCCTATAGTGCTTTTAGGTGACGAGGCTCAGGTGGATGCTTGCTTCGGTCTGTTTGGATATCTTGATGCAAGCTCGGTGCACGGTTTGTGACGAACATAGCACAGGCTCGAAAATTATTTTGGACACACCCGATAGAACACCTAGGGGACGTGGGTCATGTGGAATATCATTTTGGTCTGTTTGGAGACAGTGTTAGTATCGGTGCAATATAGGTGAAAGGTTTGCGCCAAACTTACCATAGGCTCATAAATTGTTATGGACGAAGCTGGTCGTACTCGTAGGTGATGAGGCTCAAGTGGATGCTCGTTTCAGTCCGTTTGGAGATAGTGCTAATCTTGACGCAAGATAGGTGCACAGTTTGCGCTGAACGTACCATAGGCTCAGAAATCATTTTGGATGCACCCGCTGGATCTCCTAGGTGACATTAGTCGTGTGGAATCTCGGTTCATTCCATTTGGGAGACAGTGTTAGTGTCAGTGCAAGATAGGTGCACAGTTTGCGTGAACGTACCATAGACTTAGAAATCGTTTAGCATGCACCCGATGGATCCCCTCAGAGACATTGGTCATGTGGTATCTGGTTTCAATCCATTTGGAGATAGTGTTAGTGTCAGTGCAAGATAGGTGCACGGTTTGCGACATATGTAGCTCAGAAATCGTTTTGGACGCACCCTATAGTACTTCTAGGTGATGAGGCTCAGGTGGATGCTTGCTTCGGTCTGTTTGGATATAGTGCTAATCTTGATGCAAGATCGGTGCACGGTTTGTGATGAACATAGCACAGACTCGAAAATCATTTTGGACACACCCGATAGAACACCTAGGGATGTGGGTCATGTGGAATCTCATTTCGGTCTGTTTGGAGACAGTGTTAGTATCGGTGCAAGATAGGTGAATGGTTTGCGCCAAACTTACCATAGGCTCATAAATTGTTATGGACGAAGCTGATGGTACTCCTAGGTGATGAGGCTCAAGTGGATGCTCATTTCAGTCCGTTTGGAGATAGTGCTAATCTTGACGCAAGATAGGTGCACAGTTTGCGCTGAACGTACCATAAGCTCAGAAATCATTTTGGATGCACCCGCTGGATCTCCTAGGTGACATTGGTCGTGTGGAATCTTGGTTCATTCCATTTGGAGACAGTGTTAGTGTCAGTGCAAGATAGGTGCACAGTTTGCGTGAACGTACCATAGGCTTAGAAATCGTTTAGCATGCACCCGATGGATCCCCTCGGAGACATTGGTCATGTGGTATCTCGTTTCAATCCATTTGGAGACAGTGTTAGTGTCAGTGCAAGATAGGTGCATGGTTTGCTCCAAACGTGGCTCCTAGGTGACGAGGCTCAAGTGGATCCATGTTTCGGTCTATGTGAAGATAGTACTAATCTTGACCCAAGATAGGTGCATGGTTTGCGCCAAACGTACCATGGGCACAGAAATCGTTTTGGACACACCCGATGGTACTCCTAGTTGGCAAGGCTCAAGTGGATGCTTGTTTCAGTCTGTTTGGAGATAGGTGCACGGTTTGCACCGAACATTCCGCACGCTCGAAAATAGTTTTGCACACACCCGATTGAACACCTAGGTGATGTGGGTCATGTAAAATCTCGTTTCGATCCATTTGGAGACACTGTTAGTATCAGTGCAAGACAAGTGCACGGTTTGCACCAAAGGTACCATAGGCTCAGAAATCGTTTTGGACGCATCCGATGGTACTCCTAGGTGACAAGGCTCAAGTGGATGCTCGTTTCGGTCCATTTAGAGATACTGCTAATCTTAATGTAAGATAGGTACATGGTTTGCATCGAATGTACCATAGGCTTGGAAATCGTTTTGGATGCATCCCTTGGTATTCCTAGGTGACGAGACTCAAGTGGATGCATGTTTCAGTCTATTTGGAGGTAGTGCTAATCTTGACGCAAGATAGGTGCATGATTTGTGCCGAACGTACCACAGGCTCAAAAATAGTCTTGGACACACCCGACAGGACACCAAGGTGACATGAGTCATGTGGAATCTTATTTGGGTCCGTATGGAGATAGTGTTAGTATCGGTGCAAGATAGGTGTATGGTTTGCACCAAACGTATCATAGGCTTAGAAATTGTTTTGGACGCTCTAGACGGTACTCCAAGGTGACGAGGCTCATGTTGATGCTCATTTTGGTCCGTTTGGAGATAGTGCTAATCTTGACATAAGATAGGTGTATGGTTTGCATCGAATGTACCATAGGCTTAGAAATCATTTGGACGCACCCGATGGTACTCCTAGGAGACTAGGCTCACGTGGATTCTCGTTTTGGTATATTTCGAGATAGTGCTAATCTTTACGCAAGATAGTTGCACGGTTTGCGCCGAATGTACCATAGGCTCACAAAATATTTTGGATGCACCTGATGGATATCCTCGGTGACAATGGTCTTGGAATGTGGTTTCAATCCATTCAGAGGTAATGTTAGGGTCAGCGTAAGATAGGTGCACGGTTTGTGCTAAATGTAGCTCAGAAATTGTTTTGGACGCACCCGATGGTAGTCCTAGGTGATGAGGCTCTAGTGGATTCTTGTTTCGATGTGTTTGGAGATAGTGCTAATCTTGACACAAGATAGGAGGACGGTTTGCGCCGAATGTATCACAGGCTCAAAATCATTTTGGACACACTCGATAGAACACCTAGGTGACGTGGGTCTTGTGGAATCTCATTTCAGTCCGTTTGGAGATATTGTTAGTATCGGTTTAAGATAGGTGCATTGTTTGCACCAGACGTACGCTCAGAAATAGTTATGGACGCACCCGATGGTACTCCTAGTGGACGAGGCTCAAGTGGATGCTTGTTTCGGTCCGTTTGGAGATAGTGCCAATCTTTGCGCATGATAGGTGCACCGTTTGTGTTGAACATACCATACGCTCAGAAATCATTGTTGGACGCACCCAATGGATCTCCTAGGTGACGTCGGTCATGTGGAATCTCGTTTCTGTCCATTTGGAGACAGTGTTAGTGTCAGTGCAAGATAGGTGTACGGTTTGCGCCAAATGTACCATATGCTCAGAAATCACTTTGGTCGCACCCGATGGTACTCCTAAGCGGCATGGCTCAAGTGGATGCTCGTTTCGGTCCGTTTGAAGATAGTACTAATCTTGACGCAAGATAGGTGCACGGTTTGCGCTGAATGTACCATAGGCTCAGAAATCATTTTGGACGCACTTGATGGATCTCCTAGGTGACATTGGCCATGTGGACTCTTGTTTCAATCTATTTGGAGATAGTGTTAGTGTCAATACAAGATAGGTGCATGGTTTGCACCAAACATTCCTTAGGCTCAGAAATCATTTTGCACGCACCTGATGGATCTCCTATGTGAAATTGGTCATGTGGAATCTCGTTTCAATCCATTTGGAGACAGTGTTAGTGTCAGTGCAAGATAGGTACACGGTTTGCACTAAATGTAGATCAGAAACCATTTTGGACGCATCTGATTGTACTTCTAGGTGACGAGGATCATGTGGAAGCTTGTTTCATTCTATTTGGAGGTAGTGCTAATCTTGACACAAGATAGGTGCACGGTTTGTGCCGAACGTACCACAGCCTCGAAAATCATTTTGGATACACCCAATAGAACACCTAGGTGATGTGGGTCATGTGGAATCTTATTTCGGTCCATTTGGAGACAATGTTAGTATCGATGCAAGATAGGAGCATGGATTGCGCCAAGCATACCATAGGCTCAGAAAATCGTTTTGGACGCACCCGATGATACGCCCTAGTGACAAGGCTGAAGTGGATGCTCGTTTTGGTCCATTTGGAGATAGTGCAAATCTTGACGCAAGATAGGTGCACGGTTTGCGCCGAACATACCATAGGCTCTGAAATTATTTTGAACACACCTGATGGACTTCCTCGGTGACATTGGTCATGTGGAATCTAGTTTCAATCTATTTCGAGAAAGTATTAGTGTCAGTGCAAGATAGGTGCACGGTTTGCGTCGAACGTACCATAGGCTCAGAAATTGTTATGGATGCACCCAGTGGTACTCCTAGGTGACGAGGCTCAAGGGGATGCTTGTTTTGAACTATTTGGAGATAATGCTAATCTTGACGCAAGATAGGTGCACGGTTTGCACCGAACGTACCACAGGCTCAAAAATCATTTTGGGCACACCCAATAGAACACCTAGGTGACGATTGTCATGTGGAATCTCATTTTGGTCCGTTTGGAGGTAGTGTATCGGTGCAAGATAGGTGCATAGTTTGCACTAAACATACCATAGGCTAAGAAATGGTTATGGACGTCCATTTGGAGATAGTCCTAACCTTGATGGAAGATAGGTGCATAGGTTGCGTTGAACATACCATATGCTCGGAAATGATTTTTTGATGCACCCGATGGAACTCTTAGGTGACGTCAGCCATGTGGAATCTCATTTTAGCCCATTTGGAGACAGTTTTAGTATCGGTGCAAGATGGGTGCATGGTTTGCGCCTAACGTACCATAGGCTCAGAAATCGTTTTGAACGCACTCGATGGTACTCCTAGGTGATGAGGCTCAAGTAGATGCTAGTTTCAGACCCTTTGGAGATAGTGCTAATCTTGACGTAAGATAGGCGCACGGTTTGCGTCGAACATACCATAGGCTCAAAAATCGTTTTGGACACACCCGATGGTACTCCTAGGTGACGAGGCATGCTCGTTTTGGTCTGTTTCGAGATGGTGGTAATCTTGACGTAAGATAGGTGCACGGTTTGTGCCAAATGTACCACAGGCTCAAAAATAGTCTTGGACACACCCGATAGGACACCTAGGTGACGTGGGTCATGTGGAATTTTGGGTTCGTATGGAGATAGTGTTAGTATCGGTGCAAGATAGGTGCATGATTTGCACCAAACGTACCATAGGCTTAGAAATCGTTTTGGACGCACTGGACGGTACTCCTATGTGACAAGGCTCAAGTTGATGCTCGTTTTGGTATGTTTGAAGATAGTGCTATTCTTGACATAAGATTCGTGTATGGTTTGCATCGAACGTACCATAGGCTCAGAAATCATTTTGGACGCACCCAATGGTACTCCTAGGAGACAAGGCTCACGTGGATTCTCGTTTTGGTATATTTCGAGATAGTGCTAATCTTTACGCAAGATAGTTGCACGGTTTGCGCCGAACGTACCATAGGCTCACAAAATGTTTTGGACGCACCTGATGGATCTCCTCGGTGACAATGGTCTTGTGGAATGTGGTTTCAATCCATTTGGAGGTAATGTTAGGGTCAGCGCAAGATAGGTGCATGGTTTGCGCCAAATGTAGCTCAGAAATTGTTTTGGACGCACCCGATGGTACTCCTAGGTGACGAGGCTCAAGTGGATGATCGTTTTGGTCTATTTGGAAATAGTGGTAACTTGATGCAAAATAGGTGCACGGTTTGCGTGGAACGTACCATAGGCTCAAAAATCATTTTGGACACACCCGATAGAACACCTAGGTGATGTCGGTCATGTGGAATCTCATTTTGGTCCATTTGGAGATAGTGTTAGTATCAGTGCAATATAGGTGCGCGGTTTGCGTTGAACGTACCATGAGCTCGAAAATCATTTTGGACACACCCGAAGAACACTATGGTGACATGGGTCATGTGGAATCTCATTTCGATCCGTTTGGAGATAGTGTTAGTATCGGTGCAAGATAGGTGCACGGTTTGCGCCAAACGTACCATAGGCACATAAATCATTTTGGATGCACCCGATGGTACTCCTAGGTGACGAGGCTCAAGTGGATGCTCGTTTTGGTCTGCTGGAATAGAGCTAATATTGACGCAAGATAGATGCATGGTTTCGCAGAACATACCATAGGCTCAGAAATCGTTTTGGACGCACACGATGGTACGCCTAGGTGCTGAGGCTCAAGTGGATGCTCGTTTCGGTCCATTTGGAGATAGTGCTAACCTTGACGCAAGATAGGTGCATGGTTTGCATGGAACATACCATACCCTCAAAAATCGTTGTTGGATCCACCCGATGGATCCCCTAGGTGATGTTGGTCATGTGGAATGTTGTTTCAGTCCATTTGGAGATAGTGTTAGTCTCACTGCAAGATAGGTGCACAGTTTGTGCCAAACGTACCATAGGCTCAGAAATCGTTTTGGATGCACCCGATGGTACTCCTAGGTGACGAGGCTCAAGTGGATGCTCGTTTAGGTCTGTTTGCAGATAGAGCTAATCTAGACGCAAGATAGATGCATGGTTTCGTAGAACATACCATAGGCTCAGAAATCACTTTGGACGCACCCTATGGTACTCCTAGGTGACGAGGCTCAAGTGGATGATCGTTTCGGTCTATTTGGAAATAGTGCTAACTTGATGCAAAATAGGTGCACAGTTTGCGTCGAACGTACCATAGGCTCGAAAATCATTTTGGACACACTCGATAGAACAGCTAGGTGATGCGGGTCATGTGGAGTCTCATTTCGGTCCATTTGGATATAGTGTTTGTATCAGTGCAAGATAGGTGCACGGTTTGCGCCAAACGTTCCATGAGCTCAAAAATCATTTTGGACACATCCGAAGAACACCTTGGTGACATGGGTCATGTGGAATCTCATTTCGATCCGTTTGAAGATAGTGTTAGTATCGGTGCAAGATAGGTGCACGGTTTGCGCCAAACGTACCATAGGCTCATAAATCATTTTGGATGCACCCGATGGTACTCCTAGGTGACGAGGCTCAAGTGGATGCTCGTTTTAGTCTGTTTGGAGATAGGGCTAATCTTGAGGCAAGATAGATGCATGGTTTCGCAGAACGTACCATAGGCTCAGAAAATCGTTTTTGACGCACACGATGGTACTCCTAGGTGTTGAGGCTCAAGTGGATGCTCGTTTTGGTCCATTTGGAGATAGTGCTAACCTTGACGCATGATAGGTGCATGGTTTGTGTCGAACATACCATACCCTTGAAAATCATTGTTGGATGCACACAATGGATCCCCTAGGTGATGTTGGTTATGTGGAATATTGTTTTACTCCATTTGGAGATAGTGTTAGTCCCAGTGCAAGATAGGTGCACGGTTTGCGTCAAACGTACCATAGGCTCAGAAATTGTTTTGGACGCACCCGATGGTACTCCTAGGTGACGAGGCTCAAGTGGATGATCGTTTTGGTCTATTTGGAAATAGTGGTAACTTGATGCAAAATAGGTGCACGGTTTGCGTGGAACGTACCATAGGCTCAAAAATCATTTTGGACACACCCGATAGAACACCTAGGTGATGTCGGTCATGTGGAATCTCATTTCGGTCCATTTGGAGATAGTGTTAGTATCAGTGCAAGATAGGTGCGCGGTTTGCGTTGAACGTACCATGAGCTCGAAAATCATTTTGGACACACCCGAAGAACACTATGGTGACATGGGTCATGTGGAATCTCATTTCGATCCGTTTGTAGATAGTGTTAGTATCGGTGCAAGATAGGTGCACGGTTTGCGCCAAACGTACCATAGGCACATAAATCATTTTGGATGCACGCGATGGTACTCCTAGGTGACGAGGCTCAAGTGGATGCTCGTTTTGGTCTGCTGGAATAGAGCTTATATTGACGCAAGATAGATGCATGGTTTCGCAGAACATACCATAGGCTCAGAAATCGTTTTGGACGCACACGATGGTACGCCTAGGTGCTGAGGCTCAAGTGGATGCTCGTTTCGGTCCATTTGGAGATAGTGCTAACCTTGACGCAAGATAGGTGCATGGTTTGCGTGGAACATACCATACCCTCAAAAATCGTTGTTGGATCCACCCGATGGATCCCCTAGGTGATGTTGGTCATGTGGAATGTTGTTTCAGTCCATTTGGAGATAGTGTTAGTCTCACTGCAAGATAGGTGCACAGTTTGCGCCAAACGTACCATAGGCTCATAAATCGTTTTGGATGCACCCGATGGTACTCCTAGGTGACGAGGCTCAAGTGGATGCTCGTTTAGGTCTGTTTGCAGATAGAGCTAATCTAGACGCAAGATAGATGCATGGTTTCGTAGAACATACCATAGGCTCAGAAATCACTTTGGACGCACCCTATGGTACTCCTAGGTGACGAGGCTCAAGTGGATGATCGTTTCGGTCTATTTGGAAATAGTGCTAACTTGATGCAAAATAGGTGCACAGTTTGCGTCGAACGTACCATAGGCTCGAAAATCATTTTGGACACACTCGATAGAACAGCTAGGTGATGCGGGTCATGTGGAGTCTCATTTCGGTCCATTTGGATATAGTGTTTGTATCAGTGCAAGATAGGTGCACGGTTTGCGCCAAACGTTCCATGAGCTCGAAAATCATTTTGGACACACCCGAAGAACACCTTGGTGACATCGATCATGTGGAATCTCATTTCGATCCGTTTGGAGATAGTGTTAGTATCGGTGCAAGATAGGTGCACGGTTTGCACCAAACATACCATAGACTCATAAATCATTTTGGATGCACCCGATGGTACTCCTAGGAGACAAGGCTCAAGTGGATGCTCGTTTTGGTGTGTTTGGAGATAGGGCTAATCTTGACACAAGATAGATGCATGGTTTCGTAGAACGTACCATAGGCTCATAAATCGTTTTGGACGCACACGATGGTACTCCTAGGTGTTGAGGCTCAAGTGGATGCTCGTTTCGGTCCATTTGCAGATAGTGCCAACCTTGACGCAAGATAGGTGCATAGTTTGCGCCGAACGTACCATACGCTGAGAAATCGTTGATGGACGCAACTGATGGATTCCCTAGGTGACGTTGGTCATGTGGAATGTTGTTTCAGTCCATTTGGAGATAGTGTTAGTCTCACTACAAGATAGGTGCACGGTTTGCACCAAACGTACCATAGGCTCAGAAATCATTTTGGATGCACCCGATGGTACTCCTAGGTAACGAGGCTCAAGTGGATGCTCGTTTAGGTCTGTTTGCAGATAGAGCTAATCTTGACGCAAGATAGATGCATGGTTTCGCAGAACATACAATAGGCTCAGAAATCGTTTTGTACACACCCTATGGTACTCCTAGGTGACGAGGCATAAGTGGATGATTGTTTTGGTCTATTTGGAAATAGTGCTAACTTGATGCAAAATAGGTGCACGGTTTGCGTCGAACGTACCATAGGCTCGAAAATCATTTTGGACACACCCGATAGAACACCTAGGTGATATGGGTCATGTGGAGTCTCATTTTGGTCCATTTGGATATAGTGTTAGTATTAGTGCAAGATAGGTGCACGGTTTGCGCCGAACGTTTCATGAGCTTGAAAATCATTTTGGACACACCCGAAGAACACCTTGGTGACATGGTTCATGTGGAATCTCATTTCGATCGCTTTGGAGATAGTGTTAGTATCGGTGCAAGATAGGTGCACGGTTTGCACCAAATGTACCATAGGCTCATAAATTGTTTTGGATGCACCCGATGGTACTCCTAGGTGACGAGGCTCAAGTGGATGCTCGTTTTAGTCTGTTTGGAGATAGGGCTAATCTTGAGGCAAGATAGATGCATGGTTTCGCAGAACGTACCATAGGCTCAGAAAATCATTTTTGACGCACACGATGGTACTCCTAGGTGTTGAGGCTCAAGTGGATGCTCGTTTTGGTCCATTTGGAGATAGTGCTAACCTTGACGCATGATAGGTGCATGGTTTGTGTCGAACATACCATACCCTCGAAAATCGTTGTTGGATGCACACAATGGATCCCCTAGGTGATGTTGGTCATGTGGAATGTTGTTTTACTCCATTTGGAGATAGTGTTAGTCCTAGTGCAAGATAGGTGCACGGTTTGCGCCAAACGTACCATAGGCTCAGAAATCATTTTGGACGCACCCGATGGTACTCCTAGGGGACGAGGCTCAAGTGGATGATCGTTTTGGTCTATTTGGAAATAGTGGTAACTTGATGCAAAATAGGTGCACGGTTTGCGTTGAACGTACCATAGGCTCGAAAATCATTTTGGACACACCCCATAGAACACCTAGGTGATGTGGGTCATGTGGAATCTCATTTCGGTCCATTTGGAGATAGTGTTAGTATCAGTGCAAGATAGGTGCGCGGTTTGCGCTGAACGTACCATGAGCTCGAAAATCATTTTGGACACACCCGAAGAACACTATGGTGACATGGGTCATATGGAATCTCATTTTGATCCGTTTGGAGATAGTGTTAGTATCGGTGCAAGATAGGTGCACGGTTTGCGCTAAACGTACCATAGGCACATAAATCATTTTGGTTCCATGTGCTGAAAGATAAGTTAACACATGCACCTCTACTCCAACTCCCTGATTTTAATAAGACTTTCGAGCTTGAATGTGATGCGAGTGGAATTGGATTGGGTGGTATTTTGTTACAAGAAGGAAAACCTGTTGCATACTTTAGTGAGAAATTGAGCGGGCCTATTCTTAATTATTCTACATATGATAAGGAATTATATGCTCTAGTGCGGACATTAGAAACATGGCAACATTATTTGTGGCCCAAAGAATTTGTTATACATTCTGATCATGAATCTTTGAAGCATATTCGTAGTCAAGGAAAACTGAATCGTAGACATGCAAAATGGGTTGAATTTATTGAATCTTTTCCTTATGTTATCAAACACAAGAAAGGGAAGGATAATATCATTGCAGATGCATTGTCTAGGAGATATACTTTGCTGAATCAACTTGATTACAAGATCTTTGGGTTAGAAACAATTAAAGACCGATATGCTCATGATGCTGATTTTAAAGAAGTGCTGCTGCATTGTAAAGATGGGAAAACGTGGAACAAATTCATCCTCAATGATGGGTTTGTGTTTAGAGCTAACAAGCTATGCATTCCAGCTAGCTCCGTTCGCTTGTTGTTGCTGCAGGAAGCGCATGGAGGTGGCTTGATGGGGCATTTTGGAGCGAAGAAGACAGAGGACATTCTTGCTGGTCATTTCTTTTGGCCAAAGATGCGACGAGACGTGGACAGATTTGTTGCTCGCTGCACAACATGTCAAAAGGCTAAGTCCCGGTTGAATCCACACGGTTTGTATATGCCTCTTCCTGTTCCTAGTGCTCCTTGGGAGGATATTTCTATGGATTTTGTGTTGGGATTGCCACGGACTAGGAAAGGGTGAGATAGTGTTTTTGTGGTTGTGGATCGATTCTCTAAAATGGCACATTTCATACCATGTCATAAAACTGATGATGCTACAAATATTGCTGATTTGTTCTTTCGAGAAGTTGTTCGCTTGCATGGTGTGCCAAATACAATTGTTTTTGATCGTGATGCTAAATTTCTTAGCCATTTTTGGAGAACTTTATGGGCCAAATTGGGGACTAAGCTTTTATTTTCCACCACTTGTCACCCCCAAACTGATGGTCAAACTGAAGTTGTGAATAGAACTTTGTCTACCATGTTAAGGACTGTTTTAAAGAAGAATATTAAGATGTGGGAAGATTGTTTGCCTCATATTGAGTTTGCTTATAATCGTTCGCTGCATTCTACTACGAAGATGTGTCCCTTTGAGATTGTTTATGGCTTGTTACCACGTGCTCCTATTGATTTAATGCCATTGCCAAGTTCTGAAAAGTTGAATTTTGATGCTAAGCAACGTGCTGAATTGATGCTAAAACTACATGAAACCACTAAAGAAAACATAGAGCGCATGAATGCTAAGTACAAATTTGCTGTAGATAAAGGTAGAAGGGAATTGATTCTTGAACCTGGAGATTGGGTTTGGTTGCATTTGCGAAAGGATAGGTTTCCTGAATTAAGAAAATCTAAATTGATGCCTAGAGCGGATGGTCCTTTTAAAGTGATGCAACGAATAAATGAGAATGCATATAAGCTTGATCTTCCTGCAGATTTTGGGGTTAGTCCCACATTTAACATTGCAGATTTGAAGCCATATTTGGGTGAGGAAGATGAGCTTGAGTCGAGGACGACTCAAATTCAAGAAAGGGAGGATGATGAGGACATCAACACCGATCATACATCCACGCCGTCCACGCCGACACCTGCTGGTCCTATTACCCGTGCTCGTGCTCGAACACTTAATCGTTTTGGACGCACCCGATGGCACTCCTAGGGGATGAGGCTCAAGTGGATGCTTGTTTCGGTCCGTTTGCAGATAGTGCTAACCTTGACGCAAGATAGGTGCATGGTTTGCGCCGAACGTACCATACGCTCAGAAATCGTTGTTGGACGCACCTGATGGATCCCCTAGGTGTCGTTGGTCATGTGGAATGTTGTTTCAGTCCATTTGGAGATAGTGTTAGTCACACTGCAGGATAGGGCACGGTTTGCGCCAAACATACCATAGGCTCAGAAATCATTTTGGACGCACCCGATGGTACTCCTATGTAACGAGGCTCAAGTGGATGCTCGTTTAGTTCTGTTTGCAGATAGAGCTAATCGTGACGCAAGATAGATGCATGGTTTCACAGAAGGTACAATAGGCTCAGAAATCGTTTTGTACGCACCCTATGGTACTACTAGGTGACGAGGCTCAAGTGGATGATCGTTTTGGTCTATTTGGAAATAGTGCTACCTTGATGCAAAATAGGTGCACGGTTTGCGTCGAACGTACCATAGGCTCGAAAATCATTTTGGACACACCCGATAGAACACCTAGGTGATGTTGGTCATGTGGAGTCTCATTTCGGTCCATTTGGATATAGTGTTAGTATCAGTACAAGATAGGTGCACGGTTTGCGCCGAACGTTCCATGTGCTCGAAAATCATTTTGGACACATCCGAAGAACACCTTGGTGACATGGGTCATGTGGAATCTCATTTCGATCCGTTTGAAGATAGTGTTAGTATCGGTGCAAGATAGGTGCACGGTTTGCGCCAAACGTACCATAGGCTCATAAATCATTTTGGATGCACCCGATGGTACTCCTAGGTGACGAGGCTCAAGTGGATGCTCGTTTTAGTCTGTTTGGAGATAGGGCTAATCTTGAGGCAAGATAGATGCATGGTTTCACAGAACGTACCATAGGCTCAGAAAATCGTTTTTGACGCACACGATGGTACTCCTAGGTGTTGAGGCTCAAGTGGATGCTCGTTTTGGTCCATTTGGAGATAGTGCTAACCTTGACGCATGATAGGTGCTTGGTTTGTGTCGAACATACGATACCCTCAAAAATCGTTGTTGGATGCACACAATGGATCCCCTAGGTGATGTTGGTCATGTGGAATGTTGTTTTACTCCATTTGGAGATAGTGTTAGTCCCAGTGCAAGATAGGTGCACGGTTTGCGTCAAACGTACCATAGGCTCAGAAATCGTTTTGGACGCACCCAATGGTACTCCTAGGTGACGAGGCTCAAGTGGATGATCGTTTTGGTCTATTTGGAAATAATGGTAACTTGATGCAAAATAGGTGCACGGTTTGCGTGGAACGTACCATAGGCTCAAAAATCATTTTGGACACACCCGATAGAACACCTAGGTGATGTCGGTCATGTGGAATCTCATTTCGGTCCATTTGGAGATAGTGTTAGTATCAGTGCAAGATAGGTGCGCGGTTTGCGTTGAACGTACCATGAGCTCGAAAATCATTTTGGACACACCCGAAGAACACTATGGTGACATGGGTCATGTGGAATCTCATTTCGATCCGTTTGGAGATAGTGTTAGTATCGGTGCAAGATAGGAGCACGGTTTGCGCCAAACGTACCATAGGCACATAAATCATTTTGGATGCACCCGATGGTACTCCTAGGTGACGAGGCTCAAGTGGATGCTCGTTTTGGTCTGCTGGAGATAGAGCTAATATTGACGCAAGATAGATGCATGGTTTCACAGAACATACCATAGGCTCAGAAATCGTTTTGGACGCACACGATGGTACGCCTAGGTGCTGAGGCTCAAGTGGATGCTCGTTTCGGTCCATTTGGAGATAGTGCTAACCTTGACGCAAGATAGGTGCATGGTTTGCGTGGAACATACCATACCCTCAAAAATCGTTGTTGGATCCACCCGATGGATCCCCTAGGTGATGTTGGTCATGTGGAATGTTGTTTTAGTCTATTTGGAGATAGTGTTAGTCCCAGTGCAAGATAGGTGCACGGTTTGCGAAAAACGTACCATAGGCTCAGAAATCGTTTTGGACGCACCCGATGGTACTCCTAGGGGACGAGGCTCAAGTGGATGCTTGTTTCGGTCCATTTGCAGATAGTGCTAACCTTGACGCAAGATAGGTGCATGGTTTGCGCCGAACGTACCATAACCTCATAAATCGTTGTTGGACGCACCTGATGGATCCCCTAGGTGTCGTTGGTCGTGTGGAAAGTTGTTTCAGTCCATTTGGAGATAGTGTTAGTCACACTGCAGGATAGCTGCACGGTTTGCGCCAAACATACCATAGGCTCAGAAATCATTTTGGACGCACCCGATGGTACTCCTATGTAACGAGGCTCAAGTGGATGCTCGTTTAGTTCTGTTTGCAGATAGAGCTAATCTTGACGCAAGATAGATGCATGGTTTCGCAGAAGGTACAATAGGCTCAGAAATCGTTTTGTACGCACCCTATGGTACTACTAGGTGACGAGGCTCAAGTGGATGATCGTTTTGGTCTATTTGGAAATAGTGCTACCTTGATGCAAAATAGGTGCACGGTTTGCGTCGAACGTACCATAGGCTCAAAAATCATTTTGGACACACCCGATAGAACACCTAGGTGATGTTGGTCATGTGAAGTCTCATTTCGGTCCATTTGGATATAGTGTTAGTATCAGTACAAGATAGGTGCACGGTTTGCGCCGAACGTTCCATGAGCTCGAAAATCATTTTGGACACATCCGAAGAACACCTTGGTGACATGGGTCAGGTGGAATCTCATTTCGATCCGTTTGAAGATAGTGTTAGTATCGGTGCAAGATAGGTGCACGGTTTGCGCCAAACGTACCATAGGCTCATAAATCATTTTGGATGCACCCGATGGTACTCCTACGTGACGAGGCTCAAGTGGATGCTCGTTTTAGTCTGTTTGGACATAGGGCTAATCTTGAGGCAAGATAGATGCATGGTTTCGCAGAACGTACCATAGGCTCAGAAAATTGTTTTTGACGCACACGATGGTACTCCTAGGTGTTGAGGCTCAAGTGGATGCTCGTTTTGGTCCATTTGGAGATAGTGCTAACCTTGACGCATGATAGGTGCATGGTTTGTGTCGAACATACCATACCCTCGAAAATCGTTGTTGGATGCACACAATGGATCCCCTAGGTGATGTTGGTCATGTGGAATGTTGTTTTACTCCATTTGGAGATAGTGTTAGTCCCAGTGCAAGATAGGTGCACGGTTTGCGAAAAACGTACCATAGGCTCAGAAATCGTTTTGGACGCACCCGATGGTACTCCTAGGGGACGAGGCTCAAGTGGATGCTTGTTTCGGTCCGTTTGCAGATAGTGCTAACCTTGACGCAAGATAGGTGCATGGTTTGCGCCGAACGTACCATAACCTCATAAATCGTTGTTGGACGCACCTGATGGATCCCCTAGGTGTCGTTGGTCATGTGGAATGTTGTTTCAGTCCATTTGGAGATAGTGTTAGTCACACTGCAGGATAGGTGCACGGTTTGCGCCAAACATACCATAGGCTCAGAAATCATTTTGGACGCACCCGATGGTACTCCTATGTAACAAGGCTCAAGTGGATGCTCGTTTAGGTCTGTTTGCAGATAGAGCTAATCTTGACGCAAGATAGATGCATGGTTTCGCAGAATGTACAATAGGCTCAGAAACCGTTTTGTACGCACCCTATGGTACTCCTAGGTGACGAGGCTCAAGTGGATGATCGTTTTGGTCTATTTGGAAATAGTGCTACCATGATGCAAAATAGGTGCACGGTTTGCGTCGAACGTACCATTGGCTCAAAAATCATTTTGGACACACCCGATAGAACACGTAGGTGATGTTGGTCATGTGGAGTCTCATTTTGGTCCATTTGGATATAGTGTTAGTATCAGTGCAAGATAGGTGCACGGTTTGCGCCGAACGTTCCATGAGCTCAAAAATCATTTTGGACACACCCGAAGAACACCTTGGTGACATGGGTCATGTGGAATCTCACTTCGATCCGTTTGAAGATAGTGTTAGTATCGGTGCAAGATAGGTGCACGGTTTGCACCAAACGTACCATAGGCTCATAAATCATTTTGGATGCACCCGATGGTACTCCTAGGTGACGAGGCTCAAGTGGATGCTCGTTTTAGTCTGTTTGGAGATAGGGCTAATCTTGACGCAAGAAAGATGCATGGTTTCGCAGAATGTACCATAGGCTCAGAAAATCATTTTTGACGCACACGATGGTACTCCTAGGTGTTGAGGCTCAAGTGGATGCTCGTTTTGGTCCATTTGGAGATAGTGCTAACCTTGACGCATGATAGGTGCATGGTTTGTGTCGAATATACCATACCCTCGAAAATCGTTGTTGGATGCACACAATGGATCCCCTAGGTGATGTTGGTCATGTGGAATGTTGTTTTACTCCATTTGGAGATAGTGTTAGTCCCAGTGCAAGATAGGTGCACGGTTTGCGCCAAACGTACCGTAGGCTCAGAAATCATTTTGGACACACCCGATGGTACTCCTAGGTGACGAGGCTCAAGTGGATGATCGTTTTGGTCTATTTGGAAATAGTGGTAACTTGATGCAAAATAGGTGCATGGTTTGCGTTGAACGTACCATAGGCTCGAAAATCATTTTGGACACACCCGATAGAACACCTAGGTGATGTGGGTCATGTGGAATCTCATTTCGGTCCATTTGGAGATAGTGTTAGTATCAGTGCAAGATAGGTGTGCCGTTTGCGCTGAACGTACCATGAGCTCGAAAATCATTTTGGACACACCCGAAGAACACTATGGTGACATGGGTCATGTGGAATCTCATTTCGATCCGTTTGGAGATAGTGTTAGTATCGGTGCAAGATAGGTGCACGGTTTGCGCCAAACGTACCATAGGCTCATAAATCGTTTTGGATGCACCCGATGGTACTCCTAGGTGATGAGGCTCAAGTGGATGCTCGTTTTGGTCTGTCTGGAGATAGAGCTAATCTTGACGCAAGATAGATGCATGGTTTCATAGAACGTACCATAGGCTCAGAAATCGTTTTGGACGCACACGATGGTACGCCTAGGTGCTGAGGCTCAAGTCGATGCTCGTTTTGGTCCATTTGGAGATAGTGCTAACCTTGACGCAAGATAGGTGCAAGGTTTGCGTGGAACATACCATACCCACAAAAATCATTGTTGGATCCACCCGATGGATCCCCTAGGTGATGTTGGTCATGTGGAATGTTGTTTTAGTCCATTTGGAGATAGTGTTAGTCCCAGTGCAAGACAGGTGCACGGTTTGCGCCAAACGTACCATAGGCTCAGAAATCGTTTTGGACACACCCGATGGTACTCCTAGGGGACGAGGCTCAAGTGGATGCTTGTTTCGGTCCGTTTGCAGATAGTGCTAACCTTGACGCAAGATAGGTGCATGGTTTGTGCCGAACGTACCATAACCTCATAAATCATTGTTGGACGCGCCTGATGGATCCCCTAGGTGTCGTTGGTCATGTGGAATGTTGTTTCAGTCCATTTGGAGATAGTGTTAGTCACACTGCAGGATAGGTGCACGGTTTGCGCCAAACATACCATAGGCTCAGAAATCATTTTGGACGCAACCGATGGTACTCCTAGGTAACGAGGCTCAAGTGTATGCTCGTTTAGGTCTGTTTGCAGATAGAGCTAATCTTGACGCAAGATAGATGCATGGTTTCGCAGAACGTACAATAGGGTCAGAAATCATATTGGACGCACCCTATGGTACTCCTAGGTGACGAGGCTCAAGTGGATGATCGTTTTGGTCTATTTTGAAATAGTGCTACCTTGATGCAAAATAGGTGCACGGTTTGCGTCGAACGTACCATAGGCTCAAAAATCATTTTAGACACACCCGATAGAACACCTAGGTGATGTGGGTCATGTGGAGTCTCATTTTGGTCCATTTGGATATAGTGTTGGTATCAGTGCAAGATAGGTGCACGGTTTGCGCCGAACGTTCCATGAGCTCGAAAATCATTTTGGACACACCCGAAGAACACCTTGGTGACATGGGTCATGTGGAATCTCGTTTCGATCCGTTTGAAGATAGTGTTAGTATCGGTGCAAGATAGGTGCACGGTTTGCACCAAACGTACCATAGGCTCATAAATCATTTTGGATGCACCCGATGGTACTCCAAGTTGACGAGGCTCAAGTGGATGCTCGTTTTAGTCTGTTTGGAGATAGGGCTAATCTTGACGCAAGATAGATGCATGGTTTCGCAGAACGTACCATAGGCTCAGAAAATCATTTTTGACGCACACGATGGTACTCCTAGGTGTTGAGGCTCAAGTGGATGCTCGTTTTGGTCCATTTGAAGATAGTGCTAACCTTGACGCATGATAGGTGCATGGTTTGTGTCAAACATACCATACCCTCGAAAATCGTTGTTGGATGCACACAATGGATCCCCTAGGTGATGTTGGTCATGTGGAATGTTGTTTTACTCCATTTGGAGATAGTGTTAGTCCCAGTGCAGGATAGGTGCACGGTTTGCGCCAAACGTTCCATAGGCTCAGAAATCATTTTGGACACACCCGATGGTACTCCTAGGTGTCGAGGTTAAAGTGGATGATCGTTTTGGTCTATTTGGAAATAGTGGTAACTTGATGCAAAATAGGTGCACGGTTTGCGTTGAACGTACCATAGGCTCGAAAATCATTTTGGACACACCCGATAGAACACCTAGGTGATGTGGGTCATGTGGAATCTCATTTCGGTCCATTTGGAGATAGTGTTAGTATCAGTGCAAGATAGGTGTGCGATTTGCGCTGAACGTACCATGAGCTCGAAAATCATTTTGGACACACCCGAAGAACACTATGGTGACATGGGTCATGTGGAATCTCATTTCGATCCGTTTGGAGATAGTGTTAGTATTGGTGCAAGATAGGTGCACGGTTTGCGCCAAACGTACCATAGGCTCATAAATCGTTTTGGATGCACCCGATGGTACTCCTAGGTGACGAGGCTCAAGCGGATGCTCGTTTTGGTCTGTCTGGAGATAGAGCTAATCTTGACGCAAGATAGATGCATGGTTTCATAGAACGTACCATAGGCTCAGAAAATCGTTTTTGACGCACACGATGGTATGCCTAGGTGCTGAGGCTCAAGTGGATGCTCGTTTTGGTCTATTTGGAGATAGTGCTAACCTTGACGCAAGATAGGTGCATGGTTTGCGTGGAACATACCATACCCTCAAAAATCATTGTTGGATCCACCCGATGGATCCCCTAGGTGATGTTGGTCATGTGGAATGTTGTTTCAGTCCATTTGGAGATAGTGTTAGTCCCAGTGCAAGATAGGTGCACGGTTTGCGCCAAACGTACCATAGGCTCAGAAATCGTTTTGGACGCACCCGATGGTACTCCTAGGGGACGAGGCTCAAGTGGATGCTTGTTTCGGTCCGTTTGCAGATAGTGCTAACCTTGACGCAAGATAGGTGCATGGTTTGCGCCGAACGTACCATAACCTCATAAATTGTTGTTGGACGCACCTGATGGATCCCCTAGGTGTCGTTGGTCATGTGGAATGTTGTTTCAGTCCATTTGGAGATAGTGTTAGTCACACTGCAGGATAGGTGCACGGTTTGCGGCAAACATACCATAGGCTCAAAAATCATTTTGGACGCAACCGATGGTACTCCTAGGTAACGAGGCTCAAGTGTATGCTCGTTTAGGTCTGTTTGCATATAGAGCTAATCTTGACGCAAGATAGATGCATGGTTTCGCAGAACGTACAATAGGGTCAGAAATCATATTGGACGCACCCTATGGTACTCCTAGGTGACGAGGCTCAAGTGGATGATCGTTTTGGTCTATTTGGAAATAGTGCTACCTTGATGCAAAATAGGTGCACGGTTTGCGTCCAACGTACCATAGGCTCGAAAATCATTTTGGACACACCCGATAGAACACCTAGGTGATGTGGGTCATGTGGAGTCTCATTTCGGTCCATTTGGATATAGTGTTAGTATCAGTGCAAGATAGGTGCACGGTTTGCGCTGAACGTTCCATGAGCTTGAAAATCATTTTGGACACACCCGAAGAACACCTTGGTGACATGGGTCATGTGGAATCTCATTTCGATCTGTTTGGAGATAGTGTTAGTATCGGTGCAAGATAGGTGCACCCTATGGTACTCCTAGGTGTTAGTATGGTGTTAGTATCATTTCGGACGCACCCTATGGTACTCCTAGGTGTTGAGGCTCAAGTGGATGCTCGTTTCGGTCCATTTGGAGATACTGCTAACCTTGACACAAGATAGGTGCATGGTTTGTGTCCAACATACCATACCCTCGAAAATTGTTGCTGGACGCACACGATGGATCCCCTAGGTGATGTTGGTCATGTGGAATGTTGTTTTACTCCATTTGGAGATAGTGTTAGTCCTAGTGCAAGATAGGTGCACGGTTTGCGCCAAACGTACCATATGCTCAGAAATCGTTTGGACGCACCCGATGTTACTCCTAGGGGACGAGCCTCAAGTGGATGCTTGTTTCGGTCCGTTTGCAGATACTGCTAACCTTAACGCAAGATAGGTGCATGGTTTGCGCTGAACGTACCATACACTCAGAAATCATTGTTGGACGCACCTGCTGGATCCCCTAGGTGACTTTGGTCATGTGGTATGTTGTTTCACTCCATTTGGAGATAGTGTTAGTCTCACTCAAAGATAGGTGCACGGTTTGTGCCAAACATACCATAGGCTCAGAAATCGTTTTGGACGCACCCGATGGTACTCCCAGGTGACGAGGCTCAAGTGGATGCTTGTTTAGGTCTGTTTGCAGATAGAGCTAATCTTGACGTAAGATAGATGCATGGTTTCACAGAATGTACCATAGGCTCAGAAATCGTTTTGGACGCACCGTATGATACTCCTAGGTGACGAGGCTCAAGTGGATGATCGTTTTGGTCTATTTGGAAATAGTGCTAACTTGATGAAAAATAGGTGCACGGTTTGCGTCGAGCGTACCATAGGCTCGAAAATCATTTTGGACACACCCGATAGAACACCTAGGTGATGTGGGTCATGTGGAATCTCATTTCGATCCATTTTGATATAGTGTTAGTATCAGTGCAACATAGGCGCACGGTTTGCGCTGAACGTTCCATGAGCTTGAAAATCATTTTGGACACACCCGAAGAACACCTTGGTGACATGGGTCATGTGGAATCTCATTTCGATCTGTTTGGAGATAGTGTTAGTATCGGTGCAAGATAGGTGCACGGTTTGCAGCAAACGTACCATAGGCTCATAAATCGTTTTGGATGCACCCGATGGTACTCCAAGGTGACGAGCCTCAAGTGGATGCTCGTTTTGGTCTGTTTGGAGATAGGGCTAATCTTGACGCAAGATAGATGCATGGTTTCGCAGAACGTACCATAGGCTTAGAAATCGGTTTGGACGCACACGATGGTACTCCTAGGTGTTGAGGCTCAAGTGGATGCTCGTTTCGGTCCATTTGCAGATAGTGCTAACCTTGACGCAAGATAGGTGCACGGTTTGCGCCAAACGTATCATATGCTCGAAAATTGTTGTTGGATGCACCCGATGGATCTCCAATGTGACATTGGTCATGTGGAATATCGTCTCTGTCCATTTGGAGACAGTGTTAGTGTCAGTGCAAGATTGGTGCACGGTCTGCTCCAAACATACCATAGGGTCAGAAATCTTTTTGGACCCACACGATGGTACTCCTAGGTGTTGAGGCTCAAGTGGATGCTCGTTTCGGTCCATTTGGAGATAGTGCTAACCTTGACACAAGATAGGTGCATGGTTTGTGTCCAACATACCATACCCTCTGGACGCACACGATGGATCCTCCAGGTGATGTTGGTCATGTGGAATGTTGTTTTACTCCATTTGGAGATAGTGTTAGTCCTAGTGCAAGATAGGTGCACGGTTTGCGCCAAACGTACCATAGGCTCAGAAATCGTTTTGGACGCACCCGACGGTACTCCAAGGGGACGAGGCTCAAGTGGATGCTTGTTTCCATCCATTTGCAGATAGTGCTAACCTTAACGCAAGATAGGTGCTTAGTTGGCGCTGAACGTACCATACGCTCAGAAATCATTGTTGGACGCACCTGATGGATCCCCTAGGTGACGTTGGTCATGTGGAATGTTGTTTCAGTCCATTAGGAGATAGTGTTAGTCTCACTGCAAGATAGGTGCACAGTTTGCGCCAAACGTACCATAGGCTCAGAAATCGTTTTGGACGCACTAGATGCAAAATAGGTGCACGGTTTGCGTTGAACATACCATAAGCTCAAAAATCATTTTGGAGACACCTAATAGAACACCTTGGTGATGTGGGTCATGTGGAGTCTCATTTCGGTCCATTTGGATATAGTGTTAGTATCAGTGCAAGATAGGTGCACGGTTTGCGCCGAACGTACCATGAGCTCGAAAATCATTTTGGACACACTCGAAGAACACCTTGGTGACATGGGTCATGTGGAATCTCATTTCGATCCGTTTGGAGATAGTGTTAGTATCGGTGCAAGATAGGTGCACGGTTTGCACCAAACGTACCATAGGCTTATAAATTGTTTTGGATGCACCCGATGGTACTCCTAGGTGACGAGGCTCAAGTGGATGCTCGTTTTAGTCTGCTTGGAGATAGGGCTAATCTTGACACAAGATAGATGCATCGTTTCGTAGAACATACCATAGGCTCAGAAATCGGTTTGGACACACACGATGGTACTCCTAGGTGTTGAGGCTCAAGTGGATGCTCGTTTCGGTCCATTTGGAGATACTGCTAACCTTGACGCAAGATAGGTGCATGGTTTGTGTCGAACATACCATACCCTCGAAAATCGTTGTTGGATGCACACGATGGATCCCCTAGGTGATGTTGGTCATGTGGAATGTTGTTTTACTCCATTTGGAGATAGTGTTAGTCCTAGTGCAAGATAGGTGCACGGTTTGCGCCAAACGTACCATAGGCACAGAAATCGTTTGGACGCACCCGATGTTACTCCTAGGGGACGAGCCTCAAGTGGATGCTTGTTTCGGTCCGTTTGCAGATACTGCTAACCTTAACGCAAGATAGGTGCATGGTTTGCGCTGAACGTACCATACACTCAGAAATCATTGTTGGACGCACCTGCTGGATCCCCTAGGTGACGTTGGTCATGTGGAATGTTGTTTCACTCCATTTGAAGATAGTGTTAGTCTCACTCAAAGATAGGTGCACGGTTTGTGCCAAACGTACCATAGGCTCAGAAATCGTTTTGGACGCACCTGATGGTACTCCTAGGTGACGAGGCTCAAGTGGTTGCTTGTTTAGGTCTGTTTGCAGATAGAGCTAATCTTGACGCAAGATAGATGCATGGTTTCGCAGAACGTACCATAGGCTCATAAATCGTTTTGGATGCACCCGATGGTACTCCTAGGTGACGAGGCTCAAGTGGATGCTCGTTTTGGTCTGTTTGGAGATAGGGCTAATCTTGACGCAAGATAGATGCATGGTTTCACAGAACGTACCATAGGCTCAGAAATCGGTTTGGACGCACACGATGGTACTCCTAGGTGTTGAGGCTCAAGTGGATGCTCGTTTCGGTCCATTTGGAGATAGTGCTAACCTTGACACAAGATAGGTGCATGGTTTGTGTCCAACATACCATACCCTCTGGACGCACACGATGGATCCTCCAGGTGATGTTGGTCATGTGGAATGTTGTTTTACTCCATTTGGAGATAGTGTTAGTCCTAGTGCAAGATAGGTGCACGGTTTGCGCCAAACGTACCATAGGCTCAGAAATCGTTTTGGACGCACCCGACGGTACTCCAAGGGGACGAGGCTCAAGTGGATGCTTGTTTCCATCCATTTGCAGATAGTGCTAACCTTAACGCAAGATAGGTGCTTAGTTGGCGCTGAACGTACCATACGCTCAGAAATCATTGTTGGACGCACCTGATGGATCCCCTAGGTGACGTTGGTCATGTGGAATGTTGTTTCAGTCCATTAGGAGATAGTGTTAGTCTCACTGCAAGATAGGTGCACAGTTTGCGCCAAACGTACCATAGGCTCAGAAATCGTTTTGGACGCACCCGATGGTACTCCTAGGTGACGGGGTTCAAGTGGATGCTCGTTTAGGTCTGTTTGCAGATAGAGTTAATCTAGACGCAGGATAGATGCATGGTTTCGTAGAACATACCATAGGCTCAGAAAATCATTTTGGACGCACCCTATGGTACTCCTAGGTGACGAGGCTCAAGTGGATGTTCGTTTTGGTCTATTTGGAATTAGTTCTAACTAGATGCAAAATAGGTGCACGGTTTGCGTTGAACATACCATAAGCTCAAAAATCATTTTGGAGACACCTAATAGAACACCTTGGTGATGTGGGTCATGTGGAGTCTCATTTCGGTCCATTTGGATATAGTGTTAGTATCAGTGCAAGATAGGTGCACGGTTTGCGCCGAACGTACCATGAGCTCGAAAATCATTTTGGACACACTCGAAGAACACCTTGGTGACATGGGTCATGTGGAATCTCATTTCGATCCGTTTGGAGATAGTGTTAGTATCGGTGCAAGATAGGTGCACGGTTTGCACCAAACGTACCATAGGCTTATAAATTGTTTTGGATGCACCCGATGGTACTCCTAGGTGACGAGGCTCAAGTGGATGCTCGTTTTAGTCTGCTTGGAGATAGGGCTAATCTTGACACAAGATAGATGCATCGTTTCGTAGAACATACCATAGGCTCAGAAATCGGTTTGGACACACACGATGGTACTCCTAGGTGTTGAGGCACAAGTGGATGCTCGTTTCGGTCCATTTGGAGATACTGCTAACCTTGACGCAAGATAGGTGCATGGTTTGTGTCGAACATACCATACCCTCGAAAATCGTTGTTGGATGCACACGATGGATCCCCTAGGTGATGTTGGTCATGTGGAATGTTGTTTTACTCCATTTGGAGATAGTGTTAGTCCCAGTGCAAGATAGGTGCACGGTTTGCGCCAAACGTATCATAGGCTCAGAAATCGTTTTGGATGCACCCGATGGTACTCCTAGGGGACGAGGCTCAAGTGGATGGTTGTTTCGATCCGTTGGCAGATAGTGCTAACCTTGACGCAAGATAGGTGCATGGTTTGCGCCGAACGTACCATACGCTCAGAAATCGTTGTTGGACGCACCTGGTGGATCCCCTAGGTGACGTTGGTCATGTGGAATGTTGTTTCAGTCCATTTGGAGATAGTGTTAGCCTCACACAAGATAGGTGCACGGTTTGCACTAAACGTACCATAACCTCATAAATCATTTTGGATGCACCCGATGGTACTCCTAGGTGACGAGGCTCAAGTGGATGCTTGTTTTAGTCTATTTGGAGATAGGGCTAATCTTGACGCAAGATAGATGCATGGTTTCGCAGAAAGTACCATAGGCTCAGAAATCGTTTTGGACGCACCCGATGGTACTCCTAGGTGTTGAGGCTCAAGTGGATGCTCGTTTCAGTCCATTTGGAGATAGTGCTAATCTTGGTGCAAGATAGGTGCACGGTTTGCGTCGAACATACCATATCCTCGAAAATTGTTGTTGGATGCACCCGATGGATCTCCAAGGTGACATTGGTCATGTGGAATATCGTCTCTGTCCATTTGGAGACAGTGTTAGTGTCAGTGCAAGATTGGTGCATGGTCTGCTCCAAACGTACCATAGGCTCAGAAATCGTTTTGGACGCCCACGATGGTACACCTAGGTGTTGAGGCTCAATTGGATGCTCGTTTCGGTCCATTTGGAGATAGTGCTAACCTTGACGCAAGATAGGTGCATAGTTTGTGTCAAACATACCATACCCTCGAAAATTATTGTTGGACGCACACGATGGATCCCCTAGGTGATGTTGGTCATGTGGAATGTTGTTTTACTCCATTTGGAGATAGTGTTAGTCCCTGTGCAAGATAGGTGCACGGTTTGCGCCAAACGTACCATAGGCTCAGAAATCATTTTGGACGCACCCGACGGTACTCCTAGGGGACGAGGCTCAAGAGGATGCTTGTTTCGGTCCATTTGCAGATAGTGCTAACCTTGACGCAAGATAGGAGCATGGTTTGCGGCGAACGTACCATACGCTCAGAAATCGTTGTTGGACGCACCTGATGGATCCCCTAGGTGACATTGGTCATGTGGAATGTTGTTTCAGTCTATTTGGAGATAGTGTTAGTCTCACTGCAAGATAGGTGCACAGTTTGCGCCAAACGTACCATAGGCTCAGAAAACGTTTTGGATGCACCCGATTGTACTCCTAGGTGACGAGGCTCAAGTGGATGCTCGTTTAGGTCTGTTTGCAGATAGAGCTAATCTAGACGCAAGATAGATGCATGGTTTCGCAGAACGTACCATAGGCTCAGAAATCATTTTGGACGCACCCTATGGTACTCCTATGTGACGAGGCTCAAGTGGACGATCGTTTTGGTCTATTTGGAAATAGTGCTAACTTGATGCAAAATAGGTGCACGGTTTGCGTCGAACGTACCATAGGCTCAAAAATCATTTTGGTCACACCCGATAGAACAGCTAGGTGATGCAGGTCATGTGGAGTCTCATTTCGGTCCATTTGGATATAGTGTTAGTATCAGTGCAAGATAGGTGCACGGTTTGCGCCGAACGTTCCATGAGCTCGAAAATCATTTTGGACACACCCGAAGAACACCTTGGTGACATGGATCATGTGGAATCTCATTTCAATCCGTTTAGAGATAGTGTTAGTATCGGTGCAAGATAGGTGCACGGTTTGCACCAAATGTACCATAGGCTCATAAATCGTTTTGGATGCACCCGATGGTACTCCTAGGAGACAAGGCTCAAGTGGATGCTCGTTTTGGTCTGTTTGGAGATAGGGCTAATCTTGACACAAGATAGATGCATGGTTTCGCAGAACGTACCATAGGCTCATAAATCATTTTGGACGCACACGATGGTACTCCTAGGTGTTGAGGCTCAAGTGGATGCTCGTTTCGGTCCATTTGCAGATAGTGCTAACCTTGACGCAAGATAGGTGCATGGTTTGCGCCGAACGTACCATACGCTCAGAAATCGTTGATGGACGCACCTGATGGATTCCCTAGGTGACGTTGGTCATTTTGGACGCACCCGATGGTACTCCTAGGTGATGAGGCTCAAGTGGATGCTTATTTAGGTCTGTTTGCAGATAGAGCTAATCTTGATGCAAGATAGATGCATTGTTTCACAGAACGTACCATAGGCTCAGAAATCGTTTTGGACGCACTCTATGGTACTCCTAGGTGACGAGGCATAAGTGGATGATTGTTTTGGTCTATTTGGAAATAGTGCTAACTTGATGCAAAATAGGTGCCCAGTTTGCGTCGAACGTACCATAGGCTCGAAAATCATTTTGGACACACCCGATATAACACATAGGTGATGTGGGTCATGTGGAATCTCATTTCGGTCCATTTGGATATAGTGTTAGTATCAGTGCAAGATAGGCGCACGGTTTGCGCTGAACGTTCCATGAGCTCGAAAACCATTTTGGACACACCCGAAGAACACCTTGGTGACATGGGTCATGTGGAATCTCATTTCGATCCCTTTGGAGATAGTGTTAGTATCGGTGCAAGATAGGTGCACGGTTTGCACCAAACGTACCATAGGCTCATAAATCGTTTTGGAAGCACCCGATGGTACTCCTAGGTGACGAGGCTCAAGTGGATGCTCGTTTTGGTCCGTTTGGAGATAGGGCTAATCTTGACCCAAGATAGATGCATGGTTTCGCAGAACGTACCATAGGCTCAGAAATCGGTTTGGACGCGCACGATGGTACTCCTAGGTGTTAAGGCTCAAGTGGATGCTCGTTTCGGTCCATTTGGAGATAGTGCTAACCTTGACGCAAGATAGGTGCATGGTTTGTGTCAACATACCATACCCTCAAAAATCGTTGTTGGACGCACATGATGGATCCCCTAGGTGATGTTGGTCATGTGGAATGTTGTTTTACTCCATTTGGAGATAGTGTTAGTCCTAGTGCAAGATAGGTGCACGGTTTGCGCCAAACGTACCATAGGCTCAGAAATTGTTTTGGACCCACCCGATGGTACTCCTAGGCGACGAGGCTCAAGTGGATGCTTGTTTTGGTCTGTTTGCAGATAGTGCTAACCTTGACGCAAGATAGGTGCATGGTTTGCGCCGAACATATCATACGCTCAGAAATCATTGTTGGACGCACCTGATGGATCCCCTAGGTGACGTTGGTCATGTAGAATGTTGTTTTAGTCCATTTGGAGATAGCGTTAGTCTCACTGCAAGATAGGTGCACACTTTGCGTCAAACGTACCATAGGCTCAGAAATCGTTTTGGACACACCCGATGGTACTCCTAGGTGACGAGGCTCAAGTGGATGCTCGTTTAGGTCTGTTTGCAGATAGAGCTAATCTTGATGTAAGATAGATGCATGGTACGCGTCATACGTACCATATGATGCAAAATAGGTGCACGGTTTGTGTCGAACGTACCATAGGCTCGAAAATCATTTTGGACACACCTGATAGAACACCTAGGTGATGTGGGTCATGTGGAATATCATTTCGGTCCATTTGGATATAGTGTTAGTATCAGTGCAAGATAGGCGCATGGTTTGCGCCGAATGTTCCATGAGCTCGAAAATCATTTTGGACACACCCGAAGAACACCATGGTGACATGGGACATGTGGAATCTCATTTCGATCTGTTTGGAGATAGTGTTAGTATTGGTGCAAGATAGGTGCACGGTTTGCACCAAACGTACCATAGGCTCATAAATCATTTTGGAGGCACCCGATGGTAGTCCTAGGTGACGAGGCTCAAGTGGATGCTTGTTTTGGTCTATTTGGAGATAGGGCTAATCTTGACGCAAGCTAGATGCATGGTTTCGCAGAACGTACCATAGGCTCAGAAATCGGTTTGGACGCACACATTGGTACTCCTAGGTGTTGAGGCTCAAGTGGATGCTCGTTTCGATCCATTTGGAGATAGTGCTAACCTTGACGCAAGATAGGTGCATGGTTTGTGTCGAACATACCATACCCTCGAATATCATTGTTGGACGCACACGATGGATACCCTAGGTGATGTTGGTCTTGTGGAATGTTGTTTTACTCCATTTCGAGATAGTGTTAGTCCTAGTGCAAGATAGGTGCACCGTTTGCGCCAAACGTACCATAGGCTTAGAAATCATTTTGGACGCACCCGATGGTACTCCTAGGGGACGAGGCTCAAGTGGATGCTTGTTTCGGTCCGTTTGTGGATAGTGCTAATCTTGATGCAAGATAGGTGCATGGTTTGCGCCGAACGTACTATACGTTCAGAAATCGTTGTTGGATGCACCTGATGGATCCCCTAGGTGACGTTGGTCATGTGGAATGTTGTTTCAGTCACTGCAAGATAGGTGCATGGTTTGCGCCAAACGTACCGTAGGCTCAGAAATTATTTTGGACGCACCCGATGGTACTCCTAAGTGACGAGGCTCAAGTGGATGCTCGTTTAGGTCTGTTTGGAGATAGGGCTAATCTTGACGCAAGATAGATGCATGGTTTCGTAGAACGTACCATAGGCTTAGAAATCATTTTGGACGCACCCATGGTACTCCTAGGTGGTGAGTCTCAAGTGGATGCTCGTTTTGGTCCATTTAGAGATAGTACTAATCTTGGTGCAAGATAGGTGCACGGTTTGCGTCAAACATACCATATGCTCAAAAATTGTTGTTGGATGCACCCGATGGATCTCCAAGGTGACATTGGTCATGTGGAATCTCGCCTCTGTCCATTTGGAGACAGTGTTAGTGTCAGTGCAAGATTGGTGCATGGTCTGCTTGAAACATACCATAGGCTCAGAAATCATTTTGGACGCACCTGATGGTACTCCTAGGTGACGAGGCGCAAGTGGATGCTTATTTCGGTCTGTTTGCATATGGTGCTAACCTTGACGCAAGATAGGTGCATGGTTTGCGTTGAACGTACCATATGCTCAAAAATCGTTGTTGGACACACCTGATGGATCCCCTAGGTGACGTTGGTCATGTGGAATATTGTTTCAGTCCATTTGGAGATAGTGTTAGTCTCCCTGCAAGATAGGTGCACGGTTTGCACCAAACGTACCATAGGCTCAGAAATCGTTTTGGATGCACCCGATGGTACTCCTAGGGGACGAGGCTCAAGTGGATGCTTGTTTCGGTCCGTTTGCAGATAGTGCTAACCTTGACGCAAGATAGGTGCGTGGTTTGCACCGAACGTATCATACGCTCAGAAATCATTGTTGGACGCACCTGATGGATCCCCTAGGGGACGTTGGTCATGTAGAATGTTGTTTCAGTCCATTTGGAGATAGCGTTAGTCTCACTGCAAGATAGGTGCACACTTTGCGTCAAACGTACCATAGGCTCAGAAATCGTTTTGGACACACCCGATGGTACTCCTAGGAGACGAGGCTCAAGTGGATGCTCGTTTAGGTCTGTTTGCAGATAGAGCTAATCTTGACGTAAGATAGATGCATGGTTTCACAGAACGTACCATAGGCTCAGAAATTGGTTTGGACACACACGATGGTACTCCTAGGTGTTGAGGCTCAAGTGGATGCTCGTTTCGGTCCATTTGGAG
Organism: Saccharum spontaneum; assembly: GCA_022457205.1. Taxonomy (NCBI): domain Eukaryota; kingdom Viridiplantae; phylum Streptophyta; class Magnoliopsida; order Poales; family Poaceae; genus Saccharum; species Saccharum spontaneum. Next base: position 30,183,538 of record CM039617.1, on the reverse strand, counting down.
ATAGTGCTAACCTTGACGCAAGATAGGTGCATGGTTTGTGTCAACATACCATACCCTCAAAAATCGTTGTTGGACGCACACGATGGATCCCCTAGGTGATGTTGGTCATGTGGAATGTTGTTTTACTCCATTTGGAGATAGTGTTCGTCCTAGTGCAAGATAGGTGCACGGTTTGCGCCAAACATACCATAGGCTCAGAAATCATTTTGGACGCACACGATGGTACTCCTAGGGGACGAGGCTCAAGCGGATGCTTGTTTCGGTCTGTTTGCAGATAGTGCTAACCTTGACGCAAGATAGGTGCATGGTTTGCGCCGAACATACCATACGCTCAGAAATCATTGTTGGACGCAGCTGATGGATCCCCTAGGTGACGTTGGTCATGTGGAATGTTGTTTCAGTCCATTTGGAGATAGCGTTAGTCTCACTGCAAGATAGGTGCACACTTTGCGTCAAACGTACCATAGGCTCAGAAATCGTTTTGGACACACCCTATGGTACTCCTAGGTGACGAGGCTCAAGTGGAAGCTCGTTTAGGTCTGTTTGCAGATAGAGCTAATCTTGACGCAAGATAGATGCATGGTTTTGCAGAACGTACCATAGGCTCATAAATCATTTTGGATGCACCCTATGGTACTCCTAGGTGACGAGGCTCAAGTGGACGATCGTTTTGGTCAATTTGGAAATAGTGCTAACTTGATGCAAAATAGGTGCACGGTTTGCGTCGAACGTACCATAGGCTCGAAAATCATTTTGGACACACCTGATAGAACACCTAGGTGATGTGGGTCATGTGGAATATCATTTCGGTCCATTTGGATATAGTGTTAGTATCAGTGCAAGATAGGCGCATGGTTTGCGCCGAATGTTCCATGAGCAAGAAAATCATTTTGGACACACCCGAAGAACACCATGGTGACATGGGACATGTGGAATCTCATTTCGATCTGTTTGGAGATAGTGTTAGTATCGGTGCAAGATAGGTGCACGGTTTGCACCAAACGTACCATAGGCTCATAAATCATTTTGGAGGCACCCGATGGTAGTCCTAGGTGACGAGGCTCAAGTGGATGCTTGTTTTGGTCCGTTTGGAGATAGGACTAATCTTGACGCAAGATAGATGCATGGTTTCGCAGAACGTACCATAGGCTCAGAAATCGGTTTGGACGCACACATTGGTACTCCTAGGTGTTGAGGCTCAAGTGGATGCTCGTTTCGATCCATTTGGAGATAGTGCTAACCTTGACGCAAGATAGGTGCATGGTTTGTGTCAAACATACCATACCCTCGAATATCGTTGTTGGACGCACACGATGGATCCCCTAGGTGATGTTGGTCATGTGGAATGTTGTTTTACTCCATTTGGAGATAGTGTTAGTCCTAGTGCAAGATAGGTGCACGGTTTGCGCCAAACGTACCATAGGCTCAGAAATCGTTTTGGACGCACCCGATGGTACTCCTAGGGGACGAGGCTCAAGTGGATGCTTGTTTCGGTCCGTTTGCAGATAGTGCTAACCTTGACTCTAGATAGGTGCATGGTTTGCTCCGAACGTATCATACGCTCAGAAATCATTGTTGGACGCACCTGATGGATCCCCCTAGGTGACGTTGGTCATGTAGAATGTTGTTTCAGTCCATTTGGAGATAGCGTTAGTCTCACTGCAAGATAGGTGCACACTTTGCGTCAAACGTACCATAGGCTCAGAAATCGTTTTGGACACACCCGATGGTACTCCTAGGTGACGAGGCTCAAGTGGATGCTCGTTTACGTCTGTTTGCAGATAGAGCTAATCTTGACGTAAGATAGATGCATGGTTTCGCAGAACGTACCATAGGCTCAGAAATCGGTTTGGACGCACACGATGGTACTCCTAGGTGTTGAGGCTCAAGTGGATGCTCATTTCGGTCCATTTGGAGATAGTGCTAACCTTGACGCAAGATAGGTGCAAGGTTTGTGTCAACATACCATACCCTCGAATATCGTTGTTGGACGCACCCGATGGATCTCCAAGGTGACATTGGTCATGTGGAATCTCGTCTCTGTCCATTTGGAGACAGTGTTAGTGTCAGTGCAAGATTGGTGGATGGTCTGCTCCAAACATACCATAGGCTCAGAAATCATTTTGGACGCACCTGATGGTACTCCTAGGTGACGAGGCGCAAGTGGATGCTTATTTCGGTCTGTATGCATATGGTGCTAACCTTGACGCAAGATAGGTGCATGGTTTGCGTCGAACGTACCATACGCATAGAAATCGTTGTTGGACGCAACTGATGGATCCCCTAGGTGACATTGGTCATGTGGAATATTGTTTCAGTCCATATGGAGATAGTGTAAGTCTCACTGCAAGATAGGTGCACGGTTTGCACCAAACGTACCATAGGCTCAGAAATCGTTTTGGACGCACCCGATGGTACTCCTAGGTGACGAGGCTCAAGTGGATGCTCGTTTAGGTCTGTTTGCTGATAGAGCAGTCTAGACGCAAGACAGATGCATTGTTTCACAGAATGTACCATAGGCTTAGAAATTGTTTTGGACGCACCCGATGGTACTCTTAGGTGACGAGGCTCAAGTGGATGATCGTTTTGGTCTATTTGGAAATAGTGCTAACTTGATGCAAAATAGGTGCACAGTTTGCATCGAACGTACCATAGGCTCGAAAATGAGTTTGGACGCACCCGATAGAACACCTAGGTGATGTGGGTCATGTGGAGTCTCATTTCGGTTCATTTGGATATTGTGTTAGTATCAGTGCAAGATAGGTGCACGGTTTGCGCCGAACGTACCATGAGCTCGAAAATCATTTTGGACACACCCGAAGAACACCTTGGTGACATGGGTCATGTGGAATCTCATTTCGATCCGTTTGGTGATAGTGTTAGTATCGATGCAAGATAGGTGCACGGTTTGCACCAAACGTACCATAGGCTCATAAATCGTTTTGGATGCACCCGATGGTACTGCTAGGTGACGAGGCTCAAGTGGATGCTCGTTTTGGTCTGTTTGGAGATAGGGCTAATCTTGACGCAAGATAGATGCATGGTTTCGCAGAACGTACCATAGGCTCAGAAATCGGTTTGGACGCACACGATGGTACTCCTAGGTGTTGACGCTCAAGTGGATGCTCGTTTCGGTCCATTTGGAAATGGTGCTAACCTTGACGCAAGATAGGTGCATGGTTTGTGTCAACACACCATACCCTCAAAAATCGTTGTTGGACGCACACGATGGATCCCCTAGGTGATGTTGGTGATGTGGAATGTTGTTTTACTCCATTTGGGGATAGTGTTAGTCCTAGTGCAAGATAGGTGCACAGTTTGCGCCAAACGTACCATAGGCTCAGAAATCATTTTGGACGCACCCAATGGTACTCCTAGGGGACCAGGCTCAAGTGGATGCTTGTTTAGGTCTGTTTGCAGATAGTGCTAACCTTGACGCAAGTTAGGTGGTTGGTTTGCGCAGAACGTACCATACGCTCAGAAATCATTGTTGGACGCACCTGATGGATCCCCTAGGTGACGTTGGTCATGTGGAATGTTGTTTCAGTCCATTTGGAGATAGCGTTAGTCTCACTGCAAGATAGGTGCAACTTTGCGTCAAACGTACCATAGGCTCAGAAACCATTTTGGACGCACACGATGGTACTCCTAGGTGACGAGGCTCAAGTGGATGCTCGTTTAGGTCAGTTTGCAGATAGAGCTAATCTTGATGCAACATAGATGCATGGTTTCGCAGAACGTACCATAGGCTCAGAAATCGTTTTGGATGCACCCTATGGTACTCCTATGTGACGAGGCTCAAGTGGACGATCGTTTTGGTATATTTGGAAATAGTGCTAACTTGATGCAAAATAGGTGCACGGTTTGCATCGAACGTACCATAGGCTCGAAAATCATTTTGGACACACCTGATAGAACACCTAGGTGATGTGGGTCATGTGGAATATCATTTCGGTCCATTTGGATATAGTGTTAGTATCAGTGCAAGATAGGCGCATGGTTTGCGCCGAATGTTCCATGAGCTCGAAAATCATTTTGGACACACCCGAAGAACACCATGGTGACATGGGACATGTGGAATCTCATTTCGATCTGTTTGGAGATAGTGTTAGTATCGATGCAAGATAGGTGCACGGTTTGCACCAAACGTACCATAGGCTCATAAATCATTTTGGAGGCACCCGATGGTAGTCCTAGGTGACGAGGCTCAAGTGGATGCATGTTTTGGTCTATTTGGAGATAGGGCTAATCTTGACGCAAGATAGATGCATGGTTTCAAAGAACGAACCATAGGCTCAGAAATCGGTTTGGACGCACACGATGGTACTCCAAGGTGTTGAGGCTCAAGTGGATGCTCGTTTCGGTCCATTTGGAGATAGTGCTAACCTTGACGCAAGATAGGTGCATGGTTTGTGTCAACATACCGTACCCTCAAAAATGGTTGTTGGACGCACACGATGGATCCCCTAGGTGATGTTGGTCATGTGGAATGTTGTTTTACTCCATTTGGAGATAGTGTTAGTCCTAGTGCAAGATAGGTGCACGGTTTGCGCCAAACGTACCATAGGCTCAGAAATCGTTTTGGACGCACCCGATGGTACTCCTAGGGGACGAGGCTCAAGTGGATGCTTGTTTCGGTATGTTTGCAGATAGTGCTAACCTTGACGCAAGATAGGTGCATGGTTTGCGCCGAGCGTACCATACGCTCAGAAATCATTGTTGGACGCACCTGATGGATCCCCTAGGTGACGTTGGTCATGTGGAATGTTGTTTCAGTCCATTTGGAGATAGCGTTAGTCTCACTGCAAGATAGGTGCACACTTTGCGTCAAACGTACCATAGGCTCAGAAACCGTTTTGGACGCACCCGATGGTACTCCTAGGTGACGAGGCTCAAGTGGATGCTCGTTTAGGTCTGTTTGCAGATAGAGCTAATCTTGACGCAAATAGATGCATGGTTTCGCAGAACGTACCATAGGCTCAGAAATCATTTTGGATGCACCCTATGGTACTCCTAGGTGACGAGGATCAAGTGGACGATCGTTTTGGTCTATTTGGAAATAGTGCTAACTTGATGCAAAATAGGTGCACGGTTTGCGTCGAACATACCATAGGCTCGAAAATCATTTTGGACACACCTGATAGAACACCTAGGTGACGTGGGTCATGTGGAATATCATTTCTGTCCACTTGGATATAGTGTTAGTATCAGTGCAAGATAGGCGCATGGTTTGCGCCGAATGTTCCATGAGCTCGAAAATCATTTTGGACACACCCGAAGAACACCATGGTGACATGGGACATGTGGAATCTCATTTTGATCCGTTTGGAGATAGTGTTAGTATCGGTGCAAGATAGGTGCACGGTTTGCACCAAACGTACCATAGGCTCATAAATCGTTTTGGAGGCACCTAATGGTAGTCCTAGGTGACGAGGCTCAAGTGGATGCTTGTTTTGGTCTATTGGGAGATAGGGCTAATCTTGACACAAGATAGATGCATGGTTTCGCAGAACGTACCATAATCTCAGAAATCGATTTGGACGCACACATTGGTACTCCTAGGTGTTGAGGCTCAAGTGGATGCTCGTTTCGGTCCATTTGGAGATAGTGCTAACCTTGACGCAAGATAGGTGCATGGTCTGTGTCGAACATACCATACCCTCAAAAATCGTTGTTGGACGCACACGATGGATCCCCTAGGTGATGTTGGTCATGTGGAATGTTGTTTTACTCCATTTGGAGATAGTGTTAGTCCTAGTGCAAGATAGGTGCACCGTTTGCGCCAAACGTACCATAGGCTCAGAAATCATTTTGGACGTACCCGATGGTACTCCTAGGGGATGAGCCTCAAGTGGATGCTTGTTTCGGTCCGTTTGCAGATAGTGCTAACCTTGACGCAAGATAGGTGCATGGTTTGCGCCAAACGTACTATACATTCAGAAATCGTTTTTGGATGCACCTTATGGATCCCCTAGGTGACGTTGGTCATGTGGAATGTTGTTTCAGTGCATTTGGAGATAGTGTTAGTCTCACTGCAAGATAGGTGCATGGTTTGCGCCAAATGTACCGTATGCTCAGAAATCATTTTGGACGCACCCGATGGTACTCCTAGGTGACGAGGCTCAAGTGGATGCTCGTTTAGGTATGTTTGGAGATAGGGCTAATCTTGACGCAAGATAGATGCATGGTTTCACAGAACGTACCATAGGCTCAGAAATCATTTTGGACGAACCCATGGTACTCCTAGGTGGTGAGTCTGAAGTGGATGCTCGTTTCGGTCCATTTAGAGATAGTACTAATCTTGGTGCAAGATAGGTGCATGGTTTGCGTCAAACATAGCATATGCTCAAAAATTGTTGTTGGATGCACCCGATGGATCTCCAAGGTGACATTGGTCATGTGGAATCTCGTCTCTGTCCATTTGGAGATAGTGTTAGTGTCAGTGCAAGATTGGTGCATGGTCTGCTCCAAACATACCATAGGCTCAGAAATCATTTTGGACGCACCTGATCGTACTCCTAGGTGTTGAGGCTCAAGTGGATGCTTGTTTCGGTTTGTTTGCAGATGATGCCAACCTTGACGCAAGATAGGTGCATGGTTTGCGTCGAACGTACCATACGCATAGAAATCCTTGTTGGACGCACCTGATGGATCCCCTAGGTGACGTTGGTCATGTGGAATATTGTTTCAGTCCATTTGGAGATAGTGTTAGTCTCACTGCAAGATAGGTGCACGGTTTGCACCAAACGTACCATAGGCTCAGAAATCCTTTTGGACGCACCCGATGGTACTCCTAGGTGACGAGGCTTAAGTGGATGCTCGTTTAGGTCTGTTTGCTGATAGAGCAGTCTAGACGCAAGACAGATGCCTTGTTTCACAAAATGTACCATAGGCTTAGAAATCATTTTGGACGCACCCGATGGTACTCCTAGGTGACGAGGCTCAAGTGGATGATCGTTTTGGTCTATTTGGAAATAGTGCTAACTTGATGCAAAATAGGTGCACAGTTTGCGTCGAACGTACCATAGGCTCGAAAATCAGTTTGGACACACCCGATAGAACACCTAGGTGATGTGGGTCATGTTGAGTCTCATTTCGGTTCATTTGGATATAGCGTTAGTATCAGTGCAAGATAGGTGCATGGTTTGCGCCGAACGTTCCATGAGCTCGAAAATCATTTTGGACACATCCGAAGAACACCTTGGTGACATGGGTCATGTGGAATCTCATTTCGATCCGTTTGGAGATAGTGTTAGTATCGGTGCAAGATAGGTGTACGGTTTGCACCAAACGTACCATAGGCTCATATGTCGTTTTGGAGGCACTCGATGGTACTCCTAGGTGACGAGGCTCAAGTGGATGCTCGTTTTGGTCTGTTTGGAGATAGGGCTAATCTTGACGCAAGATAGATGCATGGTTTCGTAGAACGTACCATAGGCTCAGAAATCGTTTTGGACGCACACAATGGTACTCCTAGCTGTTGAGGCTCAAGTTGATGCTCGTTTCGGTCTATTTGGAGATAGTGCTAACCTTGATGCAAGATAGATGCATGGTTTGTGTCAAACATACCATACCCTCGAAAATCGTTGTTGGACGCACACGATGGATCCCCTAGGTGATGTTGGTCATGTGGAATGTTGTTTTACTCCATTTGGAGATAGGGTTAGTCCCAGTGCAAGATAGGTGCACGGTTTATGCCAAACTTACCATAGGCTCAGAAATCGTTTTGGATGCACCCGATGGTACTTCTAGGGGACGAGGCTCAAGTGGATGCATGTTTCGGTCCGTTTGCAGATAGTGCTAACCTAGACGCAAGATAGGTGCATGGTTTGCCCCGAACGTACCATACGCTCAGAAATCGTTGTTGGACGCCCCTGATGGATCCCCTAGGTGATGTTGGTCATGTGGAATGTTGTTTCAGTCCATTTGGAGATAGTGTTAGTCTCACTGCAAGATAGGTGCACGGTTTGCGCCAAACGTACCATAGGCTCAGAAATCGTTTTGGACGCACCCGATGGTACTCCTAGGTGACGAGGCTCCAGTGGATGATCGTTTTGGTCTATTTGGAAATAGTGCTAACTTGATGCAAAATAGGTGCACGGTTTGCATCGAACGTATCATAGGCTCGAAAATCATTTTGGACACACCCGATAGAACACCTAGGTGATGTGGGTCATGTGGAGTCTCATTTTCGCCCGTTTGGATATAGTGTTAGTATCAGTGCAAGATAGGTGCACGGTTTGCGCCGAACGTACCATGAGCTTGAAAATCATTATGGACACACCCGAAGAACACCTTGGTGACATGGGTCATGTGGAATCTCATTTCGATCCGTTTGGAGATAGTGTTAGTATCGGTGCAAGATAGGTGCACGGTTTGCACCAAACGTACCATAGGCTCATAAATCGTTTTGGATGCACCCGATGGTACTCCTAGGAGACAAGGCTCAAGTGGATGCTCGTTTTGGTCTGTTTAGAGATAGGGCTAATCTTGACGCAAGATAGATGCATGGTTTCGTAGAACGTACCATAGGCTCAGAAATCGTTTTGGACGCACACGATGGTACTCCTAGGTGTTGAGGCTCAAGTGGATGCTCGTTTCGGTCCATTTGCAGATAGTGCTAACCTTGACACAAGATAGGTGCATGATTTGCGCCGAACGTACCATACGCTCAGAAATCATTGATGGACGCACCTGATGGATCCCCTAGGTGACGTTGGTCATGTGGAATGTTGTTTTACTCCATTTGGAGATAGGGTTAGTCCCAGTGCAAGATAGGTGCACGGTTTATGACAAATGTACCATAGGCTCAGGAATCGTTTTGGACGCACCCGATGGTACTTCTAGGGGACGAGGCTCAAGTGGATGCATGTTTCGGTCCGTTTGCAGATAGTGCTAACCTAGACGCAAGATAGGTGCATGGTTTGCGCCGAACGTACCATACGCTCAGAAATTTTTGTAGGACGCACCTGATGGATCCCCTAGGTGATGTTGGTCATGTGGAATGTAGTTTCAGTCCATTTGGAGATAGTGTTAGTCTCACTGCAAGATAGGTGCACGGTTTGCGCCAAACGTACCATAGGCTAAGAAATCGTTTTGGACGCACCCGATGGTACTCCTAGGTGACGAGGCTCCAGTGGATGATCGTTTTGGTCTATTTGGAAATAGTGCTAACTTGATGCAAAATAGGTGCACGGGTTGCGTCGAACGTATCATAGGCTCGAAAAATCATTTTGGACACTCCCGATAGAACACCTAGGTGATGTGGGTCATGTGGAGTCTCATTTCGGTCCATTTGGATATAGTGTTAGTATCAGTGCAAGATAGTTGCACGGTTTGCGCCGAACGTACCATGAGCTCGAAAATCATTATGGACACACTCGAAGAACACCTTGGTGACATGGGTCATGTGGAATCTCATTTCGATCCGTTTGGAGATAGTGTTAGTATCAGTGCAAGATAGGTGCACGGTTTGCACCAAACATACCATAGGCTCATAAATCGTTTTGGATGCACCCGATGGTACTCCTAGGAGACAAGGCTCAAGTGGATGCTCGTTTTGGTCTGTTTGGAGATAGGGCTAATCTTGACACAAGATAGATGCATGGTTTCGTAGAACGTACCATAGGCTCAGAAATCATTTTGGACGCACACGATGGTACTCCTAGGTGTTGAGGCTCAAGTGGATGCTCGTTTCGGTCCATTTGCAGATAGTGCTAACCTTGACGCAAGATAGGTGCATGGTTTGCGCCGAACGTACCATACGCTCAGAAATCATTGATGGACGCACCAGATGGATCCCCTAGGTGACGTTGGTCATGTGGAATGTTGTTTCAGTCCATTTGGAGATAGTGTTAGTATCAGTGCAAGATAGGTGCACGGTTTGCACCAAACGTACCATAGGCTCAGAAATCGTTTTGGACGCACCCGATGGTACTCCTAGGTGATGAGGCTCAAGTGGATGCTTGTTTAGGTCTGTTTGCAGATAGAGCTAATCTTGATGCAAGATAGATGCATGGTTTCACAGAACGTACCATTGGCTCAGAAATCGTTTTGGACGCACCCTATGGTACTCCTAGGTGACGAGGCTCAAGTGGATGATCGTTTTGGTCTATTTGGAAATAGTGCTAACTTGATGCAAAATAGGTGCACAGTTTGCGTCGAACGTACCATAGGCTCGATAATTATTTTGGACAAACCCGATTGAACACCATGGTGATCTAGGTCATATGGAATCTCATTTCGGTCCATTTGGCTATGGTGTTAGTATCAGTGCAAGATAGGTGCACGGTTTGCGCCGAACGTTCCATGAGCTCGAAAATCATTTTGGACACATCCGAAGAACACCTTGGTGACATGGGTCATGTGGAATCTCATTTCGATCCGTTTGGAGATAGTGTTAGTATCGGTGCAAGATAGGTGCACGGTTTGCACCAAACGTACCATAGGCACATATATCGTTTCGGAGGCACCCGATGGTACTCCTAGGTGACGAGGCTCAAGTGGATGCTTGTTTTGGTCTGTTTGGAGATAGGGCTAATCTTGACGCAAGATAGATGCATGGTTTCGCAGAACGTACCATAGGCTCAGAAATCGTTTTGGACGCACACAATGGTACTCCTAGCTTATGAGGCTCAAGTTGATGCTCGTTTCAGTCTATTTGGAGATAGTGCTAACCTTGATGCAAGATAGATGCATGGTTTGTGTCAAACATACCACACCCTCAAAAATCGTTGTTGGACGCACACGATGGATCCCCTAGGTGATGTTGGTCATGTGGAATGTTGTTTTACTCCATTTGGAGATAGGGTTAGTCCCAGTGCAAGATAGGTGCACGGTTTATGCCAAACGTACCATAGGCTCAGGAATCGTTTTGGACACACCCGATGGTACTTCTAGGGGACGAGGCTCAAGTGGATGCATGTTTCGGTCCGTTTGCAGATAGTGCTAACCTAGACGCAAGATAGGTGCATGGTTTGCGCCGAACGTACCATACGCTCAGAAATCATTGTTGGACGCACCTGATGGATCCCCTAGGTGATGTTGGTCATGTGGAATGTTGTTTCAGTCCATTTGGAGATAGTGTTAGTCTCACTGCAAGATAGGTGCACGGTTTGCGCCAAACGTACCATAGGCTCAGAAATCGTTTTGGACGCACCCGATGGTACTCCTAGGTGACGAGGCTCAAGTGGATGCTTGTTTAGGTCTGTTTGCAGATAGAGCTAATCTTGATGCAGGATAGATGCATGGTATAACAGAACGTACCATTGGCTCAGAAATCGTTTTGGACGCACCCTATGGTACTCCTAGGTGACGAGGCTCAAGTGGATGATCGTTTTGGTCTATTTGAAAATAGTGCTAACTTGATGCAAAATAGGTGCACTGTTTGCGTCGAACGTACCATAGGCTTGAAAATTATTTTGGACAAACCCGATTGAACACCTTGGTGATCTAGGTCATATGGAATCTCATTTCGGTCCATTTGGCTATAGTGTTAGTATCAGTGCAAGATAGGTGCACGGTTTGCGCCGAACATTCCATGAGCTCGAAAATCATTTTGGACACATCCGAAGAACACCTTGGTGACATGGGTCATGTGGAATCTCATTTCGATCCGTTTGGAGATAGTGTTAGTATCGGTGCAAGATAGGTGCACGGTTTGCACCAAACGTACCATAGGCTCATATATCGTTTTGGAGGCACCCGATGGTACTCCTAGGTGACGAGGCTCAAGTGGATGCTCGTTTTGGTCTGTTTGGAGATAGGGCTAATCTTGACGCAAGATAGATGCATGGTTTCGCAGAACGTACCATAGGCTCAGCAATCGTTTTGGACGCACACAATGGTACTCCTAGCTGTTGAGGCTCAAGTTGATGCTCGTTTCGGTCTATTTGGAGATAGTGCTAACCTTGATGCAAGATAGATGCATGGTTTGTGTCAAACATACCATACCCTCGAAAATCGTTGTTGGACGCACACGATGGATCCCCTAGGTGATGTTGGTCATGTGGAATGTTGTTTTACTCCATTTGGAGATAGGGTTAGTCCCAGTGCAAGATAGGTGCACGGTTTATGCCAAACGTACCATAGGCTCAGGAATCGTTTTGGACGCACCCGATGGTACTTCTAGGGGACGAGGCTCAAGTGGATGCATGTTTCGGTCCGTTTGCAGATAGTGCTAACCTAGACGCAAGATAGGTGCATGGTTTGCGCCGAACGTACCATACGCTCAGAAATCGTTGTTGGACGCACCTGATGGATCCCCTAGGTGATGTTGGTCATGTGGAATGTTGTTTCAGTCCATTTGGAGATAGTGTTAGTCTCACTGCAAGATAGGTGCACGGTTTGCGCCAAACGTACCATAGGCTCAGAAATCGTTTTGGACGCACCCGATGGTACTCCTAGGTGACGAGGCTCAAGTGGATGCTTGTTTAGGTCTGTTTGCAGATAGAGCTAATCTTGATGCAAGATAGATGCATGGTTTCACAGAACATACCATTGGCTCAGAAATCGTTTTCGACGCACCCTATGGTACTCCTAGGTGACGAGGCTCAAGTGGATGATCGTTTTGGTCTATTTGAAAATAGTGCTAACTTGATGCAAAATAGGTGCACTGTTTGCGTCGAACGTACCATAGGCTCGAAAATTATTTTGGACAAACCCGATTGAACACCTTGGTGATCTAGGTCATATGGAATCTCACCTTGGTGATCTAGGTCATATGGAATCTCATTTCGGTCCATTTGGCTATAGTGTTAGTATCAGTGCAAGATAGGTGCACGGTTTGCGCCGAACGTTCCATGAGCTCGAAAATCATTTTGGACACATCCGAAGAACACCTTGGTGACATGGGTCATGTGGAATCTCATTTCGATCCGTTTGGAGATAGTGTTAGTATCGGTGCAAGATAGGTGCACGGTTTGCACCAAACGTACCATAGGCTCATATATCGTTTTGGAGGCACCCGATGGTACTCCTAGGTGACGAGGCTCAAGTGGATGCTCGTTTTGGTCTGTTTGGAGATAGGGCTAATCTTGACGCAAGATAGATGCATGGTTTCGCAGAACGTACCATAGGCTCAGCAATCGTTTTGGACGCACACAATGGTACTCCTAGCTGTTGAGGCTCAAGTTGATGCTCGTTTCGGTCTATTTGGAGATAGTGCTAACCTTGATGCAAGATAGATGCATGGTTTGTGTCAAACATACCATACCCTCAAAAATCGTTGTTGGACGCACACGATGGATCCCCTAGGTGATGTTGGTCATGTGGAATGTTGTTTTACTCCATTTGGAGATAGGGTTAGTCCCAGTGCAAGATAGGTGCACGGTTTATGCCAAACGTACCATAGGCTCAGGAATCGTTTTGGACGCACCCGATGGTACTTCTAGGGGACGAGGCTCAAGTGGATGCATGTTTCGGTCCGTTTGCAGATAGTGCTAACCTAGACGCAAGATAGGTGCATGGTTTGCGCCGAACGTACCATACGCTCAGAAATCGTTGTTGGACGCACCTGATGGATCCCCTAGGTGATGTTGGTCATGTGGAATGTTGTTTCAGTCCATTTGGAGATAGTGTTAGTCTCACTGCAAGATAGGTGCACGGTTTGCGCCAAACGTACCATAGGCTCAGAAATCGTTTTGGACGCACCCGATGGTACCCCTAGGTGACGAGTCTCAAGTGGATGCTTGTTTAGGTCTGTTTGCAGATAGAGCTAATCTTGATGCAGGATAGATGCATGGTTTCACAGAACGTACCATTGGCTCAGAAATCGTTTTGGACGCACCCTATGGTACTCCTAGGTGACGAGGCTCAAGTGGATGATCGTTTTGGTCTATTTGAAAAGAGTGCTAACTTGATGCAAAATAGGTGCACTGTTTGCGTCGAACGTACCATAGGCTCGAAAATTATTTTGGACAAACCCGATTGAACACCTTGGTGATCTAGGTCATATGGAATCTCATTTCGGTCCATTTGGCTATAGTGTTAGTATCAGTGCAAGATAGGTGCACGGTTTGCGTCGAACATTCCATGAGCTCGAAAATCATTTTGGACACATCCGAAGAACACCTTGGTGACATGGGTCATGTGGAATCTCATTTCGATCCGTTTGGAGATAGTGTTAGTATCGGTGCAAGATAGGTGCACGGTTTGCACCAAACGTACCATAGGCTCATATATCGTTTTGGAGGCACCCGATGGTACTCCTAGGTGACGAGGCTCAAGTGGATGCTCGTTTTGGTCTGTTTGGAGATAGGGCTAATCTTGACGCAAGATAGATGCATGGTTTCGCAGAACGTACCATAGGCTCAGAAATCGTTTTGGACGCACACAATGGTACTCCTAGCTGTTGAGGCTCAAGTTGATGCTCGTTTCGGTCTATTTGGAGATAGTGCTAACCTTGATGCAAGATAGATGCATGGTTTGTGTCAAACATACCATACCCTCGAAAATCGTTGTTGGACGCACACGATGGATCCCCTAGGTGATGTTGGTCATGTGGAATGTTGTTTTACTCCATTTGGAGATAGGGTTAGTCCCAGTGCAAGATAGGTGCACAGTTTATGCCAAACGTACCATAGGCTCAGGAATCGTTTTGGACGCACCCGATGGTACTTCTAGGGGACGAGTCTCAAGTGGATGCATGTTTCGGTCCGTTTGCAGATAGTGCTAACCTAGACGCAAGATAGGTGCATGGTTTGCGCCGAACGTACCATACGCTCAGAAATCGTTGTTGGACGCACCTGATGGATCCCCTAGGTGATGTTGGTCATGTGGAATGTTGTTTCAGTCCATTTGGAGATAGTGTTAGTCTCACTGCAAGATAGGTGCACGGTTTGCGCCAAACGTACCATAGGCTCAGAAATCGTTTTGGACGCACCCGATGGTACTCCTAGGTGATGAGGCTCAAGTGGATGCTTGTTTAGGTCTATTTGCAGATAGAGCTAATCTTGATGCAAGATAGATGCATGGTTTCACAGAACGTACCATTGGCTCAGAAATCGTTTTGGACGCACCCTATGGTACTCCTAGGTGACGAGGCTCAAGTGGATGATCGTTTTGGTCTATTTGAAAATAGTGCTAACTTGATGCAAAATAGGTGCACTGTTTGCGTCGAACGTACCATAGGCTCGAAAATTATTTTGGACAATCCCGATTGAACACCTTGGTGATCTAGGTCATATGGAATCTCATTTCGGTCCATTTGGCTAGTGTTAGTATCAGTGCAAGATAGGTGCACGGTTTGCGCCGAACGTTCCATGAGCTCGAAAATCATTTTGGACACATCCGAAGAACACCTTGGTGACATGGGTCATGTGGAATCTCATTTCGATCCGTTTGGAGATAGTGTTAGTATCGGTGCAAGATAGGTGCACGGTTTGCACCAAACATACCATAGGCTCATATATCGTTTTGGAGGCACCCGATGGTACTCCTAGGTGACGAGGCTCAAGTGGATGCTCGTTTTGGTCTGTTTGGAGATAGGGCTAATCTTGACGCAAGATAGATGCATGGTTTCGCAGAACGTACCATAGGCTCAGAAATCATTTTGGACGCACACAATGGTACTCCTAGCTGTTGAGGCTCAAGTTGATGCTCGTTTTGGTCTATTTGGAGATAGTGCTAACCTTGATGCAAGATAGATGCATGGTTTGTGTCAAACATACCATACCCTCGAAAATCATTGTTGGACGCACACGATGGATCCCCTAGGTGATGTTGGTCATGTGGAATGTTGTTTTACTCCATTTGGAGATAGGGTTAGTCCTAGTGCAAGATAGGTGCACGGTTTATGCCAAACGTACCATAGGCTCAGGAATCGTTTTGGACGCACCCGATGGTACTTCTAGGGGACGAGGCTCAAGTGGATGCATGTTTCGGTCCGTTTGCAGATAGTGCTAACCTAGACGCAAGATAGGTGCATGGTTTGCGCCGAACGTACCATACGCTCAGAAATCGTTGTTGGACGCACCTGATGGATCCCCTAGGTGATGTTGGTCATGTGGAATGTAGTTTCAGTCCATTTGGAGATAGTGTTAGTCTCACTGCAAGATAGGTGCACGATTTGCGCCAAACGTACCATAGGCTCAGAAATCGTTTTGGACGCACCCGATGGTACTCCTAGGTGACGAGGCTCCAGTGGATGATCATTTTGGTCTATTTGGAAATAGTGCTAACTTGATGCAAAATAGGTGCACGGTTTGCGTCGAACGTATCATAGGCTCGAAAATCATTTTGGACACACCCGATAGAACACCTAGGTGATGTGGGTCATGTGGAGTTTCGTTTCGGTCCATTTGGATATAGTGTTAGTATCAGTGCAAGATAGGTGCATGGTTTGCGCCGAACGTACCATGAGCTCGAAAATCATTATGGACACACCCGAAGAACACCTTGGTGACATGGGTCATGTGGAATCTCATTTCGATCCGTTTGGAGATAGTGTTAGTATCGGTGCAAGATAGGTGCACGGTTTGCACCAAACGTACCTTAGGCTCATAAATCATTTTGGAGGCACCCGATGGTACTCCTAGGAGACAACGCTCAAGTGGATGCTCGTTTTGGTCTGTTTAGAGATAGGGCAAATCTTGACGCAAGATAGATGCATGGTTTCACAGAACATACCATAGGCTCAGAAATCGTTTTGGACGCACACAATGGTACTCCTAGCTGTTGAGGCTCAAGTTGATGCTCGTTTCGGTCTATTTGGAGATAGTGCTAACCTTGATGCAAGATAGATGCATAGTTTGTGTCAAACATACCATACCCTCGAAAATCTTTGTTGGACGCACACGATGGATCCCCTAGGTGATGTTGGTCATGTGGAATGTTGTCTTACTCCATTTGGAGATAGGGTTAGTCCCAGTGCAAGATAGGTGCACGGTTTATGCCAAACGTACCATAGGCTCAGGAATCGTTTTGGACGCACCCGATGGTACTTCTTGGGGACGAGGCTCAAGTGGATGCATGTTTCGGTCCGTTTGCAGATAGTGCTAACCTAGACGCAAGATAGGTGCATGGTTTGCGCCGAACGTACCATACGCTCAGAAATTGTTGTTGGACGCACCTGATGGATCCCCTAGGTGATGTTGGTCATGTGGAATGTAGTTTCAGTCCATTTGGAGATAGTGTTAGTCTCACTGCAAGATAGGTGCACCGTTTGCACCAAACGTACCATAGGCTCAGAAATCGTTTTGGACGCACCTGATGGTACTCCTAGGTGACGAGGCTCCAGTGGATGATCGTTTTGGTCTATTTGGAAATAGTGCTAACTTGATGCAAAATAGGTGCACGGTTTGCGTCGAACGTATCATATGCTCGAAAATCATTTTGGACACACCCGATAGAACACCTAGGTGATGTGGGTCATGTGGAGTCTCATTTCGGTCCATTTGGATATAGTGTTAGTATCAGTGCAAGATAGTTGCACGGTTTGCGCCGAACGTACCACGAGCTCGAAAATCATTATGGACACACCCGAAGAACACCTTGGTGACATGGGTCATGTGAAATCTCATTTCGATCTGTTTGGAGATAGTGTTAGTATCGGTGCAAGATAGGTGCACGGTTTGCACCAAACGTACCATAGGCTCATAAATCGTTTTGGATGCACCCGATGGTACTCCTAGGAGATAAGGCTCAAGTGGATGCTCGTTTTGGTCTGTTTGGAGATAGGGCTAATCTTGACGCAAGATAGATGCATGGTTTCGTAGAACGTACCATAGGCTCAGAAATCGTTTTGGACGCACACGATGGTACTCCTAGGTGTTGAGGCTCAAGTGGATGCATGTTTCGGTCCGTTTGCAGATAGTGCTAACCTAGACGCAAGATAGGGGCATGGTTTGCGCCGAACGTACCATACGCTCAGAAATCATTGATGGACGCACCTGATGGATCCCCTAGGTGATGTTGGTCATGTGGAATGTTGTTTCAGTCCATTTGGAGATAGTGTTAGCCTCACAGCAAGATAGGTGCACGGTTTGCGCCAAACGTACCATAGGCTCAGAAATCGTTTTGGACGCACCCGATGGTACTCCTAGGTGACGAGGCTCAAGTGGATGCTTGTTTAGGTCTGTTTGCAGATAGAGCTAATCTTGATGCAGGATAGATGCATGGTATAACAGAACGTACCATTGGCTCAGAAATCGTTTTGGACGCACCCTATGGTACTCCTAGGTGACGAGGCTCAAGTGGATGATCGTTTTGGTCTATTTGGAAATAGTGCTAACTTGATGCAAAATAGGTGCACTGTTTGCGTCGAACGTACCATAGGCTTGAAAATTATTTTGGACAAACCCGATTGAACACCTTGGTGATCTAGGTCATATGGAATCTCATTTCGGTCCATTTGGCTATAGTGTTAGTATCAGTGCAAGATAGGTGCACGGTTTGCGCCGAACGTTCCATGAGCTCGAAAATCATTTTGGACACATCCGAAGAACACCTTGGTGACATGGGTCATGTGGAATCTCATTTCGATCCGTTTGGAGATAGTGTTAGTATCGGTGCAAGATAGGTGCACGGTTTGCACCAAACGTACCATAGGCTCATATATCATTTTGGAGGCACCTGATGGTACTCCTACGTGACGAGGCTCAAGTGGATGCTCATTTTGGTCTGTTTGGAGATAGGGCTAATCTTGACGCAAGATAGATGCATGGTTTCGTAGAACGTACCATAGGCTCAGAAATCGTTTTGGACGCACACAATGGTACTCCTAGCTGTTGATGCTCAAGTTGATGCTCGTTTCGGTCTATTTGGAGATAGTGCTAACCTTGATGCAAGATAGATGCATGGTTTGTGTCAAACATACCATACCCTTGAAAATCGTTGTTGGACGCACACGATGGATCCCCAAGGTGATGTTAGTCATGTGGAATGTTGTTTTACTCCATTTGGAGATAGGGTTAGTCCCAGTGCAAGATAGGTGCACGGTTTATGCCAAACGTACCATAGGCTCAGAAATCATTTTGGACGCACCCGATTGTACTTCTAGGGGACGAGGCTCAAGTGGATGCATGTTTCGGTCCGTTTGCAGATAGTGCTAACCTAGACGCAAGATAGTTGCATGGTTTGCGCGAACGTACCATACGCTCAGAAATCGTTGTTGGACGCACCTGATGGATCCCCTAGGTGATGTTGGTCATGTGGAATGTTGTTTCAGTCCATTTGGAGATAGTGTTAGTCTCACTGCAAGATAGGTGCACGGTTTGCGCAAAACGTACCATATGCTCAGAAATCGTTTTGGACGCACCCGATGGTACTCCTAGGTGACGAGGCTCAAGTGGATGTTTGTTTAGGTCTGTTTGCAGATAGAGCTAATCTTGACGCAAGATAGATGCATGGTTTCACAGAACGTACCATAGGCTCAGAAATCGTTTTGGACGCATCCGATGGTACTCCTAGGTGACGAGACTCAAGTGGATGCTTGTTTAGGTCTGTTTGCAGATAGAGCTATTCTTAACGCAAGATAGATGCATGGTTTCACAGAACGTACCATTGGCCCAGAAATCGTTTTGGACGCACCCTATGGTACTCCTAGGTGACGAGGCTCAAGTGGATGATCGTTTTGGTCTATTTGGAAATAGTGCTAACTTGATGCAAAATAGGTGCACAGTTTGCGTCGAACGTACCATAGGCTCGAAAATTATTTTGGACAAACCCGATTGAACACCTTGGTGATCTAGGTCATATGGAATCTCATTTCGGTCCATTTGGCTATAGTGTTAGTATCAGTGCAAGATAGGTGCACGGTTTGTGCCGAACGTTCCATGAGCTCGAAAATCATTTTGGACACATCCGAAGAACACCTTGGTGACATGGGTCATGTGGAATCTCATTTTGATCCGTTTGGAGATAGTGTTAGTATCGGTGCAAGATAGTTGCACGGTTTGCACCAAACGTACCATAGGCTCATATATCATTTTGGAGGCACCCGATGGTACTCCTAGGTGATGAGGCTCAACTGGATGCTCGTTTTGGTCTGTTTGGAGATAGGGCTAATCTTGACGCAAGATAGATGTATGGTTTCGCAGAACGTACCATAGGCTCAGAAATCGTTTTGGACGCACACAATGGTACTCCTAGCTGTTGAGGCTCAAGTTGATGCTCGTTTCGGTCTATTTGGAGATAGTGCTAACCTTGATGCAAGATAGATGCATGGTTTGTGTCAAACATACCATACCCTCAAAAATCGTTGTTGGACGCACACGATGGATCCCCTAGGTGATGTTGGTCATGTGGAAGGTTGTTTTACTCCATTTGGAGATAGGGTTAGTCCCAGTGCAAGATAGGTGCACGGTTTATGCCAAACGTACCATAGGCTCAGAAATCGTTTTGGACGCACCCGATGGTACTTCTAGGGGACGAGGCTCAAGTGGATGCATGTTTCGGTCCGTTTGCAGATAGTGCTAACCTAGACGCAAGATAGGTGCATGGTTTGCGCCGAACGTACCATACGCTCAGAAATCGTTGTTGGACGCACCTGATGGATCCCCTAGGTGATGTTGGTCATGTGGAATGTTGTTTCAGTCCATTTGGAGATAGTGTTAGTCTCACTGCAAGATAGGTGCACGGTTTGCGCCAAACGTACCATAGGCTCAGAAATCGTTTTGGACGCACCCGATGGTACTCCTAGGTGACGAGGCTCCAGTGGATGATCGTTTTGGTCTATTTGGAAATAGTGCTAACTTGATACAAAATAGGTGCACGGTTTGCGTCGAACGTATCATAGGCTTGAAAATCATTTTGGACACACCCGATAGAACACCTAGGTGATGTGGGTCATGTGGAGTCTCATTTCCATCCATTTGGATATAGTGTTAGTATCAGTGCAAGATAGGTGCACGGTTTGTGCCGAACGTACCATGAGCTCGAAAATCATTATGGACACACCCGAAGAACACCTTGGTGACATGGGTCATGTGGAATCTCATTTCGATCCGTTTGGAGATAGTGTTAGTATCGGTGCAAGATAGGTGCACGGTTTGCACCAAACGTACCTTAGGCTCATAAATCATTTTGGAGGCACCCGATGGTACTCCTAGGAGACAAGGCTCAAGTGGATGCTCGTTTTGGTCTGTTTGGAGATAGGGCTAATCTTGATGCAAGATAGATGCATGGTTTCGCAGAACGTATCATAGGCTCAGAAATCGTTTTGGATGCACACAATGGTACTCCTAGCTGTTGAGGCTTAAGTTGATGCTCGTTTCGGTCTATTTGGATATAGTGCTAACCTTGATGCAATATAGATGCATGGTTTGTGTCAAACATACCATACCCTCGAAAATCATTGTTGGACGCACACGATGGATCCCCTAGGTGAAGTTGGTCATGTGGAATGTTGTTTTACTCCATTTGGAGATAGGGTTAGTCCCAGTGCAAGATAGGTGCACAATTTATGCCAAACGTACCATAGGCTCAGAAATCGTTTTAGACGCACCCGATGGTACTTCTAGGGGACGAGGCTCAAGTGGATGCATGTTTTGGTCCGTTTACAGATAGTGCTAACCTAGACGCAAGATAGGTGCATGGTTTGCGCCGAACGTATCATACGCTCAGAAATCGTTGTTGGACGCACCTGATGGATCCCCTAGGTGATGTTGGTCATGTGGAAAGTTGTTTCAGTCCATTTGGAGATAGTGTTAGTCTCACTGCAAGATAGGTGCACGGTTTGCGCCAAACGTACCATAGGCTCATAAATCGTTTTGGACGCACCCGATGGTACTCCTAGGTGACGAGGCTCCAGTGGATGATCATTTTGGTCTATTTGGAAATAGTGCTAACTTGATGCAAAATAGGTGCACGGTTTGCGTCGAACGTATCATAGGCTCGAAAATCATTTTGGACACACCCGATAGAACACCTACGTGATGTGGGTCATGTGGAGTCTCATTTCCGTCCATTTGGATATAGTGTTAGTATCAGTGCAAGATAGGTGCCCTGTTTGCGCCGAACGTACCATGAGCTCGAAAATCATTATGGACACACCCGAAGAACACCTTGGTGACATGGGTGATGTGGAATCTCATTTCGATCCGTTTGGAGATAGTGTTAGTATCGGTGCAAGTTAGGTGCACGGTTTGCACCAAACGTACCATAGGCTCATAAATCATTTTGGATGCACCCGATGGTACTCCTAGGAGACAAGGCTCAAGTGGATGCTCGTTTTGGTCTGTTTGGAGATAGGGCTAATCTTGACGCAAGATGGATGCATGGTTTCGTAGAACGTACCATAGGCTCAGAAATCATTTTGGACGCACATGATGGTACTCCTAGGTGTTGAGGCTCAAGTGGATGCTCGTTTCGGTCCATTTGCAGATAGTGCTAACCTTGACGCAAGATAGGTGCATGGTTTGCGCCGAACGTACCATACGCTCAGAAATCATTGATGGACACACCTGATTGATCCCATAGGTGACGTTGGTCATGTGGAATGTTGTTTCAGTCCATTTGGAGATAGTGTTAGTCTCACTGCAAGATAGGTGCACGGTTTGCGCCAAACGTACCATAGGCTCACAAATCGTTTTGGACGCACCCGATGGTACTCCTAGGTGACGAGGCTCAAGTGGATGCTTGTTTAGGTCTATTTACAGATAGAGCTAATCTTGACGCAAGATAGATGCATGGTTTCACAGAACATACCATTGGCTCAGAAATCGTTTTGGACGCACCCTATGGTACTCCTAGGTGACGAGGCTCAAGTGGATGATCGTTTTGGTCTATTTGGAAATAGTGCTAACTTGATGCAAAATAGGTGCACAGTTTGCGTCGAACGTACCATAGGCTCGAAAATTATTTTGGACAAACCCGATTGAACACCTTGGTGATCTAGGTCATATGGAATCTCATTTCGGTCCATTTGGCTATAGTGTTAGTATCAGTGCAAGATAGGTGCACGGTTTGCGCCGAACGTTCCATGAGCTCGAAAATCATTTTGGACACATCCGAAGAACACCTTGGTGACATGGGTCATGTGGAATCTCATTTTGATCCGTTTGGAGATAGTGTTAGTATCGGTGCAAGATAGTTGCACGGTTTGCACCAAACGTACCATAGGCTCATATATCATTTTGGAGGCACCCGATGGTACTCCTAGGTGATGAGGCTCAACTGGATGCTCGTTTTGGTCTGTTTGGAGATAGGGCTAATCTTGACGCAAGATAGATGTATGGTTTCGCAGAACGTACCATAGGCTCAGAAATCGTTTTGGACGCACACAATGGTACTCCTAGCTGTTGAGGCTCAAGTTGATGCTCGTTTCGGTCTATTTGGAGATAGTGCTAACCTTGATGCAAGATAGATGCATGGTTTGTGTCAAACATACCATACCCTCAAAAATCGTTGTTGGACGCACACGATGGATCCCCTAGGTGATGTTGGTCATGTGGAAGGTTGTTTTACTCCATTTGGAGATAGGGTTAGTCCCAGTGCAAGATAGGTGCACGGTTTATGCCAAACGTACCATAGGCTCAGAAATCGTTTTGGACGCACCCGATGGTACTTCTAGGGGACGAGGCTCAAGTGGATGCATGTTTCGGTCCGTTTGCAGATAGTGCTAACCTAGACGCAAGATAGGTGCATGGTTTGCGCCGAACGTACCATACGCTCAGAAATTGTTGTTGGACGCACCTGATGGATCCCCTAGGTGATGTTGGTCATGTGGAATGTTGTTTCAGTCCATTTGGAGATAGTGTTAGTCTCACTGCAAGATAGGTGCACGGTTTGCGCCAAACGTACCATAGGCTCAGAAATCGTTTTGGACGCACCCGATGGTACTCCTAGGTGACGAGGCTCAAGTGGATGATCGTTTTGGTCTATTTGGAAATAGTGCTCACTTGATGCAAAATAGGTGCACGGTTTGCGTCGAACGTATCATAGGCTCGAAAATCATTTTGGACACACCTGATAGAACACCTGGGTGATGTGGGTCATGTGGAGTCTCATTTCCGTCCATTTGGATATAGTGTTAGTATCAGTGCAAGATAGGTGCACGGTTTGCGCCGAACGTACCATGAGCTCGAAAATCATTATGGACACACTCGAAGAACACCTTGGTGACATGGGTCATGTGGAATCTCATTTCGATCCGTTTGGAGATAGTGTTAGTATCAGTGCAAGATAGGTGCACGGTTTGCACCAAACGTACCATAGGCTCATAAATCATTTTGGATGCACCCGATGCTACTCCTAGGAGACAAGGCTCAAGTGGATGCTCGTTTTGGTCTGTTTGGAGATAGGGCTAATCTTGACGCAAGATAGATGCATGGTTTCGTAGAACGTACCATAGGCTCAGAAATCATTTTGGACGCACACGATGGTACTCCTAGGTGTTGAGGCTCAAGTGGATGCTCGTTTCGGTCCATTTGCAGATAGTGCTAACCTTGACGGTGCATGGTTTGCGCCGAACGTACCATACGCTCAGAAATCATTGATGGACGCGCTTGCTTGATCCCCTAGGTGACGTTGGTCATGTGGAATGTTGTTTCAGTCCATTTGGAGATAGTGTTAGTCTCACTGCAAGATAGGTGCACGGTTTGCGCCAAACGTACCATAGGCTCAGAAATCGTTTTGGACGCACCCGATGGTACTCCTAGGTGACGAGGCTCCAGTGGATGATCGTTTTGGTCTATTTGGAAATAGTGCTAACTTGATGCAAAATAGGTGCACAGTTTGCGTCAAACGTACCATAGGCTCGAAAATTATTTTGGACAAACCCGATTGAACACCTTGGTGATCTAGGTCATGTGGAATCTCATTTCGGTCCATTTGGCTATAGTGTTAGTATCAGTGCAAGATAGGTGCACGGTTTGCGCCGAACGTTCCATGAGCTAGAAAATCATTTTGGACACGTCCGAAGAACACCTTGGTGACATGGGTCATGTGGAATCTCATTTTGATCGGTTTGGAGATAGTGTGAGTATCGGTGCAAGATAGGTGCACGGTTTGCACCAAACGTACCATAGGCTCATATATCGTTTTGGAGGCACCCGATGGTACTCCTAGGTGACGAGGCTCAAGTGGATGCTCGTTTTGTTCTGTTTGGAGATAGGGCTAACCTTGACGCAAGATAGATGCATGGTTTCGCAGAATGTACCACAGGCTCAGAAATCGTTTTGGACGCACACAATGGTACTCCTAGCTGTTGAGGCTCAAGTTGATGCTTGTTTCGGTCTATTTGGAGATAGTGCTAACTTTGGTGCAAGATAGATGCATGGTTTGTGTCAAACATACCATACCCTTGAAAATCGTTTTTGGACGCACACGATGGATCCCCTAGGTGATGGTGGTCATGTGGAATGTTGTTTTACTCCATTTGGAGATAGGGTTAGTCCCAGTGCAAGATAGGTGCACGGTTTATGCCAAACGTACCATAGGCTCGGAAATCATTTTGGACGCACCCGATGGTACTTCTAGGGGACGAGGCTCAAGTGGATGCATGTTTCGGTCTGTTTGGAGATAGTGCTAACCTAGACGCAAGATAGGTGCATGGTTTGCGCCGAACGTACCATATGCTCAGAAATCGTTGTTGGACGCACCTGATGGATCCCCTAGGTGATGTTGGTCATGTGGAATGTTGTTTCAGTCCATTTGGAGATAGTGTTAGTCTCACTGCAAGATAGGTGCACGGTTTGCGCCAAACGTATCATAGGCTCAGAAATCATTTTGGACGCACCCGATGGTACTCCTAGGTGACGAGGCTCAAGTGGATGATCGTTTTGGTCTATTTGGAAATAGTGCTAACTTGATGCAAAATAGGTGCACGGTTTGTGTCGAACGTATCATAGGCTCGAAAATCATTTTGAACACACCCGATAGAACACCTAGGTGATGTGGGTCATGTGGAGTCTCCTTTCCGTCCATTTGGATATAGTGTTAGTATCAGTGCAAGATAGGTGCACGGTTTGCGCCGAACGTACCATGAGCTCAAAAATCATTATGGACACACTCGAAGAACACCTTGGTGACATGGGTCATGTGGAATCTCATTTCGATCCGTTTGGAGACAATGTTAGTATCGGTGCAAGATAGGTGCACGGTTTGCACCAAACGTACTATAGGCTCATAAATCGTTTTGGATGCACCCGAGGGTACTCCTAGGAGACAAGGCTCAAGTGGATGCTCGTTTTGGTCTGTTTGGAGATAGGGCTAATCTTGACGCAAGATAGATGCATGGTTTCGTAGAACGTACCATAGGCTCAGAAATCGTTTTGGACGCACACGAAGGTACTCCTAGGTGTTGAGGCTCAAGTGGATGCTCGTTTTGGTCCATTTGCAGATAGTGCTAACCTTGACGCAAGATAGGTGCATGGTTTGCGCCGAACGTACCATACGCTCAGAAACCATTGATGGACGCACCGGATGGATCCCCTTGGTGACATTGGTCATGTGGAATGTTGTTTCAGTCCATTTGGAGATAGTGTTAGTCTCACTGCAAGATAGGTGCACGGTTTGCGCCAAACGTACCATAGGCTCAGAAATCGTTTTGGACGCACCCGATGGTACTCCTAGGGGACGAGGCTCAAGTGGATGCTTGTTTTGGTCCGTTTGCAGATAGTGCTAACCTAGACGCAAGATAGGTGCATGGTTTGCGCCGAACGTACCATACGCTCAGAAATTGTTGTTGGACGCACCTGATGGATCCCCTAGGTGATCTTGGTCATGTGGAATGTAGTTTCAGTCCATTTGGAGATAGTGTTAGTCTCACTGCAAGATAGGTGCAGGTTTGCGCCAAACGTACCATAGGCTCAGAAATCGTTTTGGACGCACCCGATGGTACTCCTAGGTGACGAGGCTCCAGTGGATGATCGTTTTGGTCTATTTGGAAATAGTGCTAACTTGATGCAAAATAGGTGCACGGTTTGCGTCGAACGTATCATAGGCTCGAAAATCATTTTGGACACACCCGATAGAACACCTAGGTGATGTGGGTCATGTGGAGTTTCATTTCGGTCCATTTGGATATTGTGTTAGTATCAGTGCAAGATAGGTGCACGGTTTGCGCCGAACGTACCATGAGCTCGAAAATCATTATGGACACACCCAAAGAACACCTTGGTGACATGGGTCATGTGGAATCTCATTTCGATCCGTTTGGAGATAGTGTTAGTATCGGTGCAAGATAGGTGCATGGTTTGCACCAAACATACCTTAGGCTCATAAATCATTTTGGAGGCACCCGATGGTACTCCTAGGAGACAAGGCTCAAGTGGATGCTCGTTTTGGTCTGTTTGGAGATAGGGCTAATCTTGACGCAAGATAGATGCATGGTTTCGCAGAACGTACCATTGGCTCAGAAATCGTTTTGGACGCACACAATGGTACTCCTAGCTGTTGAGGCTCAAGTTGATGCTCGTTTCGGTCTATTTGGAGATAGTGCTAACCTTGATGCAAGATAGATGCATAGTTTGTGTCAAACATACCATACCCTCGAAAATCATTGTTGGACGCACACGATGGATCCCCTAGGTGATGTTGGTCATGTGGAATGTTGTTTTACTCCATTTGGAGATAGGGTTAGTCCCAGTGCAAGATAGGTGCACGGTTTATGCCAAACGTACCATAGGCTCAGGAATCGTTTTGGACGCACCCGATGGTACTTCTAGAGGACGAGGCTCAAGTGGATGCATGTTTCGGTCCGTTTGCAGATAGTGCTAACCTAGACGCAAGATAGGTGCATGGTTTGCGCCGAACGTACCATACGCTCAGAAATCGTTGTTGGACGCACCTGATGGATCCCCTAGGTGATGTTGGTCATGTGGAATGTTGTTTCAGTCCATTTGGAGATAGTGTTAGTCTCACTGCAAGATAGGTGCACGGTTTGCGCCAAACGTACCATAGGCTCAGAAATCATTTTGGACGCACCCGATGGTACTCCTAGGTGACGAGGCTCCAGTGGATGATCGTTTTGGTCTATTTGGAAATAGTGCTAACTTGATGCAAAATAGCTGCACGGTTTGCGTCGAACGTATCATAGGCTCGAAAATCATTACGGACACACCCGAAGAACACCTTGGTGACATGGGTCATGTGAACTCTCATTTCGATCCGTTTGGAGATAGTGTTAGTATCGGTGCAAGATAGGTGCACGGTTTGCACCAAACGTACCATAGGCTCATAAATCGTTTTGGATGCACCCGATGGTACTCTTAGGAGATAAGGCTCAAGTGGATGCTCGTTTTGGTCTGTTTGGAGATAGGGCTAATCTTGACGCAAGATAGATGCATGGTTTCGTAGAACGTACCATAGGCTCAGAAATCATTTTGGACGCACACGATGGTACTCCTAGGTGTTGAGGCTCAAGTGGATGCTCGTTTCGGTCCATTTGCAGATAGTGCTAACCTTGACGCAAGATAGGTGCATGGTTTGTGCCGAACGTACCATACGCTCTGATATCATTGATGGACGCACCTGATGGATCCCCTAGGTGACGTTGGTCATGTGGAATGTTGTTTCAGTCCATTTGGAGATAGTGTTAGTCTCACTGCAAGATAGGTGCACGGTTTGCGCAAAACGTACCATAGGCTCTGAAATCGTTTTGGACGCACCCGATGGTACTCCTAGGTGACGAGGCTCAAGTGGATGCTTGTTTAGGTCTGTTTGCAGATAGAGCTAATCTTGACGCAAGATAGATGCATGGTTTCACAGAACGTACCATTGGCTCAGAAATCATTTTGGACGCACCCTATGGTACTCCTAGGTGACGAGGCTCAAGTGGATGATCGTTTTGGTCTATTTGGAAATAGTGCTAACTTGATGCAAAATAGGTGCACAGTTTGCGTCGAATGTACCATAGGCTCGAAAATTATTTTGGACAAACCCGATTGAACACCTTGGTGATCTAGGTCATATGGAATCTCATTTCGGTCCATTTGGCTATAGTGTTAGTATCAGTGCAAGATAGGTGCACGGATTGCGCCGAACGTTCCATGAGCTCGAAAATCATTTTGGACACATCCAAAGAACACCTTGGTGACATGGGTCATGTGGAATCTCATTTCGATCCGTTTGGAGATAGTGTTAGTATCGGTGCAAGATAGGTGCACGGTTTGCACCAAACGTACCATAGGCTCATATATCGTTTTGGAGGCACCCGATGGTACTCCTACGTGACGAGGCTCAAGTGGATGCTCGTTTGGGTCTGTTTGGAGATAGGGCTAATCTTGACGCAAGATAGATGCATGGTTTCATAGAACGTATCATAGGCTCAGAAATCGTTTTGGACGCACACAATGGTACTCCTAGCTGTTGAGGCTCAAGTTGATGCTCGTTTCGGTCTATTTGGAGATAGTGCTAACCTTGATGCAAGATAGATGCATGGTTTGTGTCAAACATACCATACCCTCGAAAATCGTTGTTGGACGCACACGATGGATCCCCAAGGTGATGTTGGTCATGTGGAATGTTGTTTTACTCCATTTGGAGATAGGTTTAGTCCCAGTGCAAGATAGGTGCACGGTTTATGCCAAACGTACCATAGGCTCAGAAATCATTTTGGACGCACCCGATTGTACTTCTAGGGGACGAGGCTCAAGTGGATGCATGTTTCGGTCCGTTTGCAGATAGTGCTAACCTAGACGCAAGATAGGTGCATGGTTTGCGCCGAACGTACCATACGCTCAGAAATCGTTGTTGGACGCACCTGATGGATCCCCTAGGTGATGTTGGTCATGTAGAATGTTGTTTCAGTCCATTTGGAGATAGTGTTAGTCTCACTGCAAGATAGGTGCACGGTTTGCGCCAAACGTACCATAGGCTCAGAAATCGTTTTGGACGCACCCGATGGTACTCCTAGGTGACGAGGCTCAAGTGGATGCTTGTTTAGGCCTGTTTGCAGATAGAGCTAATCTTAACGCAAGATAGATGCATGGTTTCACAGAACGTACCATTGGCCCAGAAATCGTTTTGGATGCACCCTATGGTACTCCTAGGTGACGAGGCTCAAGTGGATGATCGTTTTGGTCTATTTGGAAATAGTGCTAACTTGATGCAAAATAGGTGCACAGTTTGCGTCGAACGTACCATAGGCTCAAAAATTATTTTGGACAAACCCCATTGAACACCTTGGTGATCTAGGTCATATGGAATCTCATTTCGGTCCATTTGGCTATAGTGTTAGTATCAGTGCAAGATAGGTGCACGGTTTGCGCCGAACGTACCATGAGCTCGAAAATCATTATGGACACACCCGAAGAACACCTTGGTGACATGGGTCATGTGGAATCTCATTTCGATCCGTTTGGAGATAGTGTTAGTATCGGTGCAAGATAGGTGCACGGTTTGCACCAAACGTTTTGGAGGCACCCGATGGTACTCCTAGGAGACAAGGCTCAAGTGGATGCTCGTTTTGGTCTGTTTGGAGATAGGGCTAATCTTGATGCAAGATAGATGCATGGTTTCGCAGAACGTATCATAGGCTCAGAAATCGTTTTGGATGCACACAATGGTACTCCTAGCTGTTGAGGCTTAAGTTGATGCTCGTTTCGGTCTATTTGGATATAGTGCTAACCTAGACGCAAGATAGGTGCATGGTTTGCGCCGAACGTACCATACGCTCAGAAATCGTTGTTGGACGCACCTGATGGATCCCCTAGGTGATGTTGGTCATGTAGAATGTTGTTTCAGTCCATTTGGAGATAGTGTTAGTCTCACTGCAAGATAGATGCACGGTTTGCGCCAAACGTACCATAGGCTCAGAAATCGTTTTGGACGCACCCGATGGTACTCCTAGGTGACGAGGCTCAAGTGGATGCTTGTTTAGGCCTGTTTGCAGATAGAGCTAATCTTAACGCAAGATAGATGCATGGTTTCACAGAACGTACCATTGGCCCAGAAATCGTTTTGGATGCACCCTATGGTACTCCTAGGTGACGAGGCTCAAGTGGATGATCATTTTGGTCTATTTGGAAATAGTGCTAACTTGATGCAAAATAGGTGCACAGTTTGCGTCGAACGTACCATAGGCTCAAAAATTATTTTGGACAAACCCCATTGAACACCTTGGTGATCTAGGTCATATGGAATCTCATTTCGGTCCATTTGGCTATAGTGTTAGTATCAGTGCAAGATAGGTGCACGGTTTGCGCCGAACGTTCCATGAGCTCGAAAATCATTTTGGACACATCCGAAGAACACCTTGGTGACATGGGTCATGTGGAATCTCATTTCGATCCGTTTGGAGATAGTGTTAGTATCGGTGCAAGATAGGTGCACGGTTTGCACTAAACGTACCATAGGCTCATATATCATTTTGGAGGCACCCGATGGTACTCCTAGGTGACGAGGCTCAAGTGGATGCTCATTTTGGCTAATCTTGACGCAAGATAGATGCATGGTTTCGCATAACGTACCATAGGCTCAGAAATCGTTTTGGACGCACACAATCGTACTCCTAGCTATTGAGGCTCAAGTTGATGCTCGTTTCGGTCTATTTGGAGATAGTGCTAACCTTGATGCAAGATAGATGCATGGTTTGTGTCAAACATACCATACCCTCGAAAATCGTTGTTGGAAGCACACGATGGATCCCCTAGGTGATGTTGGTCATGTGGAATGTTGTTTTACTCAATTTGGGGATAGGGTTAGTCCCAGTGCAAGATAGGTGCACGGTATATGCTAAACGTACCATAGGCTCAGGAATCGTTTTGGACGCACCCGATGGTACTTCTAGGGGACGAGGCTCAAGTGGATGCATGTTTCGGTCCGTTTGCAGATAGTGCTAACATAGACGCAAGATAGGTGCATGGTTTGCGCCGAACGTACCATACGCTCAGAAATCGTTGTTGGACGCACCTGATGGTTCCCCTAGGTGATGTTGGTCATGTGGAATGTTGTTTCAGTCCATTTGGAGATAGTGTTAGTCTCACTGCAAGATAGGTGCACGGTTTGCGCCAAACGTACCGTAGGCTCAGAAATTGTTTTGGACGCACCCGATGGTACTCCTAGGTGACGAGGCTCCAGTGGATGATCATTTTGGTCTATTTGGAAATAGTGCTAACTTGATGCAAAATAGGTGCACGGTTTGCGTCGAACGTATCATAGGCTCGAAAATCATTTTGGACACACCCGATAGAACACCTAGGTGATGTGGGTCATGTGGAGTCTCATTTCCGTCCATTTGGATATAGTGTTAGTATCAGTGCAAGATAGGTGCACGGTTTGCGCCGAACGTACCATGAGCTCGAAAATCATTATGGACACACCCGAAGAACACCTTGGTGACATGGGTCATGTGGAATCTCATTTCGATCCGTTTGGAGATAGTGTTAGTATCGGTGCAAGATAGGTGCACGGTTTGCACCAAACGTACCTTAGGCTCATAAATCATTTTGGAGGCACCCGATGGTACTCCTAGGAGACAAGGCTCAATTGGATGCTCGTTTTGGTCTGTTTGGAGATAGGGCTAATCTTGATACAAGATAGATGCATGGTTTCGCAGAACGTATCATAGGCTCAGAAATCGTTTTGGATGGACACAATGGTACTCCTAGCTGTTGAGGCTTAAGCTGATGCTCGTTTCGGTCTATTTGGATATAGTGCTAACCTTGATGCAAGATTGATGCACGGTTTGTGTCAAACATACCATACCCTCGAAAATCATTGTTGGACGCACACGATGGATCCCCTAGGTGATGTTGGTCATGTGGAATGTTGTTTTACTCCATATGGAGATAGGGTTAGTCCCAGTGCAAGATAGGTGCACAGTTTATGCCAAACGTACCATAGGCTCAGAAATCGTTTTAGACGCACCTGATGGTACTCCTAGGGGACGAGGCTCAAGTGGATGCTTGTTTAGGTCTGTTTGCAGATAGAGCTAATCTTGACGCAAGATAGATGCATGGTTTCACAGAACGTACCATTGGCTCAGAAATCGTTTTGGACGCACCCTATGGTACTCCTAGGTGACGAGGCTCAAGTGGATGATCGTTTTGGTCTATTTGGAAATAGTGCTAACTTGATGCAAAATAGGTGCACAGTTTGTGTCGAACGTACCATAGGCTCGAAAATTATTTTGGACAAATCCGATTGAACACCTTGGTGATCTAGGTCGTACCATAGGCTCATAAATCGTTTTGGATGCACCCGATGGTACTCCTTGGTGCGAGGCTCAAGTGGATGCTCGTTTAGGTCTGTTTGGAGATAGAGCTAATGTTGATGCAGGATAGATGCATGGTTTCGTAGAACGTACCATAGGCTCAGAAATCGTTTGGGACGCACCCGATGGTACTCCTAGGTGTTGAGGCTCAAGTGGATGCTCGTTTTGGTCCATTTGGAGATAGCACTAATCTTGGTGCAAGATAGGTGCATGGGTGCATCGAACAAACCATATGCTCGAAAATTGTTGTTTGATGTACCTGATGGATCTCCAAGGTGACATTGGTCATGTGAAATCTTGTCTCTGTCCATTTGGAGACAGTGTTAGCGTCAGTGCAACATAGGTGCATGGTCTGCTCCAAACATACCATAGGCTCAGAAATCATTTTGGACGCACCTGATGGTACTCCTAGGTGATGAGGCGCAAGTGGATGCTTGTTTCGGTCTGTTTGCAGATAGTGCTAACTTTGACGCAAGATAGGTGCATGGTTTGCGTCGAACGTATCATACGCTCAGAAATCGTTGTTGGACGCACCCGATGGATCCCCTAGGTGACGTTGGTCAAGTGGATTGTTGTTTCAGTCCATTTGGAGATAGTGTTAGTCTCACTGCAAGATAGGTGCACGATTTGCGCCAAACGTACCATAGGCTCAGAAATCATTTTGGACGCACCCGATGTTACTCCTAGGTGACGAGGTTCAAGTGAAGGCTCGTTTAGGTCTGTTTACAGATAGAGCTAATCTTGACGCAAGATAGATGCATGCTTTCACAGAACGTACCATACGCTCAGAAATCGTTTTGGACGCACCCGATAGCACTCCAAGGTGACGAGGCTCAAGTGGATGATCATTTGGGTCTATTTGGAGTTATTGCTAACTTGATGCAAAATAGGTGCATGGTTTGCGTCGAACGTACCATAGGCTCAAAAATCATTTTGGACACACCCGATAGAACACCTAGGTGATGTGGGTCATGTGGAGTCTCATTTTGGTCCATTTGGATATAGTGTTAGTATAAGTGCATGATAGGTGCACGGTTTGCACCGAACATACCATGAGCTCGAAAATCATTTTGGACACACCCAAAGAACAACTTGGTGACATGGGTCATGTGGAATCTCATTTCGATCCGTTTGGAGATAGTGTTAGCATCGGTGCAAGATAGGTGCATGGTTTGCACCAAACGTACCATAGGCTCAGAAATCGTTTTGGACGCACCCGATGGTACTCCTAGGGGACGAGGCTCAAGTGGATGCTCATTTTTGTCTGTTCGGAGATGGTGATAATCTTGACGCAGGATAGATGCATGGTTTCGTAGAACGTACCATAGGCTCTGAAATCGTTTAGGACGCACCCGATGGTACTCCTAGGTGTTGAGGCTCATGTGGATTCTCGTTTCGGTCCATTTGGAGATAGCACTAATCTTGGTGCAAGATAGGCTCAGAAATTGTTTTGGAGGCACCCGGTGGTACTCCTAGGTGACGAGGCTCAAGTGGATGATTTTTTCAGTCCTTTTGTAGATAGTGCTAACCTTGACGCAAGATAGGAACATGGTTTGCGTCGAACGTACCATACGCTCATAAATCGTTGTTGGAGGCACCCGTTGGATCCCCTAGGTGACGTTGGTCATATGGAATGTTGTTTCAGACCATTTGGAGATAGTGTTTGTCTCAGTGCAAGATAGGTGCACGGTTTGCGTCAAACGTACCATAGGCTCAGAAATCGTTTTGGACGCACTCTATGGTACTCCTAGGTGACGAGGCTCAAGTGGATGCTCGTTTAGGTCGGTTTGCAGATAGAGCTAATCTTGATGCAAGATAGATGCATGGTTTCACAGAACATACCATAGGCTCAGAAATTGTTTTGGACGCACCCGATGGTACTCCTAGGTGACGAGGCTCAAGTGGATGATCGTTTCGGTCTTTTTGGAGATAGTGCTAACTTGATGCAAAATAGGTGCACGGTTTGCGTCGAACGTACCATAGGCTCAAAATCATTTTGGACACACCCGATAGAACACCTTGGTGACATGGGTCATGTGGAATCTCATTTCGATCCGTTTGGAGATATTGTTAGTATCGGTGTAACATAGGTGCACGGTTTGCGCCAAACGTACCATAAGCTCAGAAATCGTTTTGGACGCACCCGATGGTACTTTTAGGTGACGAGGCTCAAGTGGATGCTCGTTTAGGTCTATTTTCAGATAGAGCTTAGCTTGACGCAAGATAGGTGCATGCTTTCGCAGAACGTACCATACGCTCGGAAATCGTTGTTGGATGCACCCGATGGATCCCCTAGGTAACGTTGGTCATGTGGAATGTTGTTTCAGTCCATTTGGAGATAGTGTTAGTCTCACTGCAAGATAGGTGCACAGTTTGCGCAAAACGTACCATAGGCTCAGAAATCGTTTTGGACGCACCCGATGGTACTCCTAGTGACGAGGCTCAAGTGGATGCTCGTTTAGGTCTGTTTGCAGATAGAGCTAATCTTGACGCAAGATAGATGCATGCTTTCACAGAACGTACCATACACTCAGAAATCGTTTTGGAAGCACCCGATGGTACTCCTTGGTGACGAGGCTCAAGTGGATGCTCGTTTTGGTCTGTTTGGAGATAGAGCTAATCTTGACGCAGGATAGATGCATGGTTTCGTAGAATGTACCATAGGCTCAGAAATCGTTTAGGACGCACCCGATGGTACTCCTAGGTGTTGAGGCTCATGTGGATGCTCGTTTCGGTCCATTTGGAGATAGCACTAATCTTGGTGCAAGATAGGTGCTTGGGTGCGTCGAACATACCATACGCTCGAAACCTGTTGTTGGATGTACCCCTAGGTGACATTGGTCATGTGGAATCTCGTCTCTGTCCATTTGGAGACAGTGTTAGTGTCAGTGCAACATAGGTGCATGGTCTGCTCCAAACATACCATAGGCTCAGAAATCATTTAGGACGCACCTGATGGTACTCCTAGGTGACGAGGCGCAAGTGGATGCTTGTTTCGGTCTGTTTGCAGATAGTGCTAACCTTGACGCAAGATAGGTGCATGGTTTGCATCGAACGTACCATACGCTCAAAAATCATTGTTGGACGCACCCGATGGATCCCCTAGGTGACGTTGGTCATGTGGAATGTTGTTTCAGTCCATTTGGAGATAGTGTTAGTCTCACTGCAAGATAGGTGCGCGGTTTGCGCCAAACGTACCATAGGCTCAGAAATCATTTTGGACGCACCCGATGGTACTCCTAGGTGTCAAGGCTCAAGTGGATGATCGTTTCGGTCTATTTGGAGATATTGCTAACTTGATGCAAAATAGGTGCACGGTTTGCGTCAAATGTACCATAGGCTCAAAAATCATTTTGGACACACCCGATAGAACACCTTGGTGATGTGGGTCATGTGGAGTCTCATTTCGGTCTATTTGGATATAGTATTAGTTTATGTGCAAGATAGGTGCACGGTTTGCGCCGAACGTACCACGAGCTCGAAAATCATTTTGGACACACCCGAAGAACAACTTGGTGACATTGGTCATGTGTAATCTCATTTCGATCCGTTTGGAGATAGTGTTTGCATCGGAGCAAGACAGGTGCATGGTGTGCACCATACGTACCATAGGCTCAAAAATCGTTTTGGACGCACCCGATGGTACTCCTAGGGGACGAGGCTCAAGTGGATGCTTGTTTCGGTCCTTTTGCAGATAGTGCTAACCTTGACGCAAGATAGGTGCATGGTTTGCATCGAACGTACCATACGCTCAGAAATCATTGTTGGACGCACCTAATGGATCCCCTAGGTGGCGTTGGTCACGTGGAATGTTGTTTCAGTCCATTTGGAGATAGTGTTAGTCTCACTACAAGATAGGTGCACGGTTTGCATGCTTTCGCAGAACGTACCATATGCTCAGAAATCGTTTTGGATGCACCCGATGGTACTCCAAGGTGACGAGGCTCAAGTGGATGCTCATTTTGGTCTCTTCGCAGATAGAGCTAATTTTCACACAAGATAGATGCATGCTTTCGTTAAATGTACCATAGGCTCAGAAATCGTTTTGGACGCACCCGATGGTACTCCTAGGTGACGAGGCTCAAGTGGATGATCGTTTCGGTCTATTTGGAGATATTGCTAACTTGATGCAAAATAGTTGCATGGTTTGCGTCGAACGTACCATAGGCTCAAAAATCATTTTGGACACACCCGATAGAACACCTAGGCGATGTGGGTCATGTGAAGTCTCATTTCGGTCCATTTGGATATAGTGTTAGTATAAGTGCAAGATAGGTGCACGGTTTGCGCTGAACGTACTATGAGCTCGAAAATCATTTTGGACACACCCGAGGAACAACTTGGTGACATGGGTCATGTGTAATCTCATTTCGATCCGTTTGGAGATAGTGTTAGCATCGGTGCAAGACAGGTGCATGGTTTGCGCCAAACGTACCATAGGCTTAGAAATCGCTTTGGACGCACCCGATGGTACTCCTAGGTAACGAGGCTCAAGTGGATGATCGTTTTGGTCTATTTGGAGATATTGCTAACTTGATGCAAAATAGGTGCATAGTTTGCATCGAACGTACCATAGGCTCAAAAATCATTTTGGGCACACCCGATAGAACACCTAGGTGATGTGGGTCATGTGGAATCTCATTTCGGTCCATTTGGATATAGTGTTAGTATCGGTGCAAGATAGGTGCATGGTTTGCGCCAAACGTACCATAGGCTCAGAAATCGTTTTGGACGCACCCGATGGAACTCCTAGGGGATGAGGCTCAAGTGGATGCTTGTTTCGATCCGTTTGCAAATAGTGCTAACCTTGACGCAAGATAGGTGCGTGGTTTGCGTCGAACATACCATACGCTCAGAAATTGTTGTTGGATGCACCCGATGGATCCCCTTGGTGACGTTGGTCATATGGAATGTTGTTTTCGTACATTTGGAGATAGTGTTAGCCTCAGTGCAAGATAGGTGCACGGTTTGCGCCAAACGTACCATAGGCTCAAAAATTGTTTTGGACGCACCCGATGGTACTCCTAGGTAACGACGCTCAAGTGGATGATTGTTTTGGTCTATTTGGAGATATTGCTAACTTGATGCAAAATAGATGCATGGTTTGCGTCGAACGTACCATAGGCTCAAAAATCATTTTGGACACATCCGTAACAACACCTAGGTGATGTGGGTCATGTGGAATCTCATTTCGGTCCATTTGGATATTGTGTTAGCATCGGTGCAAGATAGTTGCATGGTTTGCGCCAAACGTACCATAGGCTCAGAAATCGTTTTGGACGCACCCGATGGAACTCCTACTGGATGAGGCTCAAGTGGATGCTTGTTTCGATCCGTTTGCAAATAGTGCTAACCTTGACGCAAGATAGGTGCGTGGTTTGCGTCGAACATACCGTACACTTAGAAATTGTTGTTGGATGCACCCGATGGATCCCCTAGGTGACGTTGGTCATATGGAATGTTGTTTTCGTCCATTTGGAGATAGTGTTAGCCTCAGTGGAAGATTGGTGCACGGTTTGCGCCAAACGTGTAGGCTCAGAAATCATTTTGGACGCATCCAGTGGTACTCCTAGGGGACGAGGCTCAAGTGGATGCTCATTTTTGTCTGTTTGGAGATGGTGCTAATCTTGACGTAAGATAGCTGCATGGTTTCACAGAACGTACCATAGGCTCAGAAATTTTTTTGGAGGCACCCGGTGGTACTCCTAGGTGACGAGGCTCAAGTGGATGATCATTTCGGTCTATTTGGAGATAGTGCTAACTTGATGCAAAATAGGTGCACGGTTTGCGTCGAACGTACCATAGGCTCAAAAATCATTTTGGACACACCCGATAGAACACCTAGGTGATGTGGGTCATGTGGAATCTCATTTCGGTCCATTTGGACATAGTGTTAGTATAAGTGCAAGTTAGGTGCACGATTTGCGCCAAACGTACCATGAGCTTGAAAATCATTTTGGACACACCCGAAGAACACCTTGGTGACATGGGTCATGTGGAATCTCATTTCGATCCGTTTGGAGATAGTGTTAGTATCAGTGCAACATAGGTGCACGGTTTGCGCCAAACGTACCATAGGCTCAGAAATCGTTTTGGATGCACCCAATGGTACTCCTAGGTAATGAGGCTCAAGTGGATGCTCGTTTAGGTCTGTTTGCAGATAGAGCTAATCTTGACACAAGATAGATGCATGCTTTCGTAGAACGTACCATACGCTCAGAAATCGTTGTTAGACACACCCGATGGAACCCCTAGGTGACGTTGGTCATGTGGAATGTTGTTTCAGTCCATTTGGAGATAGTGTTAGTCTCACTACAAGATAGGTGCACGGTTTGCGCAGAACGTACCATAGGCTCAAAAATCATTTTGGACACACCCGATAGAACACCTAGGTGATGTGTGTCATGTGATTTCGGTCCATTTGGATATAGTGTTAGTATAAGTACAAGATAGGTGCACGATTTGCGCCAAATGTACCATGAGCTTGAAAATCATTTTGGACACACCCGAAGAACACCTTGGTGACATGGGTCATGTGGAATCTCATTTCGATCCGTTTGGAGATAGTGTTAGTATCGGTGCAACATAGGTGCACGGTTTGTGCCAAACGTACCATAGGCTCATAAATCGTTTTGGATGCACCTGATGGTACTCCTAGGTGACGAGGCTCAAGTGGATGCTTGTTTTGGTCAGTTTGGAGATAGAGCTAATGTTGACGCAGGATAGGTGTATGGTTTCGCAGAACATACCATAGGATCAGAAATCGTTTAGGACGCAGCCGATGGTACTCCTAGGTATTGAGGCTCAAGTGGATGCTCGTTTCGGTCCATTTGGAGGTAGCACTAATCTTGGTGCTAGGTGCATGGGTGCGTCGAACATACCATACGCTCGAAAATCGTTGTTGGATATTCCCGATGGATCTCCAAGTTGACATTGGTCTTGTGGAATCTCGTCTCTGTCCATTTGGAGACAGTGTTAGTGTCAGTGCAACATAGGTGCATGGTCTGCTCCAAACATACCATAGGCTCAGAAATCATTTAGGACGCACCTGATGGTACTCCTAAGTGACGAGGCGCAAGTGGATGCTTGTTTCGGTCTGTTTGCAGATAGTGCTAACCTTGACGCAAGATAGGTGCATGGTTTGCGTCGAATGTACCATACGCTCAGAAATCGTTGTTGGACGCACCCGATGGATCCCCTAGGTAACGTTGGTCATGTGGAATGTTGTTTCAGTCCATTTGGAGATAGTGTTAGTCTCACTGCAAGATAGGTGCATGGTTTGCATGCTTTCGCAGAACGTACCATACGCTCAAAAATCGTTTTGGACGCACCCGATGGTACTCCAACTTGACGAGGCTCAAGTGGATGCTCGTTTTGGTCTGTTTGCAGATAGAGCTAATCTTGACGCAAGATAGATGCATGCTTTCGCAGAACTTACCATAGGCTCAGAAATCATTTTGGACGCACCCGATGGTACTCCTAGGTGACGAGGCTCAAGTGGATGATCGTTTCGGTCTATTTGGAGATATTGCTAACTTGATGCAAAATAGGTGCACGGTTTGCGTCGAACGTACCATAGGCTCAATAATCATTTTGGACACACCCGATAGAACACCTAGGTGATGTGGGTCATGTGAAGTCTCATTTCGGTCCATTTGGATATAGTGTTAGTATAAGTGCAATATAGGTGCACGGTTTGCACCGAACGTACCATCAACTCGAAAATCATTTTGGACACACCCGAAAAACAACTTGGTGACATGGGTCATGTGTAATCTCATTTCGATCCGTTTGGAGATAGTGTTAGCATCGGTGCAAGACAGGTGCATGGTTT
The DNA here is from genome assembly GCA_022457205.1 of Saccharum spontaneum. Lineage (NCBI taxonomy): Eukaryota > Viridiplantae > Streptophyta > Magnoliopsida > Poales > Poaceae > Saccharum > Saccharum spontaneum. Next base: position 30,142,610 of record CM039617.1, on the reverse strand, counting down.
GCGACAAACGTACCATAGGCTCAGAAATCATTTTGGACGCACCCGATGGTACTCCTAGGGGACGAGGCTCAAGTGGATGCTTGTTTCGGTCCATTTGCAGATAGTGCTAACCTTGACGCAAGATAAGTGCATGGTTTGTGTCGAACGTACCATACGCTCAGAAATCGTTGTTGGACGCACCCGATGGATCCCTTAGGTGACGTTGGTCATGTGGAATGTTGTTTCAGTCCATTTGGAGATAGTGTTAGTCTCACTGCAAGATAGGTGCACGGTTTGCGCCAAACGTACCATAGGCTTAGAAATCGTTTTGGACGCACCCGATGGTACTCCTAGGTGACGAGGCTCAAGTGGATGCTCGTTAGATCTGTTTGCAGATAGAGGTAATCTTGACACAAGATAGATGCATGCTTTCGCAGAACGTACCATACGCTCAGAAATCATTTTGGACGCACCCGATGGTACTCCTAGGTGACGAGGCTCAAGTGGATGATCGTTTCGGTGTATTTGGAGATATTGCTAACTTGATGCAAAATAGGTGCATGGTTTGCGTCGAATGTACCATAGGCTCAAAAACCATTTTGGACACACCCGATAGAACACCTAGGTGATGTGGGTCAGTGGAATCTCATTTCGGTCCATTTGGATATAGTTTTAGTATAAGTGCAAAATAGGTGAACGGTTTGCGCCGAACGTACCATGAGCTCGAAAATCATTTTGGACACACCCGAAGAACAACTTGGTGACATGGGTCATGTGGAATCTCATTTCGATCCGTTTGGAGATAGTGTTAGCATCGGTGCAAGATAGGTGCATGGTTTGTGCCAAACGTAACATAGGCTCAAAAATCGTTTTGGATGCACCCGATGGTACTCCTTGCGGACGAGGCTCAAGTGGATGCTTGTTTCAGTCCGTTTGTAGATAGTTCTAACCTTGACGCAAGATAGGTGCATGGTTTGCGTCGAACGTACCATACGGTCAGAAATCGCTCTTGGACGCACACGATGGATCCCCTAGGTAACGTTGGTCATATGGAATGTTGTTTCAGTCCATTTGGAGATAGTGTTAGCCTTAGTGCAAGATAGGTGCACGGTTTGCGCCGAACCTACCATAGGTTTAGAAATCGTTTGGGATGCACACGATGGTACTCCTAGGGGACGAGCCTCAAGTGGATGCTCATTTTGGTCTGTTTGGAGATGGTGCTAATCTTGACGCAAGATAGCTGCATGGTTTCACAGAACGTACCATAGGCTCAGAAATTGTTTTGGAGGCACCCGATGGTACTCCTAGGTGACGAGGCTCAAGTGGATGATCGTTTCGGTCTATATGGAGATAGTGCTAACTTGATGCAAAATAGGTGCATGGTTTGTGTCGAACGTACCATAGGCTCAAAAATCATTTTGGACACACCCGAGACCTAGGTGATGTGGGTCATGTGAAATCTCATTTTGGTCCATTTGGATATAGTGTTAGTATAAGTGCAAGATAGCTGCACGATTTGCGCCAAACGTACCATGAGCTTGAAAATCATTTCAGACACACCCAAAGAACACCTTGGTGACATGGGTCATGTGGAATCTCATTTCGATCCGTTTGGAGATAGTGTTAGTGCTCAAGTGGATGCTCGTTTTGGTCTGTCTGGATATAGAGCTAATGTTGACGTAGGATAGGTGCATGGTTTCGCAGAACATACCATTGGCTCAGAAATCGTTTGGGACGCACCCGATGGTACTCCTAGGTGTTGAGGCTCAAGTGGATGCTCGTTTCGGTCCATTTGGTGATAGCACTTATCTTGGTGCAAGATAGGTGCATGGGTGCGTTGAACATACCATACGCTCGAAAATCATTGTTGGATGTACCCGATGGATATCCAAGGTGACATTGGTCATGTGGAATCTCATCTCTGTCCATTTGGAGATAGTGTTAGTGTCAGTGCAACATAGGTGCACGGTCTGCTCCAAACATACCATAGGCTCAGAAATCATTTAGGACGCACCTGATGGTACTCCTAGGTGATGAGGCGCAAGTGGATGCTTGTTTTGGACTGTTTGCAGATACTGCTAACCTTGACGCAAGATAGGTGCATGGTTTGCGTCGAACGTACCATACGCTCAGAAATCGTTGTTGGACGCACCCGATGGATCCCCTATGTGAGGTTGGTCATGTGGAATGTTGTTTCAGTCCATTTGGAGATAGTGTTAGTCTCACTACAAGATAGGTGCACGGTTTGCGCGAAAGGTAACATAGGCTCAGAAAACATTTTGGACGCACCCGATGGTACTCCTAGGTGACGAGGCTCAAGTGGATGCTCGTTTAGGTCTGTTGCAGATAGTGCTAATCTTGATGCAAGATAGATGCATGCTTTCGCAGAACGTACCATACGCTCAGAAATCGTTTTGGACGCACCCGATGGTACTCCTAGGTGATGAGGCTCAAGTGGATGATCGTTTCGGTCTATTTGGAGATATTGCTAACTTGATGCAAAATAGGTGCACGGTTTGCGTCGAACGTACCATAGGCTCAAAAATCATTTTGGACACACCCGATAGAACACCTAGGTGATGTGGGTCATGTGGAGTCTCATTTCGGTCCATTTGGATATAGTGTTAGTATAAGTGCAAGATAGGTGCACGGTTTGCGCCAAACGTACCATGAGATCGAAAATCATTTTGGACACACCCGAAGAACAACTTGGTGACATGGGTCATGTGGAATCTCATTTCGATCCGTTTGGAGATAGTGTTAGCATCCCATGAGATCGAAAATCATTTTGGACACACCCGAAGAACAACTTGGTGACATGGGTCATGTGGAATCTCATTTCGATCCGTTTGGAGATAGTGTTAGCATCGGTGCAAGATAGGTGCATGGTTTGGGACAAACGTACCATAGGCTCAGAAATCGTTTTGGACGCACCCGATGGTACTCCTAGACGACGAGGCTCAAGTGGATGCTTGTTTCGGTCCGTTTGCCGATAGTGCTAACCTTGACGCAATATAGGTGCATGGTTTGCATCGAACGTACCATACGCTCAGAAATCGTTGTTGGACGCACCCGATGGATGCCCTAGGTAACGTTGGTCATGTGGAATGTTGTTTCAGTCCAGTTAGAGATAGTGTTAGTCTGACTGCAAGATAGGTGCACGGTTTGCGCCAAACCTACCATAGGCTCAGAAAGCGTTTAGGACGCACCCGAAGGTACTCCTAGGTGATGAGGCTCAAGTGGATGCTCGTTTAGATCTGTTTGCAGATAGAGCTAATCTTGACGCAAGATAGATGCATGCTTTCACATAACGTACCATACGCTCAGAAATTGTTTTGGACGCACCCAATGGTACTCCTAGGTGACGAGGCTCAAGTGGATGATCGTTTTGGTCTATTTGGAGATATTGCTAACTTGATGCAAAATAGGTGCATGGTTTGCGTCGAACATATCATAGGCTCAAAAATCATTTTGGACACACCCGATAGAACACCTAGGTGATGTGGGTCAGTTGAATCTCATTTCGGTCCATTTGGATATAGTGTTAGTATAAGTGCAAGATAGGTGAACGGTTTGCGCCGAACGTACCATGAGCTCGAAAAACATTTTGGACACACCCGAAGAACAACTTGGTGACATGGGTCATGTGGAATCTCATTTCGATCCGTTTGGAGATAGTGTTAGCATCGGTGCAAGATAGGTGCATGGTTTGCGCCAAACGTAGCATAGGCTCAAAAATTGTTTTGGACGCACCCGATGGTACTCCTAGGGGACAAGGCTCAAGTGGATGCTTGTTTCAGTCTGTTTGTAGATAGTGCCAACCTTGACGCAAGATAGGTGCATGGTTTGCGTCGAACGTGCCATACGGTCAGAAATCGTTCTTGGACGCACCCGATGGATCCCCTAGGTAACGTTGGTCATATGGAATGTTGTTTCAGTCCATTTGGAGATAGTGTTAGCCTTAGTGCAAGATAGGTGCACGGTTTGCGCTGAACGTACCATAGGCTTAGAAATCGTTTGGGACGCACCCGATGGTACTCCTAGGGGACGAGCCTCAAGTGGATGCTCATTTTGGTCTGTTTGGAGATGGTGCTAATATTGACGCAAGATAGCTGCATGGTTTCACAGAACGTACCATAGGCTCAGAAATTGTTTTGGAGGCACCCGATGGTACTCCTAGGTGACGAGGCTCAAGTGGATGATCGTTTCGGTCTATTTGGAGATAGTGCTAACTTGATGCAAAATAGGCGCACGGTTTGCGTCGACCGTACCATAGGCTCAAAAATCATTTTGGACACACCCGATAGAACACCTAGGTAGTGTGGGTCATGTGGAATCTCATTTCGGTCCATTTGGATATAGTTTTAGTATAAGTGCAAGATAGGTGCATGATTTGCGCCAAACGTACCATGAGCTTGAAAATCATTTCGGACACACCCAAAGAACACCTTGGTGACATGGGTCATGTGGAATCTCATTTCGATCCGTTTGGAGATAGTGTTAGTATCGGTGCAAGATAGGTGCACGGTTTGCGCCAAACGTACCATAGGCTCATAAATCGTTTAGGATGCACCCGATGGTACTCCTAGGTGACGAGGCTCAAGTGGATGCTCGTTTTGGTCTGTCTGGAGATAGAGCTAATGTTGACGTAGGATAGGTGCATGGTTTCGTAGAACATACCATAGGCTCAGAAATCGTTGGGGACACACCCGATGGTACTCCTAGGTGTTGAGGCTCAAGTGGATGCTCGTTTCGGTCCATTTGGAGATAGCACTAATCTTGGTGCAAGATAGGTGCATGGGTGCGTCGAACATACCATACGCTCAAAAATCGTTGTTGGACGTACCCGATGGATATCCAAGGTGACATTGGTCATATCGAATCTCGTCTCTGTCCATTTGGAGATAGTGTTAGTGTCAGTGCAACATAGGTGCACGGTCTGCTCCAAATATACCATAGGCTCAGAAATCGTTTTGGACGCACCCGATGGTACTCCTAGACGATGAGGCGCAAGTGGATGCTTGTTTCGGTCTGTTTGCAGATAGTGCTAACCTTGACGCAAGATAGGTGCATGGTGTGCGTCGAACGTACCATACGCTCAGAAATCGTTATTGGACGCACCCGATGGATCCCCTATGTGAGGTTGGTCATGTGGAATGTTGTTTCAGTCCATTTGGAGATAGTGTTAGTCTCACTGCAAGATAGGTGCACGGTTTGCGCCAAACGTACCATAGGCTCACAAAACATTTTGGACGCACCCGATGGTACTCCTAGGTGACGAGGCTCAAGTGGATGCTCGTTTAGGTCTGTTGCAGATAGTGCTAATCTTGACGCAAGATAGATGCATGCTTTCGCAGAACGTACCATATGCTTAGAAATTGTTTTGGACGCACCCGATGGTACTCCTAGGTGACGAGGCTCAAGTGGATGATCGTTTCGGTCTATTTGGAGATATTGCTAACTTGATGCAAAATAGGTGCATGGTTTGCGTCGAATGTACCATAGGCTCAAAAATCATTTTGGACACACACGATAGAACACCTAGGTGATGTGGGTCAGTGGAATATCATTTTGGTCCATTTGGATATAGTGTTTGTATAAGTGCCAGATAGGTGCATGGTTTGCGCCGAACGTACCATGAGCTCGAAAATCATTTTGGACACACCCGAAGAACAACTTGGTGACATGGGTCATGTGGAATCTCATTTCGATCTGTTTGGAGATAGTGTTAGCATCAGTGCAAGATAGGTGCATGGTATGCGCCCAACGTACCATAGGCTCAGAAATCGTTTTGGTCGCACCCGATGGTACTCCTAGGCGACGAGGCTCAAGTGGATGCTTGTTTCGGTCCATTTGCAAATAGTGCTAACCTTGACGCAAGATAGGTGCATGGTTTGCGTTGAACGTACCATACGCTCAGAAAACGTTATTGGACGCACCCGATGGATCCCCTATGTGAGGTTGGTCATGTGGAATGTTGTTTCAGCCCATTTGGATATAGTGTTAGCTTCAGTGCAAGATAGGTGCACGGTGTGCGTCAAACCTACCATAGGCTCAGAAATCGTTTTGGACGCACCCGATGGTACTCCTAGGTGACGAGGCTCAAGTGGATGCTCATTTTGGTCTGTTTAGAGATGGTGCTAATCTTGACGCAAGATAGCTGCATGGTTTCGAAGAACGTACCATAGGCTCAGAAATTGTTTTGGAGGCACCCGATGGTACTCCTAGGTGACGAGGCTCAAGTGGATGATTGTTTTGGTCTATTTGGAGATAGTGCTAACATGATGCAAAATAGGTGCACGGTTTACGTCGAACGTACCATAGGCTCAAAAATCATTTTGGACACACCTGATAGAACACCTAGGTGATGTGGGTCATGTGGAATCTCATTTTGGTCCATTTGGATATAGTGTTAGTATAAGTGCAAGATAGGTGCATGATTTGCGCCAAACGTACCTTGAGCTTGAAAGTCATTTTGGACACACCCGAAGAACACCTTGGTGACATGGTTCATGTGGAATCTCATTTCGATCTGTTTGGAGATAGTGTTTGTATCGGTGCAAGATAGGTGCACGGTTTGTGCCAAACGTACCATAGGCTCATAAATCGTTTTGGATGCACCCGATGGTACTTCTAGGTGACAAGGCTCAAGTGGATGCTCGTTTTGGTCTGTTTGGAGATAGAGCTAATGTTGACGAAGGATAGGTGCATGGTTTCGAAGAACGTACCATAGGCTCAGAAATTGTTTGGGACGCACCCGATGGTACTCCAAGGTGTTGAGGCTCAAGTGGATGCTCATTTCGGTCCATTTGGAGACAGCACTAATCATGGTGCAAGATAGGTGCATGGGTGCGTCGAACATACCATACGCTCGAAAATCGTTGTTGGATGTACCCGATGGATCTCCAAGGTGACATCGGTCATGTGGAATCTCGTCTCTGTCCTTTTGGAGACAGTGTTAGTGTCAGTGCAACATAGGTGCATGGTCTGCTCCAAACATACCCTAGGCTCAGAAATCATTTAGGACGCACCTGATGGTACTCCTAGGTGACGAGGCGCAAGTGGGTGCTTGTTTCGGTCTGTTTGCAGATAGTGGTAACCTTGACGCGAGATAGGAGCATGGTTTGCGTCGAACGTACCATACGCTTAGAAATCGTTGTTGGACGCACCCGATGGATCCCCTAGGTGACGTTGGTCATGCGGAATGTTGTTTCAGTCCATTTGGAGATAGTGTAAGTTTCACTGCAAGACAGGTGCACGGTTTGCGCCAAACGTACCATAGGCTCAGAAATCGTTTTGGACGCACCCGATGGTACTCCTAGGTGACGATTCTCAAGTGGATGCTCATTTAGGTCTGTTTGCTGATAGAGCTAATCTTGACGCAAGATAGATGCATGCTTTCGCAGAACGTACCATACGCTCAGAAATCGTTTTGGACGCACCCGATGGTACTCCTAGGTGACGAGGCTCAAGTGGATGATCGTTTCGGTCTATTTGGAGATATTGCTAACTTGATGCATAATAGGTGCACGGTTTGCATCGAACGTACCATAGGCTCAAAAATCATTTTCGACACACCCGATAGAACACCTAGGTGATGTGGGTCTTGTGGAGTCTCATTTCGGTCCATTTGGATATAGTGTTAGTATAAGTGCAAGATAGGTGCATGATTTGCGCCAAACGTACCTTGAGCTTGAATGTCATTTTGGACACACCCGAAGAACACCTTGGTGACATGGTTCATGTGGAATCTCATTTCGATCTGTTTGGAGATAGTGTTTGTATCGGTGCAAGATAGGTACACGGTTTGTGCCAAACGTACCATAGGCTCATAAATCGTTTTGGATGCACCCGATGGTACTCCTAGGTGACAAGGCTCAAGTGGATGCTCGTTTTGGTCTGTTTGGAGATAGAGCTAATGTTGACGCAGGATAGGTGCATGGTTTCGAAGAACGTACCATAGGCTCAGAAATTGTTTGGGACGCACCCGATGGTACTCCTAGGTGTTGAGGCTCAAGTGGATGCTCATTTCGGTCCATTTGGAGACAGCACTAATCATGGTGCAAGATAGGTGCATGGGTGCGTCGAACATACCATACGCTCGAAAATCATTGTTGGATGTACCCGATGGATCTCCAAGGTGACATCGGTCATGTGGAATCTCGTCTCTGTCCTTTTGGAGACAGTGTTAGTGTCAGTGCAACATAGGTGCATGGTCTGCTCCAAACATACCCTAGGCTCAGAAATCATTTAGGACGCACCTGATGGTACTCCTAGGTGACGAGGCGCAAGTGGGTGCTTGTTTCGGTCTGTTTGCAGATAGTGGTAACCTTGACGCGAGATAGGAGCATGGTTTGCGTCGAACGTACCATACGCTTAGAAATCGTTGTTGGACGCACCCGATGGATCCCCTAGGTGACGTTGGTCATGTGGAATGTTGTTTCAGTCCATTTGGAGATAGTGTAAGTTTCACTGCAAGACAGGTGCACAGTTTGCGCCAAACGTACCATAGGCTCAGAAATCGTTTTGGACGCACCCGATGGTACTCCTAGGTGACGAGGCTCAAGTGGATGCTCATTTAGGTCTGTTTGCTGATAGAGCTAATCTTGACGCAAGATAGATGCATGCTTTCGCAGAACGTACCATACGCTCAGAAATCGTTTTGGACGCACCCGATGGTACTCCTAGGTGACGAGGCTCAAGTGGATGATCGTTTCGGTCTATTTGGAGATATTGCTAACTTGATGCATAATAGGTGCACGGTTTGCATCGAACGTACCATAGGCTCAAAAATCATTTTCGACACACCCGATAGAACACCTAGGTGATGTGGGTCTTGTGGAGTCTCATTTCGGTCCATTTGGATATAGTGTTAGTATAAGTGCAAGATAGGTGCACGGTTTGTGCCGAACATACCATGAGCTCGAAAATCATTTTGGACACACCCGAGGAATAACTTGGTGACATGGGTCATGTGTAATCTCATTTCGATCCGTTTGGAGATAGTGTTAGTATCGGTGCAAGATAGGTGTACGGTTTGTGCCAAATGTACTATAGGCTCATAAATCATTTTGGATGCACCCGATGGTACTCCTAGGTGACGAGGCTCAAGTGGATGCTCGTTTTGGTCTGTTTGGAGATAGAGCTAATGTTGACGCAGGATAGATGCATGGTTTCGCTAAACGTACTATAGGCTCAGAAATCATTTGGGACGCACCCGACGGTACTCCTAGGTGTTGAGGCTCAAGTGGATGCTCGTTTCGGTCCATTTGGAGATAGCACTAATCTTGGTGCAAGATAGGTGCATGGGTGCGTCGAACATACCATACGCTCGAAAATCATTGTTGGATGCACCCGATGGATCTCTAAGGTGACTTTGGTCATGTGGAATCTCGTCTCTGTCCATTTGGAGACAGTGTTAGTGTCAGTGCAAGATAGGTGCATGGTCTGCTCCAAACATACCATAGGCTCAGAAATCTTTTAGGACGCACCTGATGGTACTCCTAGGCGACGAGGCGCAAGTGGATGCTTGTTTTGGTCTGTTTGCAGATAGTGCTAACCATGATGCAAGATAGGTGCATGGTTTGCGTCGAACGTACCATACGCATAGAAATCGTTGTTGGACGCACCCGATGGATCCCCTAGGTGACGTTGGTCATGTGGAATGTTGTTTCAGTCCATTTGGAGATAGTGTTAGTCTCACTGCAAGATTGGTGCACGATTTGCACCAAATGTACCATAGGCTCAGAAATCGTTTTGGACGCACCCGATGGTACTCCTAGGTGACGAGGCTCAAGTGGATGCTCGTTTAGGTCTGTTTGTAGATAGAGCTAATCTTGACGCAAGATAGATGCATGCTTTCGCAGAATGTACCATACGCTCAGAAATCGTTTTGGACGCACCCGATGGTACTCCTAGGTGTTGAGGCTCAAGTGGATGATCGTTTCGGTCTATTTGGAGATATTGCTAACTTGATGCAAAATAGGTGCACGGTTTGTGTCGAACGTACCATAGGCTCAAAAATCATTTTGGATACACCCGATAGAACACCTAGGTGATGTGGGACATGTGGAGTCTCATTTCGGTCCATTTGGATATAGTGTTAGTATAAGTGCAAGATAGGTGCATGGGTGCGTCGAACATACCATACACTCAAAAATCGTTGTTGGATGTACCCGATGGATCTCCAAGGTGACATCGGTCATGTGGAATCTCGTCTCTGTCCTTTTGGAGACAGTGTTAGTGTTAGTGCAACATAGGTGCATGGTTTGCTCCAAACATACCATAGGCTCAGAAATCATTTAGGATGCACCTGATGGTACTCCTAGGTGACGAGGCGCAAGTGGATGCTTGTTTCGGTCTGTTTGTAGATAGTGCTAACCTTGACGTAAGATAGGTGCATGGTTTGCGTCGAACGTACCATACGCTCAGAAATCGTTATTGGACGCACCCGATGGATCCCCTATGTGAGGTTGGTCATGTGGAATGTTGTTTCAGTCCATTTGGAGATAGTGTTAGTCTCACTGCAAGATAGGTGTACGGTTTGCGCCAAACGTACCATAGGCTCAGAAAACATTTTGGACGCACCCGATGGTACTCCTAGGTGACGAGGCTCAAGTGGATGCTCGTTTAGGTCTGTTGCAGATAGTGCTAATCTTGACGCAAGATAGATGCATGCTTTCGCAGAACGTACCATACGCTCAGAAATTGTTTTGGACGCACCCGATGGTACTCCTAGGTGACGAGGCTCAAGTGGATGATCGTTTCGGTCTATTTGGAGATATTGCTAACTTGATGCAAAATAGGTGCTTGGTTTGCGTCGAATGTACCATAGGCTCAAAAATCATTTTGGACACACACGATAGAACACCTAGGTGATGTGGGTCAGTGGAATACCATTTTGGTCCATTTGGATATAGTGTTAGTATAAGTGACAGATAGGTGCACGGTTTGCGCCGAACGTACTATGAGCTCGAAAATCATTTTGGACACACCCGAAAAACAACTTGGTGACATGGGTCATGTGGAATCTCATTTCGATCTGTTTGGAGATAGTGTTAGCATCAGTGCAAGATAGGTGCATGGTTTGCGCCCAACGTACCATAGGCTCAGAAATCGTTTTGGTCGCACCTGATGGTACTCCTAGGCGACGAGGCTCAAGTGGATGCTTGTTTCGGTCCATTTGCAGATAGTGCTAACCTTGACGCAAGATAGGTGCATGGTTTGCGTCGAACGTACCATACGCTCAGAAATCGTTATTGGACGCACCCGATGGATCCCCTATGTGAGGTTGGTCATGTGGAATGTTGTTTCAGTCCATTTGGATATAGTGTTAGTCTCACTGCAAGATAGGTGCACGGTTTGCGCCAAACGTACCATAGGCTCAGAAAACATTTTGGACGCACCCGATGGTACTCCTAGGTGACGAGGCTCAAGTGGATGCTCGTTTAGGTCTGTTGCAGGTAGTGCTAATCTTGACGCAACATAGATGCATGCTTTCGAAGAACGTACCATACGCTCAGAAATTGTTTTGGATGCACCCGATGGTACTCCTAGGTGACGTGGCTCAAGTGGATGATCGTTTTGGTCTATTTGGAGATATTGCTAACTTGATGCAAAATAGGTGCATGGTTTGCGTCGAACGTACCATAGGCTCAAAAATCATTTTGGACACACCCGATAGAACACCTAGGTGATGTGGGTCAGTGGAATATCATTTTGGTCCATTTGGATATAGTGTTAGTATAAGTGCCAGATAGGTGCACGGTTTGCGCCGAACGTACCATGAGCTCGAAAATCATTTTGGACACACCCGAAGAACAACTTGGTGACATGGGTCATGTGGAATCTCATTTCGATCTATTTGGAGATAGTGTTAGCATCAGTGCAAGATAGGTGCATGGTTTGCGCATAATGTACCAAAGGCTCAGAAATCGTTTTGGTCGCACCCGATGGTACTCCTAGGCGACGAGGCTCAAGTGGATGCTTGTTTCGGTCCGTTTGCAGATAGTGCTAACCTTGACGCAAGATAGGTGCAGGGTTTGCGTCGAACGTACCATACGCTCATAAATCATTGTTGGACGCACCCGATGATCCCCTAGGTGACGTTGGTCATATGGAATGTTGTTTCAGTCCATTTGGATGTAGTGTTAGCTTCAGTGCAAGATAGGTGCACGGTGTGCGCCAAACGTACCATAGGCTCCGAAATCGTTTTGGATGCACCCGAAACTCCTAGGGGACGAGGCTCAAGTGGATGCTCGTTTAGGTCTGTTTAGAGATGGTGCTAATCTTGACGCAAGATAGATGCATGCTTTCGCGTACCATACGCTCAGAAATTGTTTTGGATGCACCCGATGGTACTCCTAGGTGACGAGGCTCAAGTGGATGATCGTTTCGGTCTATTTGGAGATATTGCTAACTTGATGCAAAATAGGTGCATGGTTTGCGTTGAACGTACCATAGGCTCAAAAATCATTTTGTACACACCTGATAGAACACCTAGGTGATGTGGGTCAGTGGAATATCATTTTGGTCCATTTGGATATAGTGTTAGTATAAGTGCCAGATAGGTGCACGGTTTGCGCCGAACGTACCATGAGCTCGAAAATCATTTTGGACACACCCGAAGAACAACTTGGTGACATGGGACATGTGGAATCTCATTTCGATCTGTTTGGAGCTAGTGTTAGCATCGGTGCAAGATAGGTGCATGGTTTGCGCCAAACGTACCAAAGGCTCAGAAATCGTTTTGGTCGCACCCGATGGTACTCCTAGGCGACGAGGCTCAAGTGGATGCTTGTTTCGGTCCGTTTGCAGATAGTGCTAACCTTGATGCAAGATAGGTGCATGGTTTGCGTCGAACGTACCATACTCTCAGAAATTGTTGTTGGACGCACCCGATGGATCCCCTAGGTGACGTTGGTCATGTGGAATGTTGTTTCAGTCCATTTGGAGATAGTGTAAGTTTCACTGCAAGACAGGTGCACGGTTTGCGCCAAACGTACCATAGGCTCAGAAATCGTTTTGGACGCACCCGATGGTACTCCTAGGTGACGAGGCTCAAGTGGATGCTCGTTTAGGTCTGTTTGTAGATAGAGCTAATCTTGACGCAAGATAGATGCATGCTTTTGCAGAACGTACCATACGCTCAGAAATCGTTTTGGACGCACCCGATGGTACTCCTAGGTGACAAGTCTCAAGTGGATGATCATTTCGGTCTATTTGGAGATATTGCTAACTTGATGCATAATAGGTGCACGATTTGCATCGAACGTACCATAGGCTCAAAAATCATTTTGGACACACCCGATAGAACACCTAGGTGATGTGGGTCATGTGGAGTCTCATTTCGGTCCATTTGGATATAGTGTTAGTATAAGTGCAAGATAGGTGCACGGTTTGTCCCGAACGTACCATGAGCTCGAAAATCATTTTGGACACACCCGAGGAATAACTTGGTGACATGGGTCATGTGTATTCTCATTTCGATCCGTTTGGAGATAGTGTTAGTATCGGTGCAAGATAGGTGTACGGTTTGTGCCAAACGTACTATAGGCTCATAAATCATTTTGGATGCACACGATGGTACTCCTAGGTGACGAGGCTCAAGTGGATGCTCGTTTTGGTCTGTTTGGAGATAGAGCTAATGTTGACGTAGGATAGATGCATGGTTTCGCTAAACGTACTATAGGCTCAGAAATCGTTTGGGACGCACCCGACGGTACTCCTAGGTGTTGAGGCTCAAGTGGATGCCCGTTTCGGTCCATTTGGAGATAGCGCTAATCTTGGTGCAAGATAGGTGCATGGGTGCGTCGAACATACCATACGCTCGAAAATCATTGTTGGATGCACCCGATGGATCTCTAAGGTGACTTTGGTCATGTGGAATCTCGTCTCTGTCCATTTGGAGACAGTGTTAGTGTCAGTGCAAGATAGGTGCATGGTCTGCTCCAAACATACCATAGGCTCAGAAATCATTTAGGACGCACCTGATGGTACTCCTAGGCGACGAGGCGCAAGTGGATGCTTGTTTTGGTCTGTTTGCAGATAGTCTTAACCATGATGCAAGATAGGTGCATGGTTTGCGTCGAACGTACCATACGCTCAGAAATCGTTGTTGGACGCACCCGATGGATCCCCTAGGTGACGTTGGTCATGTGGAATGTTGTTTCAGTCCATTTGGAGATAGTGTTAGTCTCACTGCAAGAATGGTGCACGATTTGCGCCAAATGTACCATAGGCTCAGAAATCATTTTGGACGCACCCGATGGTACTCCTAGGTGACGAGGCTCAAGTGGATGCTCGTTTAGGTCTGTTTGTAGATAGAGCTAATCTTGACGCAAGATAGATGCATGCTTTCGCAGAATGTACCATACGCTCAGAAATCATTTTGGACGCACCGGATGGTACTCCTAGGTGTTGAGGCTCAAGTGGATGATCGTTTCGGTCTATTTAGAGATATTGCTAACTTGATGCAAAATAGGTGCACGGTTTGTGTCGAACGTACCATAGGCTCAAAAATCATTTTGGACACACCCGATAGAACACCTAGGTGATGTGGGTCATGTGGAGTCTCATTTCGGTCCATTTGGATATAGTGTTAGTATAAGTGCAAGATAGGTGCATGGGTGCGTCGAACATACCATACGCTCGAAAATCGTTGTTGGATGTACCCGATGGATCTCCAAGGTGACATCGGTCATGTGGAATCTCGTCTCTGTCCTTTTGGAGACAGTGTTAGTGTTAGTGCAACATAGGTGCATGGTTTGCTCCAAACATACCATAGGCTCAGAAATCATTTAGGACGCACCTGATGGTACTCCTAGGTGACGAGGCGCAAGTGGATGCTTGTTTCGGTCTGTTTGCAGATAGTGGTAACCTTGACGTAAGATAGGTGCATGGTTTGCGTCGAACGTACAATACGCTCAGAAATCGTTGTTGGACGCACCCGATGGATCCCTTAGGTGACGTTGGTCATGTGGAATGTTGTTTCAGTCCATTTGGAGATAGTGTTAGTCTCACTGCAAGAGAGGTGCAGGGTTTGCGCCAAACGTACCACAGGCTCAGAAATCGTTTTGGACGCACCCGATGGTACTCCTAGGTGAGGAGGCTCAAGTGGATGCTCGTTTAGGTCTGTTTGCAGATAGAGCTAATCTTGACGCAAGATAGATGCATGCTTTCGCATAACGTACCATATGCTCAGAAATCATTTTGGACGCACCCGATGGTACTCCTAGGTGACGAGGCTCAAGTGGATGATCGTTTCGGTCTATTTGGAGATATTGCTAACTTGATGCAAAATAGGAGCACGGTTTGCGTCGAACATACCATAGGCTCAAAAATCATTTTGGACACACCCGATAGAACACCTAGGTGATGTGGGACATGTGGAGTCTCATTTCGGTCCATTTGGATATAGTGTTAGTATAAGTGCAAGATAGGTGCACGGTTTGTGCCGAACGTACCATGAGCTCGAAAATCATTTTGGACACACCCGAAGAATAAGTTGGTGACATGGGTCATGTGTAATCTCATTTTGATCCGTTTGGAGATAGTGTTAGTATCGGTGCAAGATAGGTGTACGGTTTGCGCCAAACGTACTATAGGCTCATAAATCGTTTTGGATGCACACGATGGTACTCCTAGGTGACGAGGCTCAAGTGGATGCTCGTTTTGGTCTGTTTGGAGATAGAGCTAATGTTGATGCAGGATAGATGCATGGTTTCGCTAAACGTACTATAGGCTCAGAAATCGTTTGGGATGCACCCGATGGTACTCCTAGGTGTTGAGGCTCAAGTGGATGCTCGTTTCGGTCCATTTGGAGATAGCACTAATCTTGGTGCAAGATAGGTGCATGGGTGCGTCAAACATACCATACGCTCAAAAATCATTGTTGGATGCACCCGATGGATCTCTAAGGTGACATTGGTCATGTGGAACCTTGTCTCTGTCCATTTGGAGACAGTGTTAGTGTCAGTGCAAGATAGGTGCATGGTCTGCTCCAAACATACCATAGGCTCAGAAATCATTTAGTACGCACCTGATGGTACTCCTAGGTGACGAGGCGCAAGTGGATGCTTGTTTTGGTCTGTTTGCAGATAGTGCTAACCATGACGCAAGATAGGTGCATGGTTTGCGTCGAACGTACCATACGCGTTGAAATCGTTGCTGGACACACCCGATGGATCCCCTAGGTGACGTTGGTCATGTGGAATGTTGTTTCAGTCCATTTGGAGATAGTGTTAGTCTCACTGCAAGATTGGTGCACGGTTTGCGCTAAACGTACCATAGGCTAAGAAATCATTTTGTACGCACCCGATGGTACTCCTAGGTGACGAGGATCAAGTGGATGCTCGTTTAGGTCTGTTTGTAGATAGAGCTAATCTTGACGCAAGATAAATGCATGCTTTCGCAGAACGTACCATACGCTCAGAAATCATTTTGGACGCACCCGATGGTACTCCTAGGTGTTCAGGCTCAAGTGGATGATCGTTTCGGTCCATTTGGAGATATTACTAACTTGATGCAAAATAGGTGCACGGTTCGTGTCGAACGTACCATAGGCTCAAAAATCATTTTGGACACACCCGATAGAACACCTAGGTGATGTGGGTCATGTGGAGTCTCATTTCGGTCCATTTGGACATAGTGTTAGTATAAGTGCAAGATAGGTGCACGGTTTGCGCCGAACGTTCCATGAGCTCGAAAATCATTTTTGATGAGGACATCAACACCGATCATACATCCACGCCGTCCACGCCGACACCTGCTGGTCCTATTACCCGTGGTCGTGCTCGAACACTTAATCATCAAGTGAGTTCCTTCTTGAGCTCTTGTCCATCCTGTTTAGATCTTGGAGACACGTGCACTCTTGTTTTGATTAGGAATCAAGGAGAAGACCGAAAGGGAAAAGAACTCGCGTAGGCTGGATTCGGACTGCAGCACACCTCCAACTTGTGACGGTTGCCACGGTTACATACGGAGTCGGATTGGGGTGATTCTGGACTTGTTGGAAAGCAAATAAAGTCTACTTTCATACGGATCTGACCTCATATTCATACCTGCTCAGAAACGGCGTCAACAGTCCAAAAATCACCGAGAGGTCTATTCTGTCCAGGGTGCTGCGCCACCTAAAGTTAGCCCAATGGGCTTGTATCTTTTAGAGTCCAGTAGGGATGCATCCTAGCACGACCCAAACTCTCTTGTGGTCATCCTCCACACATCATATACCCCTTAGCCGCCACCAGGAACACTTGGGTTTTGTTTAGATCAAGTTTAGCCTTTGCTACTTGCTTGTAGGCGCGTGTGCTGATCCAGCCACCCGTCTCCTTGTCTTCAGAACTCCACTTATAATAAGATTCAGTTTGAGGTTTTCAATTTCATCTTGCAAATTCAGTGCTTGTTTCCTTGTTCTTGCTAGTTCTTCGATTGCTTATAGGACGGGAGCCCTAGTGGCTGGTTGTCGCGCTCCACAAGATCGTGACAGCCTTTGGAGGTGGTGTATCGGTTGCTAAGGCGCGGTCTTGGAAGGCTGTAGTCGGGCCGTGAACGTCATCTCCATCCACCAAATCGAGTGATCTCACGCCTCTCATCGAAAGATCGTCCATAAACCCTAGCGGGTTCATATCAATTGGTAATCAGAGCAAGGTTTATCGGTGAGAGACTTGTAATTCTTCGCTGTTTTTATTTTTCCTACAGTCCAAAAAAAAGCCAAAAAAAAGTAGATTAGTTTCCTACAATCCTATAGATTTTTGGGCCGTGGCTAGTGCTACCTAGTTAGGGCTTGTTGAGTCGTCGGTTGCATCGGTTGTGTCAAGTTGCTGGTCTTAGTTTTAGTCCTTTAGAGTTTCGAGTTCTTGTCACGTTCTATCACAACACACGCTATCATATAGTCTCTCTGTTGGCCGAATCCAAGTAGGGTTTGAAGTTTGAATCGGACAAGGAATCGGCTGTTCCTCTCTGTTGGCCGAATCCAAGTAGGTTTTCAAGTTTGAGTCGGATTAAGGAATCGGGTATTCCTCGCTGTTGGCCAAGTCCGAGTAGAATTAGAAGTTCCAATCAGACGAGGAATCAGTTCACCCTATGCTACAAATATCAAACGAACCACACAGCAAGTATTCATATCTAAACGAGTGGCTTACTCTAGAGAGAGAGAGAGTATTTTTTTTACCGGAATACCCCTGCCCTTTCGAAAAAAGTGTGTGTGCTGAGTTGCTCTTTGGGAGTGTTCTTGTTCATATAATCAGTTTTGAGTGCCCCTGAAAAAAAAATATTCAAAAAAAAAGAAAAAGAAAAAGAAAAAAAAGAAAAAGAAAAAAAAAGAAAGAAGCAAAAGAAAAGAAGAGAAAGGGGCTGATCTTAGAGATTCTTCGTTCACTTTGGGTGGTGTGTTGTGCTCTCCTTTGTGTCCAGGCTTGCGTCTCTAGCACGGTCTAGACTAGGACCAGCACAGTACCGCCGGTTGAACGATTATTCAGCTTGCTTTTTGTAACTAACGTGGTGCTAGTTCGTTCCTTGTTTCAGCCCACCTATAGCTCCACATATTCTACAGCTTGACAGGTCTCGTGCTGCGGCACCGATACACTTCATCCATTGCTGCAGACTTGTTGGTAGATGACCCCTCCTGTCGAGCAAGGTAAGAACTGGTAAGAACTTGTGTAATAGGTGGAGAGTGAGCGACTTGCTGTAGCTACATCCTAGTAGTTGTAGGGCTTTTATTTCTTCACTTGTCTTCTTGTTGTCTTTGTCTTTGAACCATGTCAGGGACCGACGAAGATAACCAAATTCCACATTCGCCTCACACAAAGGGCATCATACAACATTTTGAAAGGAAAGTGAAGTTGCACACGGAGGGACTTGATAATGACTTGCAGGTGACAAATGACAAACTTGGGCAGTTGGAGGCTACTCAGATTGCCGCAAACAACAAGCTTGCAGGTTTGGAGCAGTCCATTGCTAGTGTGGACAAAAGCCTTGCTGCTCTGCTGAGGCGTTTTGATGACCTCCACAACAATGATAAAGACCAGCATAAAGAAGAAAAGAAGGAGGAAGATCAAGAGGATGGTAGTTATGATGAAGAATACACAGGTGATACTGAACATGATGATCGAGACACTCGTGATCGACGTCGCCTACGTCACAACCGTAGAGGTATGGGTGGCCGCCGCCGACGCGAGGTACACAATAATGATGATGCTTTCAGTAAGATTAAATTTAAAATACCTCCTTTTGATGGTAAATATGACCCTGATGCATACATTACTTGGGAGATTGCTGTTGATCAAAAGTTTGCATGCCATGAATTTCCTGAGAACACACGTGTTAGGGCTGCTACTAGTGAGTTCACAGATTTTGCTTCTGTTTGGTGGATCGAATATGGCAAGAAAAATCCTAATAACATACCTAGAACTTGGGATGCGCTGAAACGAGCCATGAGAGCTAGATTTGTTCCATCTTACTATTCCCGTGATATGATAAATAAGTTGCAGCAATTGAGACAAGGTTCTAAATGTGTAGAAGAATACTATCAGGAATTACAAACAGGTATGTTGCGTTGTAAATTAGAGGAGGATGAGGAACCTGCTATGGCTAGATTTTTAGGTGGATTAAATCAGGAAATTCAGGATATCCTCGCTTACAAAGAATACAATAATGTAACCAAACTGTTTCATCTTACTTGTAAAGCTAAACGGGAAGTGCAGGGACGACGTGCTAGCGCAAGGACTAATGTTTCTGCAGGGAAAGCTAGTTCATGGCAGCCGCGCCCATCTACAACTCCGTCTACACGTACTCCTCTGCCATCATCTAGTGACAAGACTCGAGCTGCCCCCACCAATTCAGTAGTGAAGACAGCGCAAAAGCCGGCTGTGAGTACTTCATCCGTGGCATCGACAGGTAGAACAAGCAACATACAATGTCATCGGTGTAAGGGATATGGCCATATGATGCGTGACTGCCCAAACAAGCGTGTTATGATTGTCAAAGATGATGGTGAGTGTTCATCTGCTAGTGAATTTGATGAAGATACACTTGCATTGCTTGCGGCTGACTATGCAGGTAGTGAGGAACACATAGAAGAACACATCAATGCAGGTGACGCGGAGCACTATGAGAGCTTGATTGTACAGCGAGTGCTTAGCGCACAAATGGAGAAGGCGGAGCAAAATCAGCGACACACTTTATTCCAAACAAAGTGTGTCATAAAGGAGCGTTCGTGCCACATGATCATTGATGGAGGTAGCTGCAACAACCTGGCAAGTAGCGACATGGTACAGAAGCTCGCCCTCACCACCAAACCACATCCCCATCCCTACTACATCCAATGGCTGAACAACAGTGGTAAGGCAAAGGTAACGAGACTGGTGCGAATCAATTTTGCCATCGGATCATACAAAGATATTGTTGAATGTGATGTTGTGCCTATGCAAGCTTGCAATATTCTGCTAGGTAGACCATGGCAATTTGATAGAGATTCGATGCATCATGGTAGATCAAATCAGTATTCGTTTCTATACCATGATCGAAAAATTGTGTTGCATCCTATGTCTCCTGAAGCTATTATGCAATCTGATGTTACTAAGGCTGCAAAAGCAAAGAGCGAGAGTGACAAATCTGTTGTTGATGACAAAGATGAGATAACATTGAAAGGACGTTGTATGCTTGCTACAAAATCTGATATTAATGAGTTCAATGCATCCACCTCTGTTGCTTATGCTTTGGTATGCAAGGATGCTTTGATTTCATTTGAGGATATGCAACGTTCTTTGCCCCCTGCTGTTGCTAACATTTTGCAGGAGTATTCTGATGTGTTCCCCATTGAGATACCAGCGGGGCTGCCACCAATACGAGGGATTGAGCACCAAATTGATCTTATCCCTGGAGCATCTTTGCCAAACCGTGCGCCATACAGGACCAATCCGGAGGAAACGAAGGAAATTCAGCGACAAGTGCAAGAACTACTAGACAAAGGTTATGTGCATGAGTCTCTTAGTCCTTGTGCTGTTCCAGTGATTTTAGTGCCTAAGAAAGATGGAACATGGCGCATGTGTGTTGATTGTAGGGCTATTAATAATATCACCATTCGATATCGACACCCTATTCCACGATTAGATGATATGCTTGATGAATTAAGTGGTGCTGTTGTGTTTTCAAAGGTTGATTTGCGTAGTGGGTACCACCAGATTCGTATGAAATTGGGAGATGAATGGAAAACTGCTTTCAAAACCAAGTTCGGTCTATATGAGTGGTTAGTCATGCCTTTTGGGTTAACTAATGCACCTAGTACTTTCATGAGATTAATGAACGAGGTTTTGCGTGCTTTCATTGGGAAATTTGTTGTCGTCTACTTTGATGATATACTGATTTATAGCAAATCCATGGATGAACACCTTGATCACTTACGTGCTGTTTTCAATGCTCTACGTGATGCACGTTTGTTTGGTAACCTTGAGAAGTGCACTTTTTGCACCGATCGAGTATCGTTTCTTGGCTATGTTGTCACTCCACAGGGAATTGAGGTTGATAAAGCCAAGGTGGAAGCTATACAAGGATGGCCTGTACCCACGACGGTCACACAAGTGCGGAGTTTCCTAGGACTTGCTAGTTTCTATCGCCGTTTTGTGAAGGACTTCAGCACCATTGCTGCACCATTGAGTGAGCTTACAAAGAAGGGAGTGCCCTTTTCTTGGGGCAAAGCACAAGAGCACGCCTTCCATGTGCTGAAAGATAAGTTAACACATGCACCTCTACTCCAACTCCCTGATTTTAATAAGACTTTCGAGCTTGAATGTGATGCGAGTGGAATTGGATTGGGTGGTATTTTGTTACAAGAAGGAAAACCTGTTGCATACTTTAGTGAGAAATTGAGCGGGCCTATTCTTAATTATTCTACATATGATAAGGAATTATATGCTCTAGTGCGGACATTAGAAACATGGCAACATTATTTGTGGCCCAAAGAATTTGTTATACATTCTGATCATGAATCTTTGAAGCATATTCGTAGTCAAGGAAAACTGAATCGTAGACATGCAAAATGGGTTGAATTTATTGAATCTTTTCCTTATGTTATCAAACACAAGAAAGGGAAGGATAATATCATTGCAGATGCATTGTCTAGGAGATATACTTTGCTGAATCAACTTGATTACAAGATCTTTGGGTTAGAAACAATTAAAGACCGATATGCTCATGATGCTGATTTTAAAGAAGTGCTGCTGCATTGTAAAGATGGGAAAACGTGGAACAAATTCATCCTCAATGATGGGTTTGTGTTTAGAGCTAACAAGCTATGCATTCCAGCTAGCTCCGTTCGCTTGTTGTTGCTGCAGGAAGCGCATGGAGGTGGCTTGATGGGGCATTTTGGAGCGAAGAAGACGGAGGACATTCTTGCTGGTCATTTCTTTTGGCCAAAGATGCGACGAGACGTGGAGAGATTTGTTGCTCGCTGCACAACATGTCAAAAGGCTAAGTCCCGGTTGAATCCACACGGTTTGTATATGCCTCTTCCTGTTCCTAGTGCTCCTTGGGAGGATATTTCTATGGATTTTGTGTTGGGATTGCACGGACTAGGAAAGGGCGAGATAGTGTTTTTGTGGTTGTGGATCGATTCTCTAAAATGGCACATTTCATACCATGTCATAAAACTAATGATGCTACAAATATTGCTGATTTGTTCTTTCGAGAAGTTGTTCGCTTGCATGGTGTGCCAAATACAATTGTTTCTGATCGTGATGCTAAATTTCTTAGCCATTTTTGGAGAACTTTATGGGCCAAATTGGGGACTAAGCTTTTATTTTCCACCACTTGTCACCCCAAACTGATGGTCAAACTGAAGTTGTGAATAGAACTTTGTCTACTATGTTAAGGACTGTTTTAAAGAAGAATATTAAGATGTGGGAAGATTGTTTGCCTCATATTGAGTTTGCTTATAATCGTTCGCTGCATTCTACTACGAAGATGTGTCCCTTTGAGATTGTTTATGGCTTGTTACCACGTGCTCCTATTGATTTAATGCCATTGCCAAGTTCTGAAAAGTTGAATTTTGATGCTAAGCAACGTGCTGAATTGATGCTACAACTACATGAAACCACTAAAGAAAACATAGAGCGCATGAATGCTAAGTACAAATTTGCTGTAGATAAAGGTAGAAGGGAATTGATTCTTGAACCTGGAGATTGGGTTTGGTTGCATTTGCGAAAGGATAGGTTTCCTGAATTAAGAAAATCTAAATTGATGCCTAGAGCGGATGGTCCTTTTAAAGTGATGTAACGAATAAATGAGAATGCATATAAGCTTGATCTTCCTGCAGATTTTGGGGTTAGTCCCACATTTAACATTGCCGATTTGAAGCCTTATTTGGGTGAGGAAGATGAGCTTGAGTCGAGGACGACTCAAATTCAAGAAAGGGAGGATGATGAGGACATCAACACCGATCATACATCCACGCCGTCCACGTCGACACCTGCTGGTCCTATTACCCGTGCTCGTGCTCGAACACTTAATCATCAAGTGAGTTCCTTCTTGAGCTCTTGTCCATCCTGTTTAGATCTTGGAGACACGTGCACTCTTGTTTTGATTAGGAATCAAGGAGAAGACCGAAAGGGAAAAGAACTCGCGTAGGCTGGATTCGGACTGCAGCACACCTCCAACTTGTGACGGTTGCCACGGTTACATACGGAGTCGGATTGGGGTGATTCTGGACTTGTTGGAAAGCAAATAAAGTCTAATTTCATACGGATCTGACCTCATATTCATACCTTCTCAGAAACGGCGTCAACAGTCCAAAAATCACCGAGAGGTCTATTCTGTCCAGGGTGCTGCGCCACCTAAAGTTAGCCCAATGGGCTTGTATCTTTTAGAGTCCAGTAGGGATGCGTCCTAGGGTTGGAGCACGACCCAAACTCTCTTGTGGTCGTCCTCCACACATCATATACCCCTTAGCCGCCACCAGGAACACTTGGGTTTTGTTTAGATCAAATTTAGCCTTTGCTACTTGCTTGTAGGCGCGTGTGCTGATCCAGCCACCCGTCTCCTTGTCTTCAGAACTCCACTTATAATAAGATTCAATTTGAGGTTTTCAATTTCATCTTGCAAATTCAGTGCTTGTTTCCTTGTTCTTGCTAGTTCTTCGATTGCTTGCAGGACGGGAGCCCTAGTGGCTGGTTGTCGCGCACCACAAGATCGTGACAGCCTTTGGAGGTGGTGTATCGGTTGCTAAGGCGCGGTCTTGGAAGGCTGTAGTCGGGCCGTGAACGTCATCTCCATCCACCAAATCGAGTGATCTCACGCCTCTCATCGAAAGATCGTCCATAAACCCTAGCGGGTTCATATCAATTTTGGACACACCCGAAGAACAACTTGGTGACATGGGTCATGTGTAATCTCATTTCGATCCGTTTGGAGCTAGTGTTAGCATCGGTGCAAGACAGGTGCATGGTTTGCGCCAAACGTTCCATCGGCTCAGAAAACGTTTTGGACGCACTCGATGGTACTCCTTGGGGATGAGGCTCAAGTGGATGCTTGTTTCGGTCCGTTTGCAGATAGTGCTAACCTTGACGCAAGATAGGTGCATGGTTTGCGTCGAACGTACCATACGCTCAGAAATCGTTGTTCGACGCACCCGATGGATCCCTTAGGTGACGTTGGTCATGTGGAATGTTGTTTCAGTCCATTTGGAGATAATGTTAGTCTCACTTCAAGATAAGTGCACGGTTTGCGCCAAACGTACCATAGGCTCAAAAATGGTTTTGGACGCACCAGATGGTACTCCTAGGTGACGAGGCTCAATTGAATGCTTGTTTAGGTCTGTTTGCAGATAGAGCTAATCTTGATGCAAGATAGATGCATGCGTTCGCAGAACGTACCACACGCTCAGAAATCGTTTTAGACTCACCCGATGGTACTCCTAGGTGACAAGGCTCAAGTGGATTATCATTTCGGTCTATTTGGAGATATTGCTAACTTGATGCAAAATAGGTGCAAGGTTTGAGTGGAACATACCATAGGCTCAAAAATTATTTTGGACACACCCGATAGAACACCTAGGTGATGTGGGTCATGTGTAATCTCATTTCGGTCCATTTGGATATAGTGTTAGTATAAGTGCAAGATAGGTGCACGGTTTGTGCCGAACGTACCATGAGCTCGAAAATCATTTTGGACACACCCGAAGAACAACTTGGTGACATGGGTCATGTGTAATCTCATTTCGATCCGTTTGGAGATAGTGTTACTACCGGTGCAAGATAGGTGCACGGTTTGCGCCAAACGTACCATAGGCACATAAATTGATTTGGATGCACCCGATGGTACTCCTAGGTGACGAGGCTCAAGTGGATGCTCGTTTTGGTCTATTTGGAGATAGAGCTAATGTTGACGCAGGATAGATGCATGGTTTCGCTAAACGTACTATAGGTTCAGAAATCGTTTGGGATGCACCCGATGGTACTCCTAGGTGTTGAGGCTCAAGTGGATGCTCGTTTCGGTCCATTTGGAGATAGCACTAATCTTGGTGCAAGATAGGTGCATGGGTGCGTCAAACATACCATACGCTCAAAAATCATTGTTGGATGCACCCGATGGATCTCTAAGGTGACAATGGTCATGTGGAATCTTGTCTCTGTCCATTTGGAGACAGTGTTAGTGTCAGTGCAAGATAGGTGCATGGTCAGCTCCAAACATACCATAGGCTCAGAAATCATTTAGTACGCACCTGATGGTACTCCTAGGTGACGAGGCGCCAGTGGATGCTTGTTTTGGTCTGTTTGCAGATAGTGCTAACTATGACGCAAGATAGGTGCATGGTTTGCGTCGAACGTACCATACGCATAGAAATCGTTGTTGGACGCACCCGATGGATCCCCTAGGTGACGTTGGTCATGTGGAATGTTGTTTCAGTCCATTTGGAGATAGTGTTAGTCTCACTGCAAGATTGGTGCACGGTTTGCGCCAAACGTACCATAGGCTCAGAAATCGTTTTGGACGCACCCGATGGTACTCCTAGGTGACAAGGATCAAGTGGATGCTCGTTTAGGTCTGTTTGTAGATAGAGCTAATCTTGACGCAAGATAGATGCATGCTTTCATAGAACGTACCATACGCTCAGAAATCGTTTTGGACGCACCCGATGGTACTCCTAGGTGCTCAGGCTCAAGTGGATGATCGTTTCGGTCTATTTGGAGATATTGCTAACTTGTTGCAAAATAGGTGCACGGTTCGTGTCGAACGTACCATAGGCTCAAAAATCGTTTTGGACACACCCGATAGAACACCTAGGTGATGTGGGTCATGTGAAGTCTCATTTCAGTCCATTTGGATATAGTGTTAGTATAAGTGCAAGATAGTTGCACGGTTTCCGCCGAACGTTCCATGAGCTCGAAAATCATTTTGGACACACCCGAAGAACAACTTGGTGACATGGGTCATGTGTAATCTCATTTTGATCCGTTTGGAGATAGTGTTAGCATCGGTGCAAGACAGGTGCATGGTTTGCGCCAAACGTTCCATCGGCTCAGAAAACGTTTTGGACGCACCCGGGTGTACTCCTAGGGGATGAGGCTCAAGTGGATGCTTGTTTCGGTCCGTTTGCAGATAGTGCTAACCTTGACGCAAGATAGGTGCATGGTTTGCGTCAAACGTACCATACGCTCAGAAATCGTTGTTCGACGCACCCGATGGATCCCTTAGGTGACGTTGTTCATGTGGAATGTTGTTTCAGTCCATTTGGAGATAGTGTTAGTCTCACTTCAAGATAGGTGCACGGTTTGCGCCAAACGTACCATAGGCTCAAAAATGGTTTTGGACGCACCCGATGGTACTCCTAGGTGACGAGGCTCAAGTGGATGCTCGTTTAGGTCTGTTGGTAGATAGAGCTAATCTTGACGCAAGATAGATGCATGCTTTCACAGAACGTACCATACGCTCAGAAATCGTTTTGGACGCACCCGATGGTACTCCTAGTTGACAAGGCTCAAGTGGATGATCATTTCGGTCTAATTGGAGATATTGCTAACTTGATGCAAAATAGGTGCATAGTTTGCGTGGAACATACCATAGGCTCAAAAATCATTTTGGACACACCCGATAGAACACCTAGGTGATGTGGGTCATGTGGAATCTCATTTCGGTCCATTTGGATATAGTGTTAGTATAAGTGCAAGGTTTGCGCCGAACGTACCATGAGCTCGAAAATCATGTTGGATACACCCGAAGAACAACTTGGTGACATGGGTCATGTGGAATCTCATTTCGATCCGTTTGGAGATAGTGTTAGCATCGGTGCAAGATAGATGCATGGTTTGCGCGAAACGTACCATAGGCTCAGAAATCGTTTTGGACGCACCCGATGGTACTCCTAGGGGACGAGGCTCAAGTGGATGCTTGTTTCGGTCTGTTTGCAGATAGTGCTAACCTTGACGCAAGATAGGTGCATGGTTTGCATTGTGATATGAACCCACTAGGGTTTATGGACGATCTTTCGATGAGAGGCGTGAGATCACTCGATTTGGTGGATGGAGATGACGTTCACGGCCCGACTACAGCCTTCCAAGACCGCGCCTTAGCAACCGATACACCACCTCCAAAGGCTGTCACGATCTTGTGGAGCGCGACAACCAGCCACTAGGGCTCCCGTCCTGCAAGCAATCGAAGAACTAGCAAGAACAAGGAAACAAGCACTGAATTTGCAAGATGAAATTGAAATCCTCAAACTGAATCTTATTATGAGTGGAGTTCTGAAGACAAGGAGACGGGTGGCTAGATCAGCACACGCGCCTACAAGCAAGTAGCAAAGGCTAAACTTGATCTAAACAAAACCCAAGTGTTCCTGGTGGCGGCTAAGGGGTATATGATGTGTGGAGGACGACCACAAGAGAGTTTGGGTCATGCTCCAACCCTAGGACGCGTCCCTACTGGACTCTAAAAGATACAAGCCCATTGGGCTAACTTAAGGTGGCGCAGCACCCTGGACAGAATAGACCTCTCGGTGATTTTTGGACTGTTGACGCCGTTTCTGAGCAGGTATGAGTATGAGGTTAGATCCGTATGAAAGTAGACTTTATTAGCTTTCCAACAAGTCCAGAATCACCCCAATCCGACTCCGTATGTAACCGTGGCGACCGTCACAAGTTGGAGGTGTGCTGCAGTCCGAATCCAGCCTACGCGAGTCCTTTTCCCTTTCGGTCTTCTCCTTGATTCCTAATCAAAACAAGAGTGCACGTGTCTCCAAGATCTAAACAGGATGGACAAGAGCTCAAGAAGGAACTCACTTGATGATTAAGTGTTCGAGCACGAGCACGGGTAATAGGACCAGCAGGTGTCGGCGTGGACGGCGTGGATGTATGATCGGTGTTGATGTCCTCATCATCCTCCCTTTCTTGAATTTGAGTCGTCCTCGACTCAAGCTCATCTTCCTCACCCAAATAAGGCTTCAAATCTGCAATGTTAAATGTGGGACTAACCCCAAAATCTGCAGGAAGATCAAGCTTATATGCATTCTCATTTATTCGTTGCATCACTTTAAAAGGACCATCCGCTCTAGGCATCAATTTAGATTTTCTTAATTCAGGAAACCTATCCTTTCGCAAATGCAACCAAACCCAATCTCCAGGTTCAAGAATCAATTCCCTTCTACCTTTATCTACAGCAAATTTGTACTTAGCATTCATGCGCTCTATGTTTTCTTTAGTGGTTTCATGTAGTTTTAGCATCAATTCAGCACGTTGCTTAGCATCAAAATTCAACTTTTCAGAACTTGGCAATGGCATTAAATCAATAGGAGCACGTGGTAACAGGCCATAAACAATCTCAAAGGGACACATCTTCGTAGTAGAATGCAGCGAACGATTATAAGCAAACTCAATATGAGGCAAACAATCTTCCCACATCTTAATATTCTTCTTTAAAACAGTCCTTAACATAGTAGACAAAGTTCTATTCACTACTTCAGTTTGACCATCAGTTTGGGGGTGACAAGTGGTGGAAAATAAAAGCTTAGTCCCCAATTTGGCCCATAAAGTTCTCCAAAAATGGCTAAGAAATTTAGCATCACGATCAGAAACAATTGTATTTGGCACACCATGCAAGCGAACAACTTCTCGAAAGAACAAATCAGCAATATTTGTAGCATCATCAGTTTTATGACATGGTATGAAATGTGCCATTTTAGAGAATGGATCCACAACCACAAAAACACTATCTCGCCCTTTCCTAGTCCGTGGCAATCCCAACACAAAATCCATAGAAATATCCTCCCAAGGAGCACTAGGAACAGGAAGAGGCATATACAAACCGTGTGGATTCAACCGGGACTTAGCCTTTTGACATGTTGTGCAGCGAGCAACAAATCTCTCCACGTCTCGTCGCATCTTTGGCCAAAAGAAATGACCAGCAAGAATGTCCTCCGTCTTCTTCGCTCCAAAATGCCCCATCAAGCCACCTCCATGCGCTTCCTGCAGCAACAACAAGCGAACGGAGCTAGCTGGAATGCATAGCTTGTTAGCTCTAAACACAAACCCATCATTGAGGATGAATTTGTTCCATGTTTTCTCATCTTTACAATGCAGCAGCACTTCTTTAAAATCAGCATCATGAGCATATCGGTCTTTAATTGTTTCTAACCCAAAGATCTTGTAATCAAGTTGATTCAGCAAAGTATATCTCCTAGACAATGCATCTGCAATGATATTATCCTTCCCTTTCTTGTGTTTGATAACATAAGGAAAAGATTCAATAAATTCAACCCATTTTGCATGTCTACGATTCAGTTTTCCTTGACTACGAATATGCTTCAAAGATTCATGATCAGAATGTATAACAAATTCTTTGGGTTATGGCCATATGATGCGTGACTGCCCAAACAAGCGTGTTATGATTGTCAAAGATGATGGTGAGTGTTCATCTGCTAGTGAATTTGATGAAGATACACTTGCATTGCTTGCGGCTGACTATGCAGGTAGTGAGGAACACATAGAAGAACACATCAATGCAGGTGACGCGGAGCACTATGAGAGCTTGATTGTACAGCGAGTGCTTAGTGCACAAATGGAGAAGGCGGAGCAAAATCAGCGACACACTTTATTCCAAACAAAGTGTGTCATCAAGGAGCGTTCGTGCCGCATGATCATTGATGGAGGTAGCTGCAACAACTTGGCAAGTAGCGACATGGTACAAAAGCTCGCCCTCACCACCAAACCACATCCCCATCCCTACTACATCCAATGGCTGAACAACAGTGGTAAGGCAAAGGTAACGAGACTGGTGCGAATCAATTTTGCCATCGGATCATACAAAGATATTGTTGAATGTGATGTTGTGCCTATGCAAGCTTGCAATATTCTGCTAGGTAGACCATGGCAATTTGATAGAGATTCGATGCATCATGGTAGATCAAATCAATATTCGTTTCTATACCATGATCGAAAAATTGTGTTGCATCCTATGTCTCCTAAAGATATTATGCAATCTGATGTTACTAAGGCTGCAAAAGCAAAGAGCGAGAGTGACAAATCTGTTGTTGATGACAAAGATGAGATAACATTGAAAGGACGTTGTATGCTTGCTACAAAATCTGATATTAATGAGTTCAATGCATCCACCTCAGTTGCTTATGCTTTGGTATGCAAGGATGCTTTGATTTCATTTGAGGATATGCAACGTTCTTTGCCCCCTACTGTTGCTAACATTTTGCAGGAGTATTCTGATGTGTTCCCCATTGAGATACCAGCGGGGCTGCCACCAATACGAGGGATTGAGCACCAAATTGATCTTATCCCTGGAGCATCTTTGCCAAACCGTGCGCCATACAGGACCAATCCGGAGGAAACGAAGGAAATTCAGCGACAAGTGCAAGAACTACTAGACAAAGGTTATGTGCGTGAGTCTCTTAGTCCTTGTGCTGTTCTAGTGATTTTAGTGCCTAAGAAAGATGGAACATGGCGCATGTGTGTTGATTGTAGGGCTATTAATAATATCACCATTCGATATAGACACCCTATTCCACGATTAGATGATATGCTTGATGAATTGAGTGGTGCTGTTGTGTTTTCAAAGGTTGATTTGCGTAGTGGGTACCATCAGATTCGTATGAAATTGGGAGATGAATGGAAAACTGCTTTCAAAACCAAGTTCGGTCTATATGAGTGGTTAGTCATGTCTTTTGGGTTAACTAATGCACCTAGTACTTTCATGAGATTAATGAACGAGGTTTTGCGTGCTTTCATTGGGAAATTTGTTGTCGTCTACTTTGATGATATACTGATTTATAGCAAATCCATTGATGAACACCTTGATCACTTACGTGCTGTTTTCAATGCTCTACGTGATGCACGTTTGTTTGGTAACCTTGAGAAGTGCACTGTCTGCACCGATCGAGTATCGTTTCTTGGCTATGTTGTCACTCCACAGGGAATTGAGGTTGATAAAGCCAAGGTGGAAGCTATACAAGGATGGCCTGTACCCACGACGGTCACACAAGTGCGGAGTTTCCTAGGACTTGCTGGTTTCTATCGCCGTTTTGTGAAGGACTTCAGCACCATTGCTGCACCATTGAATGAGCTTACAAAGAAGGGAGTGCCCTTTTCTTGGGGCAAAGCACAAGAGCACGCCTTCCATGTGCTGAAAGATAAGTTAACACATGCACCTCTACTCCAACTCCCTGATTTTAATAAGACTTTCGAGCTTGAATGTGATGCGAGTGGAATTGGATTGGGTGGTGTTTTGTTACAAGAAGGAAAACCTGTTGCATACTTTAGTGAGAAATTGAGCGGGCCTATTCTTAATTATTCTACATATGATAAGGAATTATATGCTCTAGTGCGGACATTAGAAACATGGCAGCATTATTTGTGGCCCAAAGAATTTGTTATACATTCTGATCATGAATCTTTGAAGCATATTCGTAGTCAAGGAAAACTGAATCGTAGACATGCAAAATGGGTTGAATTTATTGAATCTTTTCCTTATGTTATCAAACACAAGAAAGGGAAGGATAATATCATTGCAGATGCATTGTCTAGGAGATATACTTTGCTGAATCAACTTGATTACAAGATCTTTGGGTTAGAAACAATTAAAGACCGATATGCTCATGATGCTGATTTTAAAGAAGTGCTGCTGCATTGTAAAGATGGGAAAACATGGAACAAATTCATCCTCAATGATGGGTTTGTGTTTAGAGCTAACAAGCTATGCATTCCAGCTAGCTCCGTTCGCTTGTTGTTGCTGCAGGAAGCGCATGGAGGTGGCTTGATGGGGCATTTTGGAGCGAAGAAGACGGAGGACATTCTTGCTGGTCATTTCTTTTGGCCAAAGATGCGACGAGACGTGGAGAGATTTGTTGCTCGCTGCACAACATGTCAAAAGGCTAAGTCCCGGTTGAATCCACACGGTTTGTATATGCCTCTTCCTGTTCCTAGTGCTCCTTGGGAGGATATTTCTATGGATTTTGTGTTAGGATTGCCACGGACTAGGAAAGGGCGAGATAGTGTTTTTGTGGTTGTGGATCGATTCTCTAAAATGGCACATTTCATACCATGTCATAAAACTGATGATGCTACAAATATTGCTGATTTGTTCTTTCGAGAAGTTGTTCGCTTGCATGGTGTGCCAAATACAATTGTTTCTGATCGTGATGCTAAATTTCTTAGCCATTTTTGGAGAACTT
The DNA here is from genome assembly GCA_022457205.1 of Saccharum spontaneum. Lineage (NCBI taxonomy): Eukaryota > Viridiplantae > Streptophyta > Magnoliopsida > Poales > Poaceae > Saccharum > Saccharum spontaneum. The sequence continues at coordinate 30,109,972 of CM039617.1, read as the reverse complement.
TATGGGCCAAATTGGGGACTAAGCTTTTATTTTCCACCACTTGTCACCCCCAAACTGATGGTCAAACTGAAGTAGTGAATAGAACTTTGTCTACTATGTTAAGGACTGTTTTAAAGAAGAATATTAAGATGTGGGAAGATTGTTTGCCTCATATTGAGTTTGCTTATAATCGTTCGCTGCATTCTACTACGAAGATGTGTCCCTTTGAGATTGTTTATGGCCTGTTACCACGTGCTCCTATTGATTTAATGCCATTGCCAAGTTCTGAAAAGTTGAATTTTGATGCTAAGCAACGTGCTGAATTGATGCTAAAACTACATGAAACCACTAAAGAAAACATAGAGCGCATGAATGCTAAGTACAAATTTGCTGTAGATAAAGGTAGAAGGGAATTGATTCTTGAACCTGGAGATTGGGTTTGGTTGCATTTGCGAAAGGATAGGTTTCCTGAATTAAGAAAATCTAAATTGATGCCTAGAGCGGATGGTCCTTTTAAAGTGATGCAACGAATAAATGAGAATGCATATAAGCTTGATCTTCCTGCAAATTTTGGGGTTAGTCCCACATTTAACATTGCAGATTTGAAGCCTTATTTGGGTGAGGAAGATGAGCTTGAGTCGAGGACGACTCAAATTCAAGAAAGGGAGGATGATGAGGACATCAACACCGATCATACATCCACGCCGTCCACGCCGACACCTGCTGGTCCTATTACCCGTGCTCGTGCTCGAACACTTAATCATCAAGTGAGTTCCTTCTTGAGCTCTTGTCCATCCTGTTTAGATCTTGGAGACACGTGCACTCTTGTTTTGATTAGGAATCAAGGAGAAGACCGAAAGGGAAAAGGACTCGCGTAGGCTGGATTCGGACTGCAGCACACCTCCAACTTGTGACGGTCGCCACGGTTACATACGGAGTCGGATTGGGGTGATTCTGGACTTGTTGGAAAGCTAATAAAGTCTACTTTCATACGGATCTAACCTCATACTCATACCTGCTCAGAAACGGCGTCAACAGTCCAAAAATCACCGAGAGGTCTATTCTGTCCAGGGTGCTGCGCCACCTTAAGTTAGCCCAATGGGCTTGTATCTTTTAGAGTCCAGTAGGGACGCGTCCTAGGGTTGGAGCATGACCCAAACTCTCTTGTGGTCGTCCTCCACACATCATATACCCCTTAGCCGCCACCAGGAACACTTGGGTTTTGTTTAGATCAAGTTTAGCCTTTGCTACTTGCTTGTAGGCGCGTGTGCTGATCTAGCCACCCGTCTCCTTGTCTTCAGAACTCCACTCATAATAAGATTCAGTTTGAGGATTTCAATTTCATCTTGCAAATTCAGTGCTTGTTTCCTTGTTCTTGCTAGTTCTTCGATTGCTTGCAGGACGGGAGCCCTAGTGGCTGGTTGTCGCGCTCCACAAGATCGTGACAGCCTTTGGAGGTGGTGTATCGGTTGCTAAGGCGCGGTCTTGGAAGGCTGTAGTCGGGCCGTGAACGTCATCTCCATCCACCAAATCGAGTGATCTCACGCCTCTCATCGAAAGATCGTCCATAAACCCTAGCGGGTTCATATCACAATGCAAACCATGCACCTATCTTGCGTCAAGGTTAGCACTATTTGCAAACAGACCGAAACAAGCATCCACTTGAGCCTCGTCCCCTAGGAGTACCATCGGGTGCGTCCAAAACGATTTCTGAGCCTATGGTACGTTTCGCGCAAACCATGCATCTATCTTGCACCGATGCTAACACTATCTCCAAACGGTGTTGATGTCCTCATCACATTGAACGTACCATACGCTCAGAAATTGTTGTTGGACACACCCGATGGATCCCCTAGGTGACGTTGGTCATATGGAATGTTGTTTCAGTCCATTTGGAGATAGTGTTAGCCTCAGTGCAAGATAGCTGCACGGTTTGTGCCAAACGTACCATAGGCTTAGAAATTGTTTTGGAGGCACCTGATGGTACTCCTAGGTGACGATGCTCAAGTGGATCATCGTTTCGGTATATTTGGAGATAGTGCTAACTTGATGCAAAATAGGTGCACGGTTTGCGTCGAACGTACCATAGATTCAAAAATTATTTTTGACACACCCAATAGAACACCTAGGTGATGTGGGTCATGTGGAATCTCATTTCGGTCCATTTGGATATAGTGTTAGTATAAGTGCAAGATAGGTGCACGATTTGCGCCAAACGTACCATGAGCTTGAAATTCAATTTGGACACACCCGAAGAACACCTTGGTGACATGGGTCATGTGGAATCTCATTTAGATCCGTTTGGAGATAGTGTTAGTATCGGTGCAAGATAGGTGCACGGTTTGCGCCAAACGTACCATAGGCTCATAAATTGTTTTGCATGCACCCGATGGTACTCCTAGGTGACGAGGATCAAGTGAATGCTCGTTTTGGTCGGTTTGGAGATAGAGCTAATGTTGACGCAGGATGCATGGTTTCGCTGAACGTACCATAGGCTCAGGAATCGTTTGGGACGCACCCGATGGTACTCTTAGGTGTTGAGGCTCAAGTGGATGCTCGTTTTGGTCCATTTGGAGATAGCACTATTCTTGGTGCAAGATAGGTGCATGGGTGCGTCGAACATACCATACACTCGAAAATCATTGTTGGATGCACCCGATGGATCTCCAAGGTGACATTGGTCCTGTGGAATCTCGTCTCTGTCCATTTGGAGACAGTGTTAGTGTCAGAGCAAGATAGGTGCATGGTCTGCTCCAAACATACAATAGGCTCAAAAATCATTTAGGACGCACCTGATGGTACTCCTAGGCAACAAGGTGCAAGTGGATGCTTGTTTCGTTCTGTTTGCAGATAGTTCTAACCTTGACGCAAGATAGGTGCATGGTTTGCGTCGAACGTACCATATGCTCAGAAATTGTTGTTGGACGGACCCGATGGATCCCCTAGGTGACGTTGGTCATGTGGAATGTTGTTTCAGTCCAATTGGAGATAGTGTTAGTCTCACTGCAAGATTGTTGCACGGTTTGCCCCAAACGTACCATAGGCTCATAGATCATTTTGGACGCACAAGATGGTACTCCTAGGTGACGAGGCTCAAGTGGATGCTCGTTTAGGTCTGTTTGCAGATGGAGCTAATCTTGACGCAAGATAGATGCATGCTTTCGCAGAATGTACCATACGCTCAGAAATCGTTTTGGACGCACCCGATGGTTCTCCTAGGTGTTGAGGCTCAAGTGGATGATCGTTTCGGTCTATTTGGAGATATTGCTAAGTTGATGCAAAATAGGTGCACGGTTTGCATCGAACGTACCATAGGCTAAAAAATCATTTTGGACACATCCGATCGAACACCTAGGTGATATGGGTCATGTGGAATCTCATTTCAGTCTATTTGGATATAGTGTTAGTATATGTTCAAGATAGGTGCACGGTTTGCGCCGAACGTACCATGAGCTCGAAAATCATTTTGGACACACCCGAAGAACAACTTGGTGAAATGGGTCATGTGGAATCTCATTTCGATCCGTTTGGAGATAGTCTTAGCATCGGTGCACGACAGGTTCATGGTTTGCGCCAAACGTACCATAGGCTCATAAATCATTTTGGACGCACCCGATGGTACTCCTTGGGGACGAGGCTCAAGTGGATGCTTGTTTCGGTCTGTTTGCAGATAGTGCTAACCTTGACGCAAGATAGGTGCATGGTTTTCGTCAAACATACCATACGCTCAGAAATAGTTGTTGGACGCACTCGATGGATCCCCTAGGTGGCGTTGGACATATGGAATGTTGTTTCGGTCCATTTGGAGATAGTGTTAGCCTCAGTGCAAGATAGGTGCACGGTTTGCACCAAATGTACCATAGGCTCAGAAATCGTTTTGGACACACCCGATGGTACTCTTAGGGGACGAGGCTCAAGTGGATGCTCATTTTGGTCTGTTTGGAGATGGTGCTAATCTTGACGCAAGATAGCTGCATGGTTTCGCAGAACGTACCATAGGCTCATAAATTGTTTTGGAGGCACCCGATGCTACTCCTAGGTGACGAGGCTCAAGTGGATGATCATTTCGGTCTATTTGGAGATAGTGCTAACTTGATGCAAAATAGGTGCACGGTTTGCGTCGAACGTACCATAAGCTCAAAAATCATTTTCGACACACCCGATAGAAAACCTAGGTGATGTGGGTCATGTGGAATCTCATTTCGGTCCATTTGGATATAGTGTTAGTATAAGTGCAAGATAGGTGCACGATTTGCACCAAACGTACCATGAGCTTGAAAATCATTTTGGACACACCCGAAGAACACCTTGGTGACATGGGTCATGTGGAATCTCATTTTGATCCGTTTGGAGATAGTGCATCGGTGCAAGATAGGTGCATGGTTTGTGCCAAATTGTTTTGGATGCACCCGATGGTACTCCTAGGTGACGAGGCTCAAATGGATCTCGTTTTGGTCTGTTTGGAGATAGAGCTAATGTTGATGCAGGATAGATGCATGGTTTCGCTGAACGTACCATCGGCTCAGAAATCGTTTGGGACGCACCCGATGGTACTCCTAGGTGTTGAGGCTCAAGTGGATGCTCGTTTCGGTCCATTTTGAGATAGACTAATCTTGGTGCAAGATAGGTGGACGGGTGCGTCGAACATACCAAACGCTCGAAAATCATTGTTGGATGCGCCTGATGGATCTCCAAGGTGACATTGGTCATGTGGAATCTCGTGTCTGTCCATTTGGAGACATTGTTAGTGTCAGTACAAGATAGGTGCATGGTCTGTTCCAAACATAGCATAGGCTCAGAAATCATTTAGGACGCACCTGATGGTACTCCTAGGTGATATTGTTAGCATGTGGAATCTCATTTCGATTCGTTTGGAGATAGTGTTAGCATCGGTGCAAGATAGATGCATGGTTTGCGCCAAACGTACCATAGGCTCAGAAATCATTTTGGACGCACCCGATGGTACTCCTAGGGGACGAGGCTCAAGTGGATGCTTGTTTCGGTCTGTTTGCAGATAGTGCTAACCTTGACGCAAGATAGGTGCATGGTTTGCGTCGAACGTACCATACGCTCAGAAATCGTTGTTGGACGCACCCGATGGATCCCCTAGGTGATGTTGGTCATGTGGAATGTTGTTTCAGTCCATTTGGAGATAGTGTTAGTCTCACTGCAAGATTGGTGCATGGTTTGAGCCAAACGTACCATAGGCTCAGAAATCGTTTTGGATGCACCCGATGGTACTCCTAGGTGACGAGGCTCAAGTGGATGCTCGTTTAGGTCTGTTTGTAGATAGAGCTAATCTTAACGCAAGATAGATGCATGCTTTCGCAGAACGTACATTACGCTCAGAAATCGTTTTGGACGCACCCGATGGTACTCCTAGGTGTTGAGGCTCAAGTGGATGATCGTTTCGGTCTATTTGGAGATATTGCTAACTTGATGCAAATTAGGTGCACGGTTTGCGTTGAACGTACCATAGGCTCAAAAATCATTTTGGACACACCCGATAGAACTCCTAGGTGATGTGTGTCACGTGGAGTCTCATTTCGGTCTATTTGGATATAGTGTTAGTATAAGTGCAAGATAGGTGCACGGTTTGCGCCGTAACGTACGATGAGCTCGAAAATCATTTTGGACACACCTGAAGAACAACTTGGTGACATGGGTCATGTGTAATCTCCTTTCGATCCGTTTGGAGATAGTGTTAGCATAGGTGCAAGACAGGTGCATGGTTTGCGCCAAACGTACCATAGGCTCAAAAATCGTTTTGGACGCACCCGATGGTACTCCTAGGGGACGAGGCTCAAGTGGATGCTTGTTTCGGTCCGTTTGCAGATAGTGCTAACCTTGACGCAAGATAGGTGCATGGTTTTCGTCGAACATACCATACGCTCAGAAATCGTTGTTGGATGCACCCGATGCATCCCCTAGGTGACGTTGGTCATATGGAATGTTGTTTCAGTCCATTTGGAGATAGTGTTAGCCTCAGTGCAAGATAGGTGCACGGTTTGCGCCAAGTGTACCATAGGCTCAGAAATCGTTTTGGACGCACCCGATGGTACTCCTAGGTGTTGAGGTTCAAGTGGACGCTCGTTTCGGTCCATTTGGGGATAGCACTATTCTTGGTGCAATATAGGTGCATGGGTGCGTCGAACATACCATACGCTCGAAAATCATTGTTGGATGCACCCGATGCATCTCCAAGGTGACATTGGTCCTGTGGAATCTCGTCTCTGTCCATTTGGAGACAGTGGTAGTGTCAGTGCAAGATAGGTGCATGGTCTGCTCCAAACATACAATAGGCTCAGAAATCATTTAGGACGCACCTGATGGTACTCCTAGGTGACAAGGTGCAAGTGGATGCTTGTTTCATTCTGTTTGCAGATAGTTCTAACCTTGACGCAAGATAGGTGCATGGTTTGCGTCGAACGTACCATACGCTCAGAAATCGTTGTTGGACGCACCCGATGGATCCCCTAGGTGACGTTGGTCATGTGGAATGTTGTTTCAGTCCATTTGGAGATAGTGTTTGTCTCACTGCAAGATTGGTGCACGGTTTGCCCCAAACGTACCATAGGCTCATAGATCATTTTGGACGCACAAGATCGTTTCGGTCTATTTGGAGATATTGCTAACTTGATGCAAAATAGTTGCACGGTTTGCATCGAACGTACCATAGGCTCAAAAATCATTTTGGACACATCCGATCGAACACCTAGGTGATGTGGGTCATGTGGAGTCTCATTTCGGTCCATTTGGATATAGTGTTAGTATAAGAGCAAGATAGGTGCAGGGTTTTCGCCGAACGTACCATGAGCTCGAAAATCTTTTTGCACACACCCGAAGAACAACTTGGTGACATGGGTCATGTGGAATCTCATTTCGATCCGTTTGGAGATAGTGTTAGCATCAGTGTAAGACAGGTTCATGGTTTGCGCCAAACGTACCATAGCCTCAGAAATCGTTTTGGACGCACCCGATGGTACTCCTAGGGGACGAGGCTCAAGTGGATGCTTGTTTCGGTCCGTTTGCAGATAGTGCTAACCTTGACGCAAGATAGGTGCATGGTTTTCGTCGAACATGCCATACGCTCAGAAATCGTTGTTGGATGCACCCGATGGATTCCTTAGGTGACGTTGGTCATATGGAATGTTGTTTCAGTCCATTTGGAGATAGTGTTAGCCTTAGTGCAAGATAGGTGCACGGTTTGCGCCAAATGTACCATAGGCTCACAAATCGTTTTGGACATACCCGATGGTACTCCTAGGGAACGAGGCTCAAGTGGATGCTCATTTTGGTCTATTTGGAGATGGTGCTAATCTTCACGCAAGATAGCTGCATGGTTTCGCAGAACGTATCATAGGCTCAGAAATTGTTTTAGAGGCACCCGATGCTACTCCTAGGTGACGAGGCTCAAGTGGACGATCGTTTCGGTCTATTTGGAGATAGTGCTAACTTGATGCAAAATAGGTGCACGGTTTGCGTCGAACGTACCATAGGCTCAAAAATCATTTTGGACACACCCGATAGAACACCTAGGTGATGTGGGTCATGTGCAATCTCATTTCGGTCCATTTGGATATAGTGTTAGTATAAGTGCAAGATAGGTGCACGATTTGCGCCAAACGTACCATGAGCTTGAAAATCATTTTGGACGCACCCGAAGACCACCTTGGTGACATGGGTCATGTGGAATCTCATTTCGATCCGTTTGGAGATAGTGTTAGTATCGGTGCAAGATAGGTGCACGGTTTGCGCCAAACGTACAATAGGCTCATAAATCATTTTGGATGCACCCGATGGTACTCCTAGGTGACGAGGCTCAAATGGATGCTCGTTTTGGTCTGTTTGGAGATAGAGCTAATGTTGACGCAGGATAGATGCATGGTTTCGCTGAACGTACCATAGGCTCAGAAATCATTTGGGACGCACCCGATGGTACTCCTAGGTGTTGAGGCTCAAGTGGATGCTCGTTTTGGTCCATTTTGAGATAGACTAATCTTGGTGCAAGATAGGTGGGCGGGTGCGTCGAACATACCAAACGCTCGAAAATCATTGTTGGATGCGCCTGATGGATCTCCAAGGTGACATTGGTCATGTGGAATCTCGTCTCTGTCCATTTCGAGACATTGTTAGTGTCAGTACAAGATAGGTGCATGGTCTGCTCCAAACATACCATAGGCTCAGAAATCATTTAGGACGCACCAGATGGTACTCCTACGTGATGAGGCGCAAGTGGATGCATGTTTCGGTCTGTTTGCAGATAGTGCTAACCTTGATGCAAGATAGGTGCATGGTGTGCGTCGAACGTACCATACGCTCAGAAATCGTTGTTGGACGCACCCGATGGATCCCCTAGGTGACGTTGGTCATGTGGAATGTTGTTTCAGTCCATTTGGAGATAGTGTTAGTCTCACTGCAAGATTGGTGCACGGTTTGAGCCAAATGTACCATAGGCTCAGAAATCGTTCTAGACGCACATGATGGTACTCCTTGGTGACGAGGCTCAAGTGGATGCTCGTTTAGGGCTGTTTGCAGATAGAGCTAATCTTGACGCAAGATAGAGGCCTGCTTTCGCAGAACGTACCATATGGTTAGAAATCGTTTTGGACGCACCCGATGGTACTCCTAGGTGTTGAGGCTCAAGTGGATGATCGTTTCGGTCTATTTGGAGATGTTGCTAACTTGATCAAAATAGGTACACGGTTTGCGTCGAACGGCCATAGGCTCAAAAATCATTTTGGACACACCCGATTGAACACCTAGGTGATGTGGGTCATGTGGAGTCTCATTTCGGTCCATTTGGATATAGTGTTAGTATAAGTGCAAGACAGGTGCAAGGTTTTCGCCGAACGTACCATGAGCTCGAAAATCATTTTGGACACACCCGAAGAACAACTTGGTGTCATGGGTCATGTGTAATCTCATTTCGATCCGTTTGGAGATAGTGTTAGCATCGGTGCAAGACAAGTGCATGGTTTGCGCCAAACGTACCATAGGCTCAGAAATCGTTTTGGACGCACCTGATGGTACTCCTAGGGGACGAGGCTCAAGTGGATGCTTGTTTCGGTCCGTTTGCAGATAGTGCTAACCTTGACGCAAGATAGGTGCATGGTTTGTGTCGAACATACCATACGCTCAGAAATCGTTGTTGGACGCACCCGATGGATCCCCTAGGTGACGTTGGTCATATGGAATGTTGTTTCAGTCCATCTGTAGATAGTGTTAGCCTCAGTGCAAGATAGGTGCACGGTTTACGCCAAACGTACCATAGGCTCAGAAATCGTTTTGGATACACCCGATGGTACACCTAGGGGACGAGGCTCAGTGGATGCTCATTTTGGTCTGTTTGGAGATGGTGCTAATCTTGACACAAGATAGCTGCATGGTTTCGCAGAATGTTCCATAGGCTCATAAATTGTTTTGGAGGCACCCGATGGTACTCCTAGGTGACGAGGATCAAGTGGATGATCGTTTTAGTCTATTTGGAGATAGTGCTAACTTGATGCAAAATAGGTGCACGGTTTGTGTCGAACGTACCGTAGGCTCAAAAATCATTTTGGACACACCCGATAGAACACCTAGGTGATGTGGGTCATGTGAAATCTCATTTTGGTCCATTTGTATATAGTGCTAGTATAAGTGCAAGATAGGTGCACGATTTGCGCCAAACGTACCATGAGCTTGAAAATCATTTTGGACACGCCCGAAGAACACCTTGGTGACATGGGTCATGTGGAATCTCATTTCGATCCGTTTGGAGATACTGTTAGTATCGGTGCAAGATAGGTGCACGGTTTGCTCCAAACGTACCATAGGCTCATAAATCGTTTTGGATGCACCCGATGGTACTCCTAGGTGACGAGGCTCAGGTGGATGCTCGTTTTGGTCTGCTTGGAGATAGAGCTAATGTTGACGTAGGATAGATGCATGGTTTCACTGAACGTACCATAGGCTCAGAATTCGTTTGGGACGCACCCGATGGTACTCTTAGGGGACGAGGCTCAAGTGGATGCTCATTTTTTTTCTGTTTGGAGATGGTGCTAATCTTGACGCAAGATAGCTGCATGGTTTGGCAAAACGTACCATAGGCTCAGAAATTGTTTTGGAGATAGCACTAATCTTGGTGCAAGATAGGTGCATGGGTGCATCGAACATACCATACGCTCAAAAATCATTGTTGGATGCACCCGATGGATCTCCAAGGTGACATTGGTCATGTGGAATCTCATCTCTGTCCATTTGGAGACAGTGTTAGTGTCAGTGCAAGATAGGTGCATGGTCTGCTCCAAACATACCATAGGCTCAGAAATCATTTAGGATACACCTGATGGTACTCCTAGGTTACGAGGCGCAAGTGGATGCTTGTTTCGGTCTGTTTGCAGATAGTGCTAACCTTGACGCCAGATAGGTGCATGGTTTGCATCGAACGTACCATACGCTCAGAAAATCGTTGTTGGACGCACCCGATGGATCCCCTAGGTGACGTTGGTCATGTGGAATGTTGTTTTAGTCCATTTGGAGATAGTGTTAGCATCGCTGTAAGTTTGGTGCACGGTTTGCGACAAACGTACCATAGGCTCAGAAATCATTTTGGACGCACCCGATGGTACTCTTAGGTGACGAGGCTCAAGTGGATGCTCGTTTAGGTCTGTTTGCAGATAGAGCTAATCTTGACGCAAGATAGATGCTTGCTTTCGCAGAACGTACCATATGCTCAGAAATCATTTTGGACGCACCCGATGGTACTAGGTGTTGAGGCTCAAGTGGATGATCGTTTCGGTCTATTTGGAGATATTGTTAACTTGATGCAAAATAGGTGCACGGTTTGCGTCGAACGTACCATAGGCTCAAAAATCATTTTGGACACACCCGATAGAACACCTAGGTGATGTGGGTCATGTGGAGTCTCATTTCGGTCCATTTGGATATAGTGTTAGTATAAGTGCATGATAGGTGCAGGGTTTTCGCCGAACGTACGATGAGCTCGAAAATCATTTTGGACACACCCGAAGAACAACTTGGTGACATGGGTCATGTGTAATCTCATTTCGATCCGTTTGGAGATAGTGTTAGCATTCATGCAAGACAGGTGCATGGTTTGCGCCAAACATACCATAGCCTTAGAAATCGTTTTGGACGCACCCGATGGTACTCCTAGGGGACGAGGCTCAAGTGGATGCTTGTTTCGGTCCGTTTACAGATAGTGCTAACCTTGACGCAAGATAGGTGCATGGTTTGCGTCGAACGTACCATACGCTCAGAAATCTTTGTTGGACGCACTCGATGGATCCCTTAGGTGACGTTGGTCATATGGAATGTTGTTTCAGTCCATTTGGAGATAGTGTTAGCCTCAGTGCAAGATAGGTGCACGGTTTGCGCCAAATGTACCATAGGCTCAGAAATCGTTTTGGACGCACCCGATGGTACTCCTAGGTGACGAGGCTCAAGTGGATGCTCGTTTAGGTCTGTTTGCAGATAGAGCTAATCTTGACGCAAGATAGATGCTTGCTTTCGCAGAACGTACCATATGCTCAGAAATTGTTTTGGACGCACCCGATGGTACTCCTAGGTTGAGGCTCAAGTGGATGATCGTTTCTGTCTATTTGGCGATAGTGCTAACTTGATGCAAAATAGGTGCACGGTTTGCGTCGAACGTACCATGGGCTCAAAAATCATTTTGGACACACCCGATAGAACACCTAGGTGATGTGGGTCATGTGGAGTCTCATTTCGGTCCATTTGGATATTATGTTAGTATAAGTGCAAGATAGATGCATGCTTTCGCAGAACGTACCATACGCTCAGAAATCGTTTTGGACGCACCCGATGGTACTCCTAGGTGACGAGGCTCAAGTGGATGCTCATTTAGGTCTGTTTGCAGATAGAGCTAATCTTGACGCAAGATAGATGCTTGCTTTCGCAGAACGTACCATATGCTCAGAAATCGTTTTGGACACACCCGATAGAACACCTAGGTGATGTGGGTCATGTGGAGTCTCATTTCAGTCCATTTGGATATAGTGTTAGTATAAGTGCAAGATAGGTGCAAGGTTTTCGCCGAACGTACCATGAGCACGAAAATAATTTTGGACACACACGAAGAACAACTTGGTGACATGGGTCATGTGTAATCTCATTTCGATCCATTTGGAGATAGTGTTAGCATCGGTGCAAGATAGGTGCATGGTTTGCGCCAAATGTACCATAGGCTCAGAAATTATTTTGGACGCACCCGATGGTACTCCTAGGGGACGTGGCTCAAGTGGATGCTTGTTTCGGCCTGTTTGCAGATAGTGCTAACCTTGACGCAAGATAGGTGCATGGTTTGCGTCGAACGTACCATACACTCAGAAATCATTGTTGGACACACCCGATGGATCCTCTACGTGACGTTGGTCATATGGAATGTTGTTTCAGTGGATTTGGAGATAGTGTTAGCCTTAGTGCAAGATAGGTGCACGGTTTGCGCCAAACGTACCATAGGCTCAGAAATCGTTTTGGACGCACCCGATAGTACTCCTAGGGGATGAGGCTCAAGTGGATGCTCATTTTGGTCTATTTGGAGATGGTGCTAATCTTGACGCAAGATAGCTGCATGGTTTCGCAGAACGTACCAAAGGCTCAGAAATTATTTTGGAGGCACCCAATGGTACTCCTAGGTGACGAGGCTCAAGTGGATGATCATTTCGATCTATTTGGAGATAGTGCTAACTTGATGCAAAATAGGTGCATGGTTTGCGTCGAACATACCATAGGCTCAAAAATCATTTTAGACACACCCAATAGAACACCTAGTTGATATAGTGTTAGTATAAGTGCAAGATAGGTGCACAATTTGCGCCTAACGTACCATGAGCTTGAAAATCATTTTGGACACACCCGAAGAACACCTTGGTGACATGGGTCATGTGGAATCTCATTTCGGTCCATTTGGAGATAGTGTTAGTATCGATGCAAGATAGGTGTACAGTTTGCGCCAAATGTACCATAGGCTCATAAATCGTTTTGGATGCACCCGATGGTACTCCTAGGTGACGAGGCTCAAGTGGATGCTCGTTTTGGTCTGTTTGGAGATATAGCTAATGTTGACGCAGGATAGATGCATGGTTTCACTGAACGTACCATAGGCTCAGAAATCATTTGGGACGCACCCGATGGTACTCCTAGGTGTTGAGGCTCAAGTGGATGCTCGTTTCGGTCCATTTGGAGGTAGACTAATCTTGGTGCAAGATAGGTGCATGGGTGCGTCGAACATACCATACGCTCGAAAATCATTGTTGGATGCACCCGATGGATCTCCAAGGTGACATTGGTCATGTGGAATCTCGTCTCTGTCCATTTGGAGACAGTGTTAGTGTCAGTGCAAGATAGGTGCATGGTCTGCTCCAAACATACCATAGGCTCATAAATCATTTAGGATGCACCTGATGGTACTCCTAGGTGACGAGGCGCAAGTCGATGCTTGTTTTGGTCTGTTTGCAGATAGTGCTAACCTTGACGCAAGATAGGTGCATGGTTTGCGTCGAACGTACCATACGCTCAGAAATCATTGTTGGACGCACCCGATGGATCCCCTAGGTGACGTTGGTCATGTAGAATGTTGTTTTAGTCCATTTGGAGATAGTGTTAGCATCGCTGTAAGTTTGGTGCACGGTTTGTGCCGAACGTACCATAGGCTCAGAAATCGTTTTGGACGCACCCAATGGTACTCTTAGGTGACGAGGCTCAAGTGGATGCTCGTTTAGGTCTGTTTGCAGATAGAGCTAATCTTGACGCAAGATAGATGCTTGCTTTCGCAGAACGTACCATATGCTCAGAAATCATTTTGGATGCACCCGATGGTACTAGGTGTTGAGGCTCAAGTGGATGATCGTTTCGGTCTATTTGGAGATATTGTTAACTTGATGCAAAATAGGTGCACGGTTTGCGTCGAAAGTACCATAGGCTCAAAAATCATTTTGGACACACCCGATAGAACACCTAGGTGATGTGGGTCATGTGGAGTCTCATTTCGGTCCATTTGGATATAGTGTTAGTATAAGTGCAAGATAGGTGCAGGGTTTTCGCTGAACGTACCATGAGCTCGAAAATCATTTTGGACACACCCGAAGAACAACTTGGTGACATGGGTCATGTGTAATCTCATTTCGATCCGTTTGGAGATAGTGTTAGCATCGGTGCAAGACAGGTGCATGGTTTGCGCCAAACGTACCATAGGCTCAGAAATCGTTTTGGATGCACCCGATGGTACTAGTAGGGGACGAGGCTCAAGTGGATGCTTGTTTCGGTCCGTTTACAGATAGTGCTAACCTTGACGCAAGATAGGTGCATGGTTTGCGTGGAACGTACCATACGCTCAGAAATCTTTGTTGGACGCACTCGATGGATCCCCTAGGTGACATTGGTCATATGGGATGTTGTTTCAGTCCATTTGGAGATAGTGCTAGCCTCAGTGCAAGATAGGTGCACGGTTTGCGCCAAATGTACCATAGGCTCAGAAATCGTTTTGGACGCACCCGATGGTACTCCTAGGTGACGAGGCTCAAGTGGATGCTCGTTTAGGTCTGTTTGCAGATAGAGCTAATCTTGACGCAAGATAGATGCTTGCTTTCGCAGAACGTACCATACGCTCAGAAATCGTTTTGGACGCACCCGATGGTACTCCTAGGTGTTGAGGCTCAAGTGGATGATCGTTTCGGTCTATTTGGAGATAGTGCTAACTTGATGCAAAATAGGTGCACGGTTTGCGTCGAACGTACCATAGGCTCAAAAATCATTTTGGACACACCCGATAGAACACCTAGGTGATGTGGGTCATGTGGAGTCTCATTTCGGTCCATTTGGATATAGTGTTAGTATACGTGCAAGATAGGTGCAAGGTTTTCGCCGAACGTACCGTGAGCACGAAAATAATTTTGGACACACACGAAGAACAACTTGGTGACATGGGTCATGTGTAATCTCATTTCGATCCACTTGGAGATAGTGTTAGCATCGGTGCAAGATAGGTGCATGGTTTGCGCCAAACGTACCATAGGCTCAGAAATCATTTTGGACGCACCCGATGGTACTCCTAGGGGACGTGGCTCAAGTGGATGCTTGTTTCGGTCTGTTTGCAGATAGTGCTAACCTTGACGTAAGATAGGTGCATGGTTTGCGTCGAACGTACCATACACTCAGAAATCATTGTTGGACACACCCGATGGATCCCCTAGGTGACGTTGGTCATATGGAATGTTGTTTCAGTCGATTTGGAGATAGTGTTAGCCTCAGTGCAAGATAGGTGCACTGTTTGCGCCAAACGTACCATAGGCTCAGAAATCGTTTTGGACGCACCCGATGGTACTCCTAGGGGATGAGGCTCAAGTGGATGCTCATTTTGGTCTATTTGGAGATGGTGCTAATCTTGACGCAAGATAGCTGCATGGTTTCGCAGAACGTACCATACGCTCAGAAATTATTTTGGAGGCACCCGATGGTACTCCTAGGTGACATGGTCATGTGGAATCTCATATCGATCCGTTTGGAGATAGTGTTAGTATCGGTGCAAGATAGGTGCACGGTTTGCGCCAAACGTACCATAGGCTCATAAATCGTTTTGGATGCACCCGATGGTACTCCTAGGTGACGAGGCTCAAGTGGATGCTCGTTTTGGTCTGTTTGGAGATATAGCTAATGTTGACGCAGGATAGATGCATGGTTTCACTGAACGTACCATAGGCTCATAAATCGTTTGGGACGCACCCGATGGTACTCCTAGGTGTTGAGGCTCAAGTGGATGCTCATTTCGGTCCATTTGGAGGTAGACTAATCTTGGTGCAAGATAGGTGCATGGGTGCGTCGAACATACCATTGGCTTGAAAATCACTGTTGGATGCACCCGATGGATCTCCAAGGTGACATTGGTCATGTGGAATCTCGTCTCTGTCCATTTGGAGACAGTGTTAGTGTCAGTGCAAGATAGGTGCATGGTCTGCTCCAAACATACCATAGGCTTAGAAATCATTTAGGATGCACCTGATGGTACTCCTAGGTGACGAGGTGCAAGTCGATGCTTGTTTCAGTCTGTTTGCAGATAGTGCTAACCTTGACGCAAGATAGGTGCATGGTTTGCGTCGAACGTACCATACGCTCAGAAATCATTGTTGGACGCACCCGATGGATCCCCTAGATGATGTTGGTCATGTAGAATGTTGTTTTAGTCCATTTGGAGATAGTGTTAGCATCGCTGTAAGTTTGGTGCACGGTTTGCGCCAAACGTACCATAGACTCAGAAATCGTTTTGGATGCACCCGATGGTACTCTTAGGTGACGAGGCTCAAGTGGATGCTCGTTTAGGTTTGTTTGCAGATAGAGCTAATCTTGACGCAAGATAGATGCTTGCTTTCGCAGAACGTACCATATGCTCAGAAATCATTTTGGACGCACCCGATGGTACTAGGTGTTGAGGCTCAAGTGGATGATCGTTTCGGTCTATTTGGAGATATTGTTAACTTGATGCAAAATAGGTGCACGGTTTGCGTCAAAAGTACCATAGGCTCAAAAATCATTTTGGACACACCCGATAGAACACCTAGGTGATGTGGGTCATGTGGAGTCTCATTTCGGTCCATTTGGATATAGTGTTAGTATAAGTGCAAGATAGGTGCAGGGTTTTCGCCGAACGTACCATGAGCTCGAAAATCATTTTGGACACACCCAAAGAACAACTTGGTGACATGGGTCATGTGTAATCTCATTTCGATCCGTTTGGAGATAGTGTTAGCATCGCTGCAAGACAGGTGCATGGTTTGCGCCAAACGTACAATAGGCTCAGAAATCGTTTTGGACGCACTCGATGGTACTCCTAGGGGACGAGGCTCAAGTGGATGCTTGTTTCGGTCCGTTTACAGATAGTGCTAACCTTGATGCAAGATAGGTGCATGGTTTTCGTTGAACGTACCATATGCTCAGAAATCTTTGTTGGACGCACTCGATCGATCCGCTAGGTGACGTTGGTCATATGGAATGTTGTTTCAGTCCATTTCGAGATAGTGTTAGCCTCAGTGCAAGATAGGTGCACGGTTTGCGCCAAATGTACCATAGGCTCAGAAATCGTTTTGGACGCACCCGATGGAACTCCTAGGTGACGAGGCTCAAATGGATGCTCGTTTAGGTCTGTTTGCAGATAGAGCTAACCTTGACGCAAGATAGATGCTTGCTTTCGCAGAACGTACCATATGCTCAGAAATCATTTTGGATGCACCCGATAGTACTCCTAGGTGTTGAGGCTCAAGTGGATGATCGTTTCGGTCTATTTGGAGATAGTGCTAACTTGATGCAAAATAGGTGCACGGTTTGCGTTGAACATACCATAGGCTCAAAAATCATTTTGGACACACCTGATAGAACACCTAGGTGATGTGGGTCATGTGGAGTCTCATTTTGGTCCATTTGGATATAGTGTTAGAATAAGTGCAAGATAGGTGCCGGGTTTTTGCCGAACGTACCATGAGCTCGAAAATCATTTTGGACAGACCCGAAGAACAACTTGGTGACATGGGTCATGTGTAATCTCATTTCGATCCGTTTGGAGATAGTGTTAGCATCGGTGCAAGACAGGTGCATGGTTTGCGCCAAACGTACCATAGGCTCAGAAATCATTTTGGACGCACCCGATGGTACTCCTAGGGGACTGGCTCAAGTGGATGCTCATTTCAGTCCGTTTGTAGATAGTGCTAACCTTGACGCAAGATAGGTGCATGGTTTGCGTCGAACGTACCATACGCTCAGAAATCGTTGTTGGACGCACCCGATGGATCCCCTAGGTGATGTTGGTCATATGGAATGTTGTTTCAGTCCATTTGGAGATAGTGTTAGCCTCAGTGCAAGATAGGTGCACGGTTTGCGCCAAATGTACCATAGGCTCAGAAATCGTTTTGCACGCACCCGATGGTACTCCTAGGTGACGAGGCTCAAGTGGATGCTCGTTTGGGTCTGTTTGCAGATAGAGCTAATCTTGACGCAAGATAGATGCTTGCTTTCGCAGAACGTACCATATGCTCAGAAATCATTTTGGATGCACCCGATGGTACTAGGTGTTGAGGCTCAAGTGGATAATCGTTTCGTTCTATTTGGAGATATTGTTAACTTGATGCAAAATAGGTGCACGGTTTGCGTCGAAAGTACCATAGGCTCAAAAATCATTTTGGACACACCCGATAGAACACCTAGGTGATGTGGGTCATGTGGAGTCTCATTTCGGTCCATTTGGATATAGTGTTAGTATAGGTGCAAGATAGGTGCAGGGTTTTCGCCGAACATACCGTGAGCTCGAAAATCATTTTGGACACACCCGAAGAACAACTTGGTGACATGGGTCATGTGTAATCTCATTTCGATCCGTTTGGAGATAGTGTTAGCATCGGTGCAAGACAGGTGCATGGTTTGCGCCAAACGTACGATAGGCTCAGAAATCGTTTTGGACGCACCCGATGGTACTAGTAGGGGACGAGGCTCAAGTGGATGCTTGTTTCGGTCCGTTTACAGATAGTGCTAACCTTGACGCAAGATAGGTGCATGGTTTGCGTGGAACGTACCATACGCTCAGAAATCTTTGTTGGACGCACTCGATGGATCCCTTAGGTGACGTTGGTCATATGGAATGTTGTTTCAGTCCATTTGGAGATAGTGCTAGCCTCAGTGCAAGATAGGTGCACAGTTTGCGCCAAATGTACCATAGGCTCAGAAATCGTTTTGGACGCACCCGATGGTACTCCTAGGTGACGAGGCTCAAGTGGATGCTCGTTTAGGTCTGTTTGCAGATAGAGCTAATCTTGACGCAAGATAGATGCTTGCTTTCGCAGAACGTACCATACGCTCAGAAATCGTTTTGGACGCACCCGATGGTACTCCTAGGTGTTGAGGCTCAAGTGGATGATCGTTTCGGTCTATTTGGAGATAGTGCTAACTTGATGCAAAATAGGTGCACGGTTTGCGTCGAACGTACCATAGGCTCAAAAATTATTTTGGACACACCCGATAGAACACCTAGGTGATGTGGGTCATGTGGAGTCTCATTTCGGTCCATTTGGATATAGTGTTAGTATAAGTGCAAGATAGGTGCAAGGTTTTCGCCGAACGTACCATGAGCACGAAAATAATTTTGGACACACACGAAGAACAACTTGGTGACATGGGTCATGTGTAATCTCATTTCGATCCACTTGGAGATAGTGTTAGCATCGGTGCAAGATAGGTGCATGGTTTGCGCCAAACGTACCATAGGCTCAGAAATCATTTTGGACGCACCCGATGGTACTCCTAGGGGACGTGGCTCAAGTGGATGCTTGTTTCGGTCTGTTTGCAGATAGTGCTAACCTTGACGTAAGATAGGTGCATGGTTTGCGTCGAACGTACCATACACTCAGAAATCATTGTTGGACACACCCGATGGATCCCCTAGGTGACGTTGGTCGTATGGAATGTTGTTTCAGTCGATTTGGAGATAGTGTTAGCCTCAGTGCAAGATAGGAGCACGGTTTGCGCCAAACGTACCATAGGCTCAGAAATCGTTTTGGACGCACCCGATGGTACTCCTAGGGGATGAGGCTCAAGTGGATGCTCATTTTGGTCTATTTGGAGATGGTGCTAATCTTGACGCAAGATAGCTGCATGGTTTCGCAGAACGTACCATACGCTCAGAAATTATTTTGGAGGCACCCAATGGTACTCCTAGGTGACATGGTCATGTGGAATCTCATATCGATCCGTTTGGAGATAGTGTTAGTATCGGTGCAAGATAGGTGCACGGTTTGCGCCAAACGTACCATAGGCTCATAAATCGTTTTGGATGCACCCGATGGTACTCCTAGGTGACGAGGCTCAAGTGGATGCTCGTTTTGGTCTGTTTGGAGATATAGCTAATGTTGACGCAGGATAGATGCATGGTTTCACTGAACGTACCATAGGCTCATAAATCATTTGGGACGCACCCGATGGTACTCCTAGGTGTTGAGGCTCAAGTGGATGCTCGTTTCGGTCCATTTGGAGGTAGACTAATCTTGGTGCAAGATAGGTGCATGGGTGCGTCGAACATACCATTGGCTCGAAAATCACTGTTGGATGCACCCGATGGATGTCCAAGGTGACATTGGTCATGTGGAATCTCGTCTCTGTCCATTTGGAGACAGTGTTAGTGTCAGTGCAAGATAGGTGCATGGTCTGCTCCAAACATACCATAGGCTTAGAAATCATTTAGGATGCACCTGATGGTACTCCTAGGTGACGAGGTGCAAGTCGATGCTTGTTTCAGTCTGTTTGCAGATAGTGCTAACCTTGACGCAAGATAGGTGCATGGTTTGCGTTGAATGTACCATACGCTCAGAAATCATTGTTGGACGCACCCGATGGATCCCCTAGATGACGTTGGTCATGTAGAATGTTGTTTTAGTCCATTTGGAGATAGTGTTAGCATCGCTGTAAGTTTGGTGCACGGTTTGCGCCAAACGTACCATAGACTCAGAAATCGTTTTGGACGCACCCGATGGTACTCTTAGGTGACGACGCTCAAGTGGATGCTCGTTTAGGTTTGTTTGCAGATAGAGCTAATCTTGACGCAAGATAGATGCTTGCTTTCGCAGAACGTACCATATGCTCAGAAATCATTTTGGACGCACCCGATGGTACTAGGTGTTGAGGCTCAAGTGGATGATCGTTTCGGTCTATTTGGAGATATTGTTAACTTGATGCAAAATAGGTGCACGGTTTGCGTCGAAAGTACCATAGGCTCAAAAATCATTTTGGACACACTCGATAGAACACCTAGGTGATGTGGGTCATGTGGAGTCTCATTTCGGTCCATTTGGATATAGTGTTAGTATAAGTGCAAGATAGGTGCAGGGTTTTCGCCGAACGTACCATGAGCTCGAAAATCATTTTGGACACACCCAAAGAACAACTTGGTGACATGGGTCATGTGTAATCTCATTTCGATCCGTTTGGAGATAGTGTTAGCATCGCTGCAAGACAGGTGCATGGTTTGCGCCAAACGTACAATAGGCTCAGAAATCGTTTTGGACGCACTCGATGGTACTCCTAGGGGACGAGGCTCAAGTGGATGCTTGTTTCGGTCCGTTTATAGATAGTGCTAACCTTGATGCAAGATAGGTGCATGGTTTTCGTTGAACGTACCATACACTCAGAAATCTTTGTTGGACGCACTCGATCGATCCGCTAGGTGACGTTGGTCATATGGAATGTTGTTTCAGTCCATTTCGAGATAGTGTTAGCCTCAGTGCAAGATAGGTGCACGGTTTGCGCCAAATGTACCATAGGCTCAGAAATCGTTTTGGACGCACCCGATGGAACTCCTAGGTGACGAGGCTCAAATGGATGCTCGTTTAGGTCTGTTTGCAGATAGAGCTAACCTTGACGCAAGATAGATGCTTGCTTTCGCAGAACGTACCATATGCTCAGAAATCATTTTGGACGCACCCGATAGTACTCCTAGGTGTTGAGGCTCAAGTGGATGATCGTTTCGGTCTATTTGGAGATAGTGCTAACTTGATGCAAAATAGGTGCACGGTTTGCGTCGAACATACCATAGGATCAAAAATCATTTTGGACACACCCGATAGAACACCTAGGTGATGTGGGTCATGTGGAGTCTCATTTCGGTCCATTTGGATATAGTGTTAGAATAAGTGCAAGATAGGTGCCGGGTTTTTGCCGAACGTACCATGAGCTCGAAAATCATTTTGGATAGACCCGAACAACAACTTGGTGACATGGGTCATGTGTAATCTCATTTCGATCCATTTGGAGATAGTGTTAGCATTGGTGCAAGACAGGTGCATGGTTTGCGCCAAACGTACCATAGGCTCAGAAATCGTTTTGGACGCACCCGATGGTACTCCTAGGGGACTGGCTCAAGTGGATGCTCATTTCAGTCCGTTTGTAGATAGTGCTAACCTTGACGCAAGATAGGTGCATGGTTTGCGTCGAACGTACCATACGCTCAGAAATCGTTGTTGGACGCACCCAATGGATCCCCTAGGTGATGTTGGTCATATGGAATGTTGTTTCAGTCCATTTGGAGATAGTGTTAGCCTCAGTGCAAGATAGGTGCACGGTTTGCGCCAAACGTACCATAGGCTCAGAAATCGTTTTGGACGCACCTGATGGTACTCCTAGGGGACGAGGCTCAAGTGGATGCTCATTTTTTTCTGTTTGGAGATGGTGCTAATCTTGACGCAAGATAGCTACATGGTTTCGCAGAACGTACCATAGGCTCAAAAATTGTTTTGGAGGCACCCGATGGTATTCCTAGGTGACGAGGCTCAAGTGGATGATCATTTCGGTCTATTTGGAGATAGTGCTAACTGGATGCAAAATAGGTGCACGGTTTGCGTCGAACGTACCATAGGCTCAAAATCATTTTGGACACACCCGATAGAACACCGAGGTGATGTGGGTCATGTGGAATCTCATTTCGGTCCATTTGGATATAGTGTTAGTATAAGTGCAAGATAGGTGCACGATTTGCGCCAAACCTACCATGAATTTGAAAATCATTTTGGACACACCCGAAGAACACCTTGGTGACATGGGTCATGTGGAACTCATTTCGATCCATTTGGAGATAGTGTTAGTATCAGTGCAAGATAGGTGCACGGTTTGCGCCAAATGTACCATAGGGTCATAAATCGTTTTGGAGGCACCCGATGGTACTCCTAGGTGACGAGGCTCAAGTGGATGCTCGTTTTGGTCTGTTTGGAGATAGAGCTAATGTTGACGTAGGATAGATGCATGGTTTCACTGAACGTACCATAGGCTCAGAAATCATTTGGGACGCACCCGATGGTACTCCTAGGTGTTGAGGCTCAAGTGGATGCTCGTTTCGGTCCATTTGGAGGTAGACTAATCTTGGTGCAAGATAGGTGCATGGGTGCGTCGAACATACCATACGCTCGAAAATCATTGTTGGATGCACCCGATGGATCTCCAAGGTGACATTGGTCATGTGGAATCTCGTCTCTGTCCATTTGCAGACAGTGTTAGTGTCAGTGCAAGATAGATGCATGATCTGCTCCAAACATACATAGGCTCAGAAATCATTTAGGTCGCACCTGATGGTACTCCTAGGTGACGAGGCGCAAGTGGATGCTTGTTTCGGTCTGTTTGCAAATAGTGCTAACCTTGACGCAAGATAGGCGCATGGTTTGCGTTGAACGAACCATACGCTCAGAAATCGTTGTTGGACGCACCCAATGGATCCCCTAGGTGACGTTGGTCATGTGGAATGTTGTTTCAGTCCATTTGGAGATAGTGTTAGTCTCACTGCAAGATTGGTGCACGGTTTGCGCCAAACGTACCATAGACTCAGAAATCGTTTTGGACGCACCCGATGGTACTCCTAGGTGACGAGGCTCAAGTGGATGCTTGTTTAGGTCTGTTTGCAGATAGAGCTAATCTTGACGCAAGATAGATGCATGCTTTCGCAGAACGTACCATACGCTCAGAAATAGTATTAGACGCACCCGATGGTACTGCTAAGTGTTGAGGCTCAAGTGGATGATCGTTTCTGTCTATTTGGAGATATTGCTAACTTGATGCAAAATAGGTGCACGGTTTGCGTCAAACGTACCATAGGCTCAAAAATCATTTTGGACACACCCGATAGAACACCTAGGTGATGTGGGTCATGTGGAGTCTCATTTCGGTCCATTTGGATATAGTGTTAGAATAAGTGCAAGATAGGTGCAGAGTTTTTGCCGAACGTACCATGAGCTCGAAAATCATTTTGGACACACCCGAAGAACAACTTGGTGACATGGGTCATGTGTAATCTCATTTCGATCCGTTTGGAGATAGTGTTAGCATCGGTGCAAGACAGGTGCATGGTTTGCGACAAACGTACCATAGGCTCAGAAATCGTTTTGGACGCACCCGATGGTACTCCTAGGGGACGAGGCTCAAGTGGATGCTTGTTTCGGTCCGTTTACAGATAGTGCTAACCTTGACGCAAGATAGGTGCATGGTTTGCGTCGAACGTACCATACGCTCAGAAATCTTTCTTAGACGCACCTGATGGATCCCCTAGGTGACGTTGGTCATATGGAATGTTGTTTCAGTCCATTTGGAGATAGTGTTAGCCTCAGTGCAAGATAGGTGCATGGTTTGCACCAAACGTACCATAGGCTCAGAAATCGTTTTGGACGCACCCGATGATACTGATATGAACCCGCTAGGGTGAATCCTGATCTTTCGATGAGAGAAGGTGGATAACTCGATTTGGGGATGGAGATGACGTTCACGGCCCGACTACAACCATCCAAGGATGCTGCGCCTTAGCAACCGATACACCACCTCCAACAGCTGTCGCGATCTTGTGGAACACGATCAGCCAAACCACTAGGGTAATTCCTGCAAGCAATCGAGGAACAAGCAAGAACAAGTAGAACAAGCAACTCAATTGCAAATATGGAGATGAAAACCAATCTGAAATCACAAAGCTAGGGTTCTGAATCGAGTAGAACGGATGGTCTAGTCGACACACGCGTCTACAAGGAAGTAGCAATGGCTAAACTTTCAACAAAACAAAACCTAATCTGTTTGTGGCGGCTCTAATCCTTATTAATACCTAGGGGAACAACCAGGGGGTGTTGGGGTCGTTCTCCAACCCTAGGACACGTCCCTAATGAACCCAACTTGATACATGGGCCATCAGCCCAAAATAGGGTGACACAGCACCAAAGGCAGAAAAGGCCCTGGCGTTGAAACGACGATTGCGGAAGCATCGGATAAGATATAGCCATGATTCCAGATCCGTTGGAAAATAGACTTGATAAGCTTTCCAAAAAGTGCTAGAACGTCCCAATCCGAGTCCGTATGCGACCGTGGTGAACATCACAAGTTGGAGCTGTCCTGGAGTCCGAATCCAGCCCCAAAACGTGTTGGATTTGATCTCTTTCTTTCCTTGGACCAAAAGTGACGTGGTGTCCAGGTGCAGGACGTTGGGAATACTTGGATTTGGTCCCCAATCAACTTCATTAACCTTCCATGCTTTCCATATGGAATCAAACCTTTCCTTGATCCATGTAAGTAATTCTAAAAATGAAAATATACACATTTTATGGTGGAGCACCAATTCATCAAATGCATCAATGATAAGCCTCATATAGAATGGTTGCACCTTTGGTATAGAAGTGGTTGACATGGTCATATTTGAGCCAATGATGTCCTCATCATTCTCCCCTTCTTGACAGCAAACCGTCCTCGGTTTGACCTTTGTTGGAGGATGTGTTGTAGGTAAAAGTGAACCGTGCTCCCCTTCTTGATATTTATCCTGTTGCATTTGGGAAAAACTAGAAAAACTTTGTAAGACATCATTAGTGTTAGTGCAGCCCTCAATTTGATCATGGTATTGTGGCCCAAAAGGATATTTCAGATTAGAGCAAATATAAACTTTATGCACCAAATATTCTCCTTTGTTGTCATATTTGCCAATTGCATGAAGCGAACAATGATTAAAACTTGGCAAAATAGAATCAAATTTAAGTTTCTCTTTTAGACAATTTAGATTACACAGAATATCAAATTCAATATAACCCAAAGTATTTAAAGAGGACAACAAATTCAGTTTATCTTGTGCACATGTAATAGGATGAAAAAGCTTATCTTCAGCACATTTGTATGGTTCCAAACCAAAAGTATCACACTTATTTGCTACTTGTGGCATAGGAGTAAAAGAATCATCAACACACAACTCCTCTTTATCACAAGGAACCGCGAGTAATTCATTTTGTGACAAAGGAGAATCAGTAGTGGGTTCCACTATTTGTTGCTCTTCATTAGCATGCAGAGTGGACAAATTTTGGACATTATGGGTCACATCATTCTGGCAAGTATTCACAGATAATAGAATCTCGTTTTCAGCATTAAGAGCCAGACAAAACAATTGACCAATATGGCAATATGATTTGCTAATTAATAAGGTTCGAATTTCAGAATTGAGCCCTTTCATGAATCTACTCATAACATCTTCCATGCATTCATCCAATCCACCAAACATGATACAAATCTTAAAATTATGGTAGTATTGTTTCAGTCTTGCTACTCTGCTTCAAGTTGTCTAATTTTGCAAGCAAATAATCAACATAATATGCAGGAACGAATGCATCTCTAAAAAGAAATTTGAAGTCTTTCCAAGATTCTGGAACTTTGATGTGCCTACAAATGTGTTTCCATTCTAGCAAAGCATATTCAATCAAAATATTAGATGCAATACAAATCTTTTGTTTCTCGGATAGGTCATGCTCATCAAATTCATTGTCTACTTTTAACTCCCAATCAATGTAAGCTTGAGGATCAAACTTACCATCATATAATGGCAAGTGTTGAATGACATCCTGAATATGAGGGTCTAGTTTCAACAGCTCAAAAATCTCCATATCACCTGCCATGATTAGTAGAAAACAAGAAACACAAAAATAATATGTATCCTCCTATCAACTACTAGGATGTGTGAGATGTAATTCTCTCAAACTCAACTTGTTAAAACAAGCCCTTACAAGTTCTTACCAAGCCAAACAGGAGGTGACGGCAACCAACAAGTCTACAACCGTGGAGTGAAGTGTATCGGTGCCGCAACAACAACACGTGTCAAGCTGTAGTCGAAATATGTGGAGCTATAGGTGGGCTAAAGCAAGGAAGTACTAGAACCACGTTAGTTGCAAGCAAATTGAACAAACGCTCAACGACGTTATTATGCTGGTCCTAGGCTAGTACATGCTAGAGACGCGAGCCTGGACACAAACGAAGTCACTGAGCAGCAGCAAAGAAGGATCACAAGGACAGGAATAACAACAAAAGAAAAACTCTTCTCTTCTTCTTTCTCTTTCTTTTCTTTCTTTCTTTCTGTCTTTCTTTTCTTTCTTTCTTTTCTTTCTTTCTGTCTTTTTTTTTCTTCTGTTTTTTTTTTCTTTCAACTAGCACAAAACTGAAATTTTGCAACAAGAAATAACAAAGCTACTTACAGCAATTAAATGTTTCCTTGGGAAGGGTGATTCAGTAGCAAAGTGAAACAAGTGGTTGTTTTGCAAAACCAGCAGACGCGCAAATCTCCAGGGCAATTGCGAAGCGCTCAGAATGAATTTGGGACCAAGCTCTGATCCGTTGGAAAGAGGACAAGTTAAGCTTTCCAGATTGTATTTAAACTCCCTATTCAGACTCCTGACAAAGGAAATATGGTGCTTTTGTTTTCAAGATAAAACAGGACTCCGAATCGAATTCTATCTTGATCTTGTTGGATTTCCTTTTTGTAGATGGAAATATGGACGTGGATGAAACCTCCAAGGACGTGGCTAGGATAATGGTGGTAAACAAAACAAAGGAATTTGAAAATCCACTCGGATTCCTAGAGAGAAACAAATAAACTCAAATCTGCGATGGTGACAGAAACGTGACTAGAAGTCGAAACTCTAAATGACTAGACGCTAAGACCAGCAACTTGCACGACGATGCAACCGTTAATTCAATAAGCCCTAACTAAGCAGTAATAGTATTAAGCTCAAAGGGGTTTTGGGATTATGAAGAACTAATCTACTAATTTTGTTTTGGCTTTTTCTGGACCATAGGAGATTAAAAACAGCAAAGAACTAGAAGTCTCTCATCGATCAACCTTGCTCTGATTACCAACTGATATGAACCCGCTAGGGTGAATCCTGATCTTTCGATGAGAGAAGGTGGATAACTCGATTTGGGGATGGAGATGACGTTCACGGCCCGACTACAACCATCCAAGGATGCTGTGCCTTAGCAACCGATACACCACCTCCAACAGCTGTCGCGATCTTGTGGAACACGATCAGCCAAACCACTAGGGTAATTCCTGCAAGCAATCGAGGAACAAGCAAGAACAAGTAGAACAAGCAACTCAATTGCAAATATGGAGATGAAAACCAATCTGAAATCACAAAGTTGGGGTTCTGAATCGAGTAGAACGGATGGTCTAGTCGACACACGCGTCTACAAGGAAGTAGCAATGGCTAAACTTTCAACAAAACAAAACCTAATCTGTTTGTGGCGGCTCTAATCCTTATTAATACCTAGGGGAACAACCAGGGGGTGTTGGGGTCGTTCTCCAACCCTAGGACACGTCCCTAATGAACCCAACTTGATACATGGGCCATCAGCCCAAAATAGGGTGACACAGCACCAAAGGCAGAAAAGGCCCCGGCGTTCAAACGACGATTGCGGAAGCATCGGATAAGATATAGCCATGAGTCTAGATCCGTTGGAAAATAGACTTGATAAGCTTTCCAATAAGTGCTAGAACGTCCCAATCCGAGTCCGTATGCGACCGTGGTGAACATCACAAGTTGGAGCTGTCCTGGAGTCCGAATCCAGCCCCAAAACGTGTTGGATTTGATCTCTTTCTTTCCTTGGACCAAAAGTGACGTGGTGTCCAGGTGCAGGACGTTGGGAATACTTGGATTTGGTCCCCAAACAACTTCATTAACCTTCCATGCTTTCCATATGGAATCAAACCTTTCCTTGACCATGTAAGTAATTCTGAAAATGAAAATATACACATTTTATGGTGGAGCACCAATTCATCAAATGCATCAATGATAAGCCTCATATAGAATGGTTGCACCTTTGGTATAGAAGTGGTTGACATGGTCATATTTGAGCCAATGATGTCCTCATCAGGTACTCTTAGGTGACGAGGCTCAAGTGGATGCTCGTTTAGGTCTGTTTGCAGATAGAGCTAATCTTGACGCAAGATAGATGCTTGCTTTCGCAGAACGTACCATATGCTCAGAAATCGTTTTGGACGCACCCGATGGTACTTCTAGGTGTTGAGGCTCAAGTGGATGATCGTTTCGGTCTGTTTGGAGATAGTGCTAACTTGATGCAAAATATGTGCACGGTTTGCGTCGAACGTACCATAGGCTCAAAAATCATTTTTGACACACCCGATAGAACACCTAGGTGATGTGGGTCATGTGGAGTCTCATTTCGGTCCATTTGGATATAGTGTTAGTATAAGTGCAAGATAGCTGCAGGGTTTTCGCTGAACGTATCATGAGCTCAAAAATCATTTTGGACACAATCGAAGAACAACTTGGTGACATGGGTCATGTGTAATCTCATTTAGATCCATTTGGAGATAGTGTTTGCATCGGTGCAAGACAGGTGCATGGTTTGCGCCAGACGTACCATAGGCTCAGAAATCGTTTTGGACGCACCCGATGGTACTCCTAGGGGACGAGGCTCAAGTGGATGATCATTTCGGTCTATTTGGAGATAGTGCTAACATGATGCAAAATAGGTGCACGGTTTGTGTCGAACGTACCATAGGCTCAAAAATCATTTTGGACACACCCGATAGAACACCTAGGTGATGTGGGTCATGTGGAATCTCATTTCGGTCCATTTGGATATAGTGTTAGTATAAGTGCAAGATAGGTGCACGATTTGCGCCTAACGTACCATGAGCTTGAAAATCATTTTGTACACACCCGAAGAACACCTTGGTGACATGGGTCATGTGGAATCTCATTTCGATCCATTTGGAGATAGTGTTAGTATCGGTGCAAGATAGGTGTGCAGTTTGCGCCAAATGTACCATAGGCTCATAAATCGTTTTGGATGCACCAGATGGTACTCCTAGGTGACGAGGCTCAAGTGGATGCTCATTTTGGTCTGTTTGGTGATAGAGCTAATGTTGACGTAGGATAGATGCATGGTTTCACCGAACGTACCATAGGCTCAGAAATCGTTTGGGACGCACCCGATGGTACTCCTAGGTGTTGAGGCTCAAGTGGATGCTCGTTTCGGTCCATTTGGAGGTAGACTAATCTTGGTGCAAGATAGGTGCATGGGTGCGTCGAACATACCATACGCTCGAAAATCATTGTTGGATGCACCCGATGGATCTCCAAGGTGACATTGGTCATGTGGAATCTCGTCTCTGTCCATTTGGAGATAGTGTTAGTGTCAGTGCAAGATAGGTGCATGGTCTGCCCCAAACATACCATAGGCTCAGAAATCATTTAGGATGCACCTGATGGTACTCCTAGGTGACGAGGCGCAAGTCGATGCTTGTTTCGGTCTGTTTGCAGATAGTGCTAACCTTGACGCAAGATAGGTGCATGGTTTGCGTCGAACGTACCATACGCTCAGAAATCATTGTTGGACGCACCCGATGGATCCCCTAGGTGACGTTGGTCATGTGGAATGTTGTTTTAGTCCATTTGGAGATAGTGTTAGCATCGCTGTAAGTTTGGTGCATGGTTTGCACCAAACGTACCATAGGCTCAGAAATCGTTTTGGACGCACCCGATGGTACTCTTAGGTGACGAGGCTCAAGTGGATGCTCGTTTAGGTCTGTTTGCAGATAGAGCTAATCTTGACGCAAGATAGATGCTTGCTTTCGCAGAACGTACCATATGCTCAGAAATCGTTTTGGATGCACCCGATGGTACTCCTAGGTGTTGAGGCTCAAGTGGATGATCGTTTCGGTCTATTTGGAGATAGTGCTAACTTGATGCAAAATAGGTGCACGGTTTGCGTCGAATGTACCATAGGCTCAAAAATCATTTTGGACACACCCGATAGAACACCTAGGTGATGTGGGTCATGTGGAGTCTCATTTCGGTCCAATTGGATATATTGTTAGTATAAGTGCAAGATAGTTGCAGGGTTTTCGCCGAACGTACCATGAGCCCGAAAATCATTTTGGACACACCCGAAGAACAACTTGGTGACATGGGTCATGTGTAATCTCATTTCAATCCATTTGGAGATAGTGTTAGCATCGGGGCAAGACAGGTGCATGGTTTACGCCAAACGTACCATAGGCTCAGAAATCATTTTGGATGCACCTGATGGTACTCCTAGGGGACGAGGCTCAAGTGGATGCTTGTTTCGGTCCGTTTGCAGATAGTGCTAACCTTGACGCAAGATAGGTGCATGGTTTGCATCGAACGTACCATACGCTCAGAAATCGTTGTTGGACACACACGACGGATCCCCTAGGTGGCGTTGGTCATATGGAATGTTGTTTCAGTCCATTTGGAGATAGTGTTAGCCTCAGTGCAAGATAGGTGCACGGTTTGCGCCAAACGTACCATAGGCTCAGAAATCGTTTTGGACGTACCCGATGGTACTCCTAGGGGATGAGGCTCAAGTGGATGCTCATTTTGGTCTTTTTGGAGATGGTGCTAATCTTAACGCAAGATAGCTGCATGGTTTCACAGAATGTACCATAGGCCCAGAAATTGTTTTGGAGGCACCCGATGGTACTCCTAGGTGACGAGGCTCAAGTGGATGATCATTTCGGTCTATTTGGAGATAGTGCTAACTTGATGCAAAATTGGTGCACGGTTTGCGTCGAACATACCATAGGCTCAAAAATTATTTTGGACACACCCGATAGAACACCTAGGTGATGTGGGTCATGTGGAATCTCATTTCGGTCCATTTGGATATAGTGTTAGCATAAGTGCAAGATAGGTGCAAGATTTGCGCCTAACGTACCATGAGCTTGAAAATCATTTTGGACACACCCAAAGAACACCTTGGTGACATGGGTCATGTGGAATCTCATTTCGATCCATTTGGAGATAGTGTTAGTATCAGTGCAAGATAGGTGCACAGTTTGCGCCAAATGTACCATAGGCTCATAAATCGTTTTGGATGCACCCGATGGTACTCCTAGGTGACGAGGCTCAAGTGGATGCTCATTTTGGTCTGTTTGGAGATAGAGCTAATGTTGACACAGGATAGATGCATGGTTTCGCTGAACGTACCATAGGCTCAGAAATCGTTTGGGACGCACCCGATGGTACTCCTAGGTGTTGAGGCTCAAGTGGATGCTCGTTTCGGTCCATTTGGAGGTAGACTAATCTTGGTGCAAGATAGGTGCATGGGTGCGTCGAACAACCATACGCTCAAAAATCATTGTTGGATGCACCCGATGGATCTCCAAGGTGACATTGGTCATGTGGAATCTCGTCTCTGTCCATTTGGAGACAGTGTTAGTGTCAGTGCAAGATAGATGCATGGTCTGCTCCAAACATACATAGGCTCAGAAATCATTTAGGACGCACCAGATGGTACTCCTAGGTGACGAGGCGCAAGTGGATGCTTGTTTCGGTCTGTTTGCAGATAGTGCTAACCTTGACGCAAGATAGGAGCATGGTTTGCGTCGAACGACCATACGCCCATATGCTCAGAAATCATAGTTGGACGCACACGATGGATCCCCTAGGTGACGTTGGTCATGTGGAATGTTGTTTCAGTCCATTTGGAGATAGTGTTAGTCTCACTGCAAGATTGGTGCACGGTTTGCGCCAAACGTACCATAGGCTCAGAAATAGTTTTGGACGCACCCGATGGTACTCCTAGGTGACGAGGCTTAAGTGGATGCTCGTTTAGGTCTGTTTGCAGATAGAGCTAATCTTGACGCAAGATAGATGCATGCTTTCGCAGAACGTACCATACGCTAAGAAATAGTTTTGGACGCACCCGAGGTACTCCTAAGTCTTGAGGCTCAAGTGGATGATCGTTTCTGTCTATTTGGAGATAATGCTAACTTTATGCAAAATAGGTGCACGGTTTGCGTCGAACGTACCATAGGCTCAAAAATCATTTTGGACACACCCGATAGAACACCTAGGTGATGTGGGTCATGGGGAGTCTCATTTTGGTCCATTTGGATATAGTATTAGAATAAGTGCAAGAAAGGTGCCGGGCTTTTGCCGAACGTACCACGAGCTCGAAAATCATTTTGGACACACCCGAAGAACAACTTGGTGACATGGGTCATGTGTAATCTCATTTCGATCCGTTTGGAGATAGTGTTAGCATCGGTGCAAGACAGGTGCATGGTTTGCGCCAAACATACCATACGCTCAGAAATCGTTTTGGACGCACCCGATGGTACTCCTAGGGGACGAGGCTCAAGTGGATGGTCGTTTCGGTCCGTTTGCAGATAGTGCTAACCTTGACGCAAGATAGGTGCATGGTTTGCGTCGAACGTACCATACGCTCAGAAATCATTGTTGGACGCACCCGATGGATCCCCTAGGTGACGTTGGTCATATGGAATGTTGTTTCAGTCCATTTGGAGATAGTGTTAGCCTCAGTGCAAGATAGGTGCACGGTTTGCGCCAAACGTACCATAGGCTCATAAATCATTTTGGACGCACCCGATGGTACTCCTAGGGGACGAGGCTCAAGTGGATGCTCATTTTTTCTGTTTGGAGATGGTGCTAATCTTGACGCAAGATAGCTGCATGGTTTCGCAGAACGTACCATAGGCTCAGAAATTGTTTTGGAGGCACCCGATGGTACTCCTAGATGACGAGGCTCAAGTGGATGATCATTTCGGTCTATTTGGAGATAGTGCTAACTTGATGCAAAATAGGTGCACGGTTTGCGTCGAACGTACCATAGGCTCAAAAATCATTTTGGACACACCCGATAGAACACCTGGGTGATGTGGGTCACGTGGAGTATCATTTTGGTCCATTTGGATATAGTGTTAGTATAAGTGCAAGATAGGTGCAGGGTTTTCGCCGAACGTACCATGAGCACAAAAATCATTTTTTACACACCCGAAGAACAACTTGGTGACATGGGTCATGTGTAATCTCATTTTGATCCGTTTGGAGATAGTGTTAGCATCGGTGCAAGATAGGTGCATGGTTTGCGCCAAACGTACCATAGGCTTAGAAATCATTTTGGACGCACCCGATGGTACTCCTAGGGGACGAGGCTCAAGTGGATGCTTGTTTCGGTCCGTTTGCAGATAGTGCTAACCTTGACGCAAGATAGGTGCATGGTTTACGTCGAACGTACCATACGCTCAGAAATCGTTGTTGGACGCACCCGATGGATCCCCTAGGTGACGTTGGTCATATGGAATGTGGTTTCAGTCCATTTGGAGATAGTGTTAGCCTTAGTGCAAGATAGGTGGACGGTTTGCGCCAAACGTACCATAGGCTCAGATATCGTTTTGGACGCACCCGATGGTACTCCTAGGGGACGAGGCTCAAGTGGATGCTCGTTTAGGTCTGTTTGGAGATAGTGCTAATCTTGACGCAAGATAGATGCATACTTTCGCAGAACGTACCATAGGCTCATAAATTGTTTTGGAGGCACCCGATGGTACTCCTAGGTGACGAGGCTCAAGTGGATGATCATTTCGGTCTATTTGGAGATAGTGCTAACTTGATGCAAAATAGGTGCACGGTTTGCTTCGAACGTACCATAGGCTCAAAAATCATTTTGGACACACCCGATAGAACACCTAGGTGATGTGGGTCATGTGGAATGTCATTTCGGTCCATTTGGATATAGTGTTAGTATAAGTGCAAGATAGGTGCACGATTTGTGCCGAACGTACCATGAGCTTGAAAATAATTCTGGACACACCCGAAGAACACCTTGGTGACATGGGTCATGTGGAATCTCATTTTGATCCATTTGGAGATAGTGTTAGTATCGGTGCAAGATAGGTGCACAGTTTGCGCCAAATGTACCATAGGCTCATAAATCGTTTTGGATGCACCCGATGGTACTCCTAGGTGACGAGGCTCAAGTGGATGCTCGTTTTGGTCTGTTTGGAGATAGAGCTAATGTTGACGCAGGATAGATGCATGGTTTCACTGAACGTTCCATAGGCTCAGAAATCATTTAGGACGCACCCGATGGTACTCCTAGGTGTTGAGGCTCAAGTGGATGCTCGTTTCGGTCCATTTGGAGGTAGACTAATCTTGGTGCAAGATAGGTGCATGGGTGCGTCAAACATACCATACGCTCGAAAATCATTGTTGGAAGCAAACGATGGATCTCCAATGTGACATTGGTCATGTGGAATCTCGTCTCTGTCCATTTGGAGACAGTGTTAGTGTCAGTGCAAGATAGATGCATGGTCTGCTCCAAACATACATAGGCTCAGAAATCATTTAGGACGCACCAGATGGTACTCCTAGGTGACGAGGTGCAAGTGGATGCTTGTTTCGGTCTATTTCCAGATAGTGCTAACCTTGACGCAAGATAGGTGCATGGTTTGCGTCGAACGAACCATACGCTCAGAAATCGTTGTTGGAAGCACCCGATGATCCCCTAGGTGACGTTGGTCATGTGGAATGTTGTTTCAGTCCATTTGGAGATAGTGTTAGTCTCACTGCAAGATTGGTGCACGGTTTGCGCCAAACGTACCATAGGCTCAGAAATCGTTTTGGATGCACCCGATGGTACTCCTAGTTGACGAGGCTCAAGTGGATGCTCGTTTAGGTCTGTTTGCAAAAAGGGCTAATCTTGACGCACCCGATGGTACTCCTAAGTGTTCAGGCTCAAGTGGATGATCGTTTCTGTCCATTTGGAGATATTGCTAACTTGATGCAAAATAGGTGCACAGTTTGCGTCGAATGTACCATAGGCTCAAAAATCATTTTGGACACACCCGATAGAACACCTAGGTGATGTGGGTCATGTGGAGTCTCATTTTGGTCCATTTGGATATAGTGTTAGAATAAGTGCAAGATAGGTGCCGGGTTTTTGCCGAATGTACCATGAGCCCGAAAATTATTTTGGACACACCCGAAGAACAACTTGGTGACATGGGTCATGTGTAATATCATTTCGATCCGTTTGGAGACAGTGTTAGCATCGGTGCAAGACAGGTGCATGGTTTGCGCCAAACGTACCATAGGCTCAGAAATCATATTGGACGCACCCGATGGTACTCCTAGGGGACGAGGCTTAAGTGGATGCTCGTTTCGTTCCGTTTGTAGATAGTGCTAACCTTGACGCAAGATAGGAGCATGGTTTGCGTCGAACGTACCATACGCTCAGAAATCGTTGTTGGACACACCCGATGGATCCCCTAGGTGACGTTGGTCATATGGAAAGTTGTTTCCGTCCATTTGGAGATAGTGTTAGCCTCAGTGCAAGATAGGTGCACGGTTTGCGCCAAACGTGCCATAGGCTCAGAAATCGTTTTGGACGCACCCGATGGTACTCCTAGGGGACGAGGCTCAAGTGGACGCTCATTTTTTCTGTTGGAGATGGTGCTAATCTTGACGCAAGATAGCTGCATGGTTTCGCAGAACGTACCATAGGCTCAGAAATTGTTTTGGAGGCACCCGATGGTACCCCTAAGTGTTGAGGCTCAAGTGGATGATCGTTTCTGTCTATTTGGAGATATTGCTAACTTGATGCAAAATAGGTGCACGGTTTGCGTCGAACGTACCATAGGCTCAAAAATCATTTTGGACACACCCGATAGAACACCTAGGTGATGTGGGTCATGTGGAGTCTCATTTCGGTCCATTTGGATATAGTGTTAGAATAAGTGCAAGATAGGTGCAGGGTTTTTGCCGAACGTACCATGAGCTCAAAAATCATTTTGGACACACCCGAAGAACAACTTGGTGACATGGGTCATGTGTAGTCTCATTTCGATCCATTTGGAGATAGTGTTAGTATCGGTGCAATATAGGTGCGCGGTTTGTGCCAAATGTACCATAGGCTCATAAATTATTTTGGATGCACCCGATGGTACTCCTAGGTGACGAGGCTCAAGTGGATGCTCGTTTTGGTCTGTTTGGAGATAGAGCTAATGCAGGATAGATGCATGGTTTCACTGAACGTACCATAGGCTCAGAAATAGTTTGGGACACACCCGATGGTACTCCAAGGTGTTGAGGCTCAAGTGGATGCTCGTTTCGGTCCATTTGGAGGTAGACTAATCTTGGTGCAAGATAGGTGCATGGGTGCGTCGAACATACCATACGCTCGAAAATCATTGTTGGATGCACCCAATGGATCTCCAAGGTGACATTGGTCATGTGTAATCTCATTTCGATCCGTTTGGAGATAGTGTTAGCATCGGTGCAAGACAGGTGCATGGTTTGCGCCAAACGTACCATAGGCTCAGAAATCATTTTGGACGCACCCGATGGTACTCTTAGGGGACGAGGCTCAAGTGGATGCTTGTTTCGGTCCATTTACAGATAGTGCTAACCTTGATGCAAGATAGGTGCATGGTTTGCTTCGAATGAACCATACGCTCAGAAATCGTTGTTGGACACACCCGATGGATCCCCTAGGTAACGTTGGTCATGTCGAATGTTGTTTCAGTCCATTTGGAGATGGTGTTAGTCTCACTGCAAGATTGGTGCACGGTTTGCGCCAAATGTACCATAGGCTCAGAAATCGTTTTGGACGCACCCGATGGTACTCCTAGGTGACGAGGCTCAAGTGGATGCTCGTTTAGGTCTGTTTGCAGATAGTGCTAATCTTGACGCAAGATAGATGCATGCTTTCGCAGAACGTACCATACGCTCAGAAATAGTTTTGGACGCACCCGATGGTACTCCTAAGTGTTGAGGCTCAGGTGGATGATCGTTTCTGTCTATTTGGAGATATTGCTAACTTGATGCAAAATAGGTGCACGGTTTGCGTCGAACGTACCATAGGCTCAAAAATCATTTTGGACACACCTGAAAGAACACCTAGGTGATGTGGGTCATGTGGAGTCTCATTTCGGTCCATTTGGATATAGTGTTAGTATAAGTGCAAGATAGATGCAGGGTTTTCGCCGAACGTACCGTGAGCTCGAAAATCATTTTGGACACACCCGAAGAACAACTTGGTGACATGGGTCATGTGTAATCTCATTTCGATCCGTTTGGAGATAGTGTTAGCATCGGTGCAAGACAGGTGCATGGTTTGCGCCAAATGTACCATAGGATCATAAATAATTTTGGACACACCCGATGGTACTCCTAGGGGACGAGGCTCAAGTGGATGTTTGTTTCGGTCTGTTTGCAGATAGTGCTAACCTTGACGTAAGATAGGTGCATGGTTTGCGTCGAACGTACCATATGCTCAAAAATTGTTGTTGGACGCACCCGATGGATCCCCTAGGTGACGTTGGTCATATGGAATGTTGTTTCAGTCCATTTGGAGATAGTGTAAGCCTCAGTGAAATATAGGTGCACGGTTTGCGCCAAACGTACCATAGGCTCAGAAATCGTTTTGGACGCACCCGATGGTACTCCTAGGGGACGAGGCTCAAGTGGATTCTCATTTCGGTCTATTTGGAGATAGTGCTAACTTGATGCAAAATAGGTGCACTGTTTGCGTCGAACGTACCATAGGCTCAAAAATCATTTGGACACACCCGATAGAACACCTAGGTGATGTGGGTCATGTGGAATCTCATTTTGGTCCATTTGGATATAGTGTTAGTATAAGTGCAAGATAGGTGCACGATTTGCGCCAAACATACCATGAGCTTGAAAATCATTTTGGACACCCGAAGAACACCTTGGTGACATGGGTCATGTGGAATCTCATTTCGATCCGTTTGGAGATAGTGTTAGTATCGGTGGAAGATAGGTGCGCGGTTTGCGCCAAACGTACCATAGGCTCATAAATCGTTTTGGATGCACCCGATGGTACTCCTAGGTGACGAGGCTCAAGTGGATGCTCGTTTTGGTCTGTTTGGAGATAGAGCTAATGTTCACTACAATATGACACTCCTTTTTGCAACGCAAATATGTGTTGCTAAAAGCCCATATATGCGTTGGTAGGGTCTATACCAACGCATCTAATATGTGTTGCCTAAAGTGGCGTTGCAAGGATCTACTACAACACTTATTTATGTGTTGGTAACACATACTAATAACCGTTGCAAAGTTGCAACGCATATTGGTGAGTTATGGCAACGCTTACATGTGTTTCTACAAACCATGGGCGAACTACTTCTATAGCTTGTTGCAATATATTGATTTAGTTTGTTGCAACACTTATATATGTTGCAAGGAATAAACGTGCAGTCATTAATATCACAATAAATTAATTTATAAAACACTATAGAAGTCATGACTGTACAATTTAATGAGCAATGCAAGACCATCCAACACATAGAAAATAAACATACTCAACCATATAGTATTAAGAATTTGTTGTGTTACAATGACTACCATCCACATAATACATGACACAATTTTTGTTCATAGTACAAGTTCCTACGTAGTAAAATACAAACATAAAGGGATCCCTCTTAGAATGCTAGCAGCCCTCCTTTCTCCTTCAATTCAGTCAACCAATTCCAGCAATGTGATCATCCATAGCAGCCCTCCTTTCTCCTTCAGTTCAGTCTAGCAATTCCACCAATGTGATCGTCCATTTATCTTCTTGACCTACAGATGAAAGTTGGATTACTTTAATATGACATTTAGAAGTAAAATCAAATGGATAATATGAAGTTTTAATAGAGGTGTCTTATACACAAGCATCATATGATGAGAAGAAAAGTAATATATC
Source organism: Saccharum spontaneum (assembly GCA_022457205.1). Taxonomy (NCBI): domain Eukaryota; kingdom Viridiplantae; phylum Streptophyta; class Magnoliopsida; order Poales; family Poaceae; genus Saccharum; species Saccharum spontaneum. Next base: position 30,070,657 of record CM039617.1, on the reverse strand, counting down.
TTGCACAAATATCAACCATTGAAGTCCATATAGTATTATAACAGTGCCAGAAAAAATATTGCTTGATGGCAAAAAATGAAATATTAGTAAACTGGTAGTAAAAAGTACAGTTGATACCACTCTAAACTATTAAGATTATTATGCCTCAAAAGCAATGAAAATTCCTTGAGGGGGCATCTTGTCGTTCATTCTATGAATGTCTGAGCATCCAGAGACCGGTTCAGAAATAAGAATTATAATTTCAGACCTGCAACAAGAATTATAAATCATTAAAGTACTGATCTTTCTGGGAGAATTGGATCAGCAAAAGAAAAAAAGTCTTCATATATGAACTTAGAAGTGAGGCAATTAAAGAATGGATTATATAGTAGGCAATCTTAACATTCAGTAGAAGATGGTACCTGGAAAGTAAGATATACTATGCCTGAAGTTGTCAAGTATGATGCTGAAAAATAAATCCATATAGACTAGACTCAGTGAAAAAATTAACCATCTGTACAACTGCAAAAGTTAACGTGAAAAAGAAGAGTCGAATCCTTGACTCAGTCTCTGAATGTTACTTCTGGTTTTTGGACTACCCAAATAGAGTTGATTATTCAATCATAAGAGCGAACCAGTTAAGCAACCGAAAAAGTGAATTGCAAAGAAATATGAAAACAGCATGAATGTTATATCCCTGTGATATGAAAAGAACCGTAGCGATGAGTCAGGTGAAAATAATATATAAAATTCAGATTTTCATATGTTATAACAGCATGGTCGACAATTGATACTGCAAGCAAAGTAAAGGCCATTAATTTTTTGTCATTAACCTAAATCAATTGATTTCTTTTTATTAAATTATACAATACAAAGTACGCCAAAAGCAAGAACATTTACTATTATTTTTTCCCTTTTATACGGATTGGCACAGATCAGCAAATTCACACGTAGTTGCACTAAAGTCAGATCAAGAAAATGCCGAAAACAAAGGGATACCTGGATGGCTGTATACGTTCCCAACATGGTTAATTTCAGATTCAGATGAAACAGTTGTTGAACCTGTTCCCTTGACAGAAGAAAAAACAGTTGGTGAAGAATAGTAATTTCAGATGCTTTTGATTAAAGAAAAGAGATCACAGACCAAAGACAATAAATGAAATTAGTGGAAACCAATTTGGGGATCAAAGATAATTTAGGAATTCGAGAAGGATGCAAATCAATTACTAATGAAAATCACATCTGAGAAAGATGAGAAGGAAAATACCTCCAGGATGGCACTGTCGATTCGATTTCTCAGGAAACGTCTGTGGCCTCTATAGATCTAGCTGTCACATCGTATTGTCTTGGTGGCTCCGTGAGTTGAAGCGGCACAGTAGGATTTGAGGAGTCCACAGTGATGGCTGGAAGCTCCTGCTGATCTACTCGCCAAATTCCTCGTTACCTAATTCAATCGAGGGCATTGCATGGGGATTAGTCGATGGCCGAGGATAGGGTATGAGAGATCACCGACAAGATGATTAGATCAGGGACAGGGGAAATCTTGGACGAGAGGATTAGATCAGGGATACCAGAGTCCAAATCGCCAGGATATTGGAGGAGGTTGCCGCCGCTCTTCTGTGCGTGGGAGACCAATTGGATGGGGCGACTACTCAAGGTTGGGGCGTGGGGGCGCAGGGTGGGTTATTATAAAGGAACAACTACAACGCATCTATTTTTCGTTGCTATTCATCCGTTGCTAAAGGACGGTTTGTGTTGTAGTGGTTGATGCAGGATAGATGCATGGTTTCGCTGAACGTACCATAGGCTCAGAAATCGTTTGGGATGCACCCGATGGTACTCCTAGGTGTTGAGGCTCAAGTGGATGCTCGTTTCGGTCCATTTGGAGATAGACTAATCTTGGTGCAAGATAGGTGCATGGGTGCGTCGAACATACCATACGCTCAAAGATCATTGTTGGATGCACCCGATGGATCTCCAAGGGGACATTGGTCATGTGGAATCTCGTCTCTGTCCATTTGGAGACATTGTTAGTGTCAGTGCAAGATAGGTGCATGGTCTGCTCCAAACATACCATAGGCTCAGAAATCATTTTGGACGCACCTGATGGTACTCCTAGGTGACAAGGCGCAAGTGGATGCTTGTTTCGGTCTGTTTGCTGATAGTGCTAACCTTGACGCAAGATAGGTGCATGGTTTGCTTCGAACGAACCATACGCTCAGAAATCGTTGTTGGACGCACTCGATGGATCCCCTAGGTAACGTTGGTCATGTTGGATGTTGTTTCAGTCCATTTGGAGATAGTGTTAGTCTCACAGCAAGATTGGTGTACTGTTTGCGCCAAACGTACCATAGGCTCATAAATCGTTTTGGATGCACCCGATGGTACTCCTAGGTGACGAGGCTCAAGTGGATGCTCGTTTAGGTCTGTTTGCAGATAGAGCTAATCTTGACGCAAGATAGATGCATGCTTTCGCAGAACGTACCATACGCTCAGAAATAGTATTGGACGCACCCGATGGTACTCCTAAGTGTTGAGGCTCAAGTGGATGATCATTTCTGTCTATTTGGAGATATTGCTAACTTGATGCAAAATAGGTGCACGGTTTGCGTCGAATGTACCATAGGCTCAAAAATCATTTTGGACACACCCGATAGAACACCTAGGTGATGTGGGTCATGTGGAATCTCATTTTGGTCCATTTGGATATAGTGTTAGTATAAGTGCAAGATAGGTGAACGATTTGCGCCAAACGTACCATGAGCTTGAAAATCATTTTGGATACACCCAAAGAACACCTCGGTGACATGGGTCATGTGGAATCTCATTTCGATCCGTTTGGAGATAGTGTTAGTATCGGTACAAGATAGGTGCACAGTTTGCGCCAAACGTACCATAGGCTCATAAATCATTTTAGATGCACCCGATGGTACTCCTAGGTGATGAGGCTCAAGTGGATTCTCGTTTTGGTCTATTTGGAGATAGAGCTAATGTTGACACAGGATAGATGCATGGTTTCCTGAACGTACCATAGGCTCAGAAATCGTTTGGGACGCACCCGATGGTACTCCTAGGTGTTGAGGCTCAACTGGATGCTCGTTTCGGTCCATTTGGAGATAGACTAATCTTGGTGCAAGATAGGTACATGGGTGTGTCAAACATACGATACGCTCGAAAATCATTGTTGGATGCACCTGATGGATCTCCAAGGTGACATTGGTCATGTGGAATCTCGTCTCTGTCCATTTGGAGACAGTGTTAGTGTCAGTGCAAGATAGGTGCATGGTCTGCTCCAAACATACCATAGGCTCATAAATCATTTAGGACACACCTGATGGTACTCCTAGGTGACGAGGCGCAAGTGGATGCTTGTTTCGGTCTGTTTGTAAATAGTGCTAACCTTGACGCAAGATAGGTGCATGGTTTGCGTCGAACGAACCATACGCTCAGAAATTGTTGTTGGACGCACCCGATGGATCCCCTAGGTGACGTTGGTCATGTGGAATGTTGTTTCAGTCCATTTGGAGATAGTGTTAGTCTCACTGCAAGATTGGTGCACGGTTTGCGCCAAACGTTCCATAGGCTCAGAAATCATTTTGGACGCACCCGATGGTACTCCTAGGTGACGAGGCTCAAGTGGATGCTCGTTTAGGTCTGTTTGCAGATAGAGCTAATCTTGACACAAGATAGACGCATGCTTTCGTAGAACGTACCATATGCTCAGAAATAGTTTTGGACGCACCTGATGGTACTCCTAGGTGTTGAGGCTCAAGTGGATGATCATTTCGGTCTATTTGGAGATATTGCTAACTTGATGCAAAATAGGTGCACGGTTTGCGTCGAACGTACCATTGGCTCAAAAATCATTTTGGACACACCCGATAGAACACCTAGGTGATGTGGGTCATGTGGAGTCTCATTTTGGTCCATTTGGATATAGTGTTAGTATAAGTGCAAGATAGGTGCAGGGTTTTCGCCGAACGTACCATGAGCTCGAAAATCATTTTGGACACACCCGAAGGACAACTTGGTGACATGGGTCATGTCTAATCTCATTTCGATCCGTTTGGAGATAGTGTTAGCATCGCTACAAGACAGGTGCATGGTTTGCGCCAAACGTACCATAGGCTCATAAATCATATTGGACGCACCCGATGGTACTCCTAGGGGACGAGGCTCAAGTGGATGCTTGTTTCGGTCCGTTTGCAGATAGTGCTAACCTTGACGCAAGATAGGTGCATGGTTTGCGTCGAACGTACCACACGCTCAGAAATCGTTGTTGGACGCACCCGATGGATCCCCTAGGTGACGTTGGTCATATGGAATGTTGTTTCAGTCCATTTGGAGATAGTGTTAGCCTCAGTGCAAGATAGGTGCACGGTTTGCGCCAAACGTACCATAGGCTCAGAAATCGTTTTGGACGCACCCGATGGTACTCCTAGGGGATGAGGCTCAAGTGGATGCTCATTTTGGTCTGTTTGGAGATGGTGCTAATCTTGACGCAACATAGCTGCATGGTTTCGCAGAACGTACCGTAGGCTCAGAAATTGTTTTGGAGGCACCCAATGGTACTCCTAGGTGATGAGGTTCAAGTGGATGATCATTTTGGTCTATTTGTAGATAGTGCTAACTTGATGCAAAATAGGTGCACGGTTTGCATCGAACGTACCATAGGCTCAAAAATCATTTTGGACACACCCGATAGAACACCTAGGTGATGTGGGTCATGTGGAATGTCATTTCGGTCCATTTGGATATAGTGTTAGTGAGTGCAAGATAGGTGCACGATTTGCGCCAAACATACCATGAGCTTCAAAATCATTTTGGACACCCTCGAAGAACACCTTGGTGACATGGGTCATGTGGAATCTCATTTCGATCCGTTTGGAGATAGTGTTAGTATCGGTGCAAGATAGGTGCGTGGTTTGCGCCAAACATACCATAGGCTCATAAATCGTTTTGGATGCACCCGATGGTACTCCTAGGTGACGAGGCTCAAGTGGATGCTCGTTTTGGTCTGTTTGGAGATAGAGCTAATGTTGACGTACGATAGATGCATGATTTCGCTGAACGTACCATAGGCTCAGAAATCGTTTGGGATGCACCCGATGGTACTCCTAGGTGTTGAGGCTCAAGTGTGATGAGGACATCAACACCGATCATACATCCACGCCGTCCACGCCGACACCTGCTGGTCCTATTACCCGTGCTCGTGCTCGAACACTTAATCATCAAGTGAGTTCCTTCTTGAGCTCTTGTCCATCCTGTTTAGATCTTGGAGACACGTGCACTCTTGTTTTGATTAGGAATCAAGGAGAAGACCGAAAGGGAAAAGGACTTGCGTAGGCTGGATTCGGACTGCAGCACACCTCCAACTTGTGATGGTCGCCACGGTTACATACGGAGTCGGATTGGGGGTGATTCTGGACTTGTTGGAAAGCTAATAAAGTCTACTTTCATACGGATCTGACCTCATACTCATACCTGCTCAGAAACGGCGTCAACAGTCCAAAAATCACCGAGAGGTCTATTCTGTCCAGGGTGCTGCGCCACCTTAAGTTAGCCCAATGGGCTTGTATCTTTTAGAGTCTAGTAGGGACGCGTCCTAGGGTTGGAGCATGACCCAAACTCTCTTGTGGCCGTCCTCCACACATCATATACCCCTTAGCCGCCACCAGGAACACTGGGGGTTTTGTTTAGATCAAGTTTAGCCTTTGCTACTTGCTTGTAGGCACGTGTGCTGATCCAGCCACCCGTCTCCTTGTCTTCAGAACTCCACTCATAATAAGATTCAGTTTGAGGCTTTCAATTTCATCTTGCAAATTCAGTGCTTGTTTCCTTGTTCTTGCTAGTTCTTCGATTGCTTGCAGGACGGGAGCCCTAGTGGCTGGTTGTCGCGCTCCACAAGATCGTGACAGCCTTTGGAGGTGGTGTATCGGTTGCTAAGGCGCGGTCTTGGAAGGCTGTAGTCGGGCCATGAACGTCATCTCCATCCACCAAATCGAGTGATCTCACGCCTCTCATCGAAAGATCGTCCATAAACCCTAGTGGGTTCATATCAATTGGTAATCAGAGCAAGGTTTATCAGTGAGAGACTTGTAATTCTTCGCTGTTTTTATTTTTCCTACAGTCCAAAAAAAAGCCAAAAAAAAGTAGATTAGTTTCCTACAATCCTATAGACTTTTGGGCCGTGGCTAGTGCTACCTAGTTAGGGCTTGTTGAGTCATCGGTTGCATCGGTTGTGTCAAGTTGCTGGTCTTAGTTTTAGTCCATTAGAGTTTCGAGTTCTTGTCACGTTCTATCACAACACGCGCTATCATATAGTCTCTCTGTTGGCCGAATCCAAGTAGGGTTTGAAGTTTGAATCGGACAAGGAATCGGCTGTTCCTCTCTGTTGGCCGAATCCAAGTAGGTTTTCAAGTTTGAGTCGGATCAAGGAATCGGGTATTCCTCGCTGTTGGCCAAGTCTGAGTAGAATTGGAAGTTCCAATCAGACGAGGAATCAGTTCACCCTGTGCTACAAATATCAAACGAACCACGCAGCAAGTATTCATATCTAAGGAAGTATTCATATCTTTTTTTTTACCGGAATACCCCTGCCCTTTCGAAAAAAGTGTGTGTGCTGAGTTACTCTTTGGGAGTGTTCTTGTTCATATAATCAGTTTTGAGTGCCCCTGAAAAAAAATATATTCAAAAAAAAGAAAAAAAAAGAAGCAAAAGAAAAGAAGAGAAAGGGGCTGATCTTAGAGATTCTTCGTTCACTTTGGGTGGTGTGTTGTGCTCTCCTTTGTGTCTAGGCTTGCGTCTCTAGCATGGTCTAGACTAGGACCAGCACAGTACCGCCGGTTGAACGATTATTCAGCTTGCTTTTTGTAACTAACGTGGTGCTAGTTCGTTCCTTGTTTCAGCCCACCTATAGCTCCACATATTCTACAGCTTGACAGGTCTCGTGCTGTGGCACCAATACACTTCATTCATTGCTGCAGACTTGTTGGTAGATGACCCCTCCTATCGAGCAAGGTAAGAACTGGTAAGAACTTGTGTAATAGGTGGAGAGTGAGCGACTTGCTGTAGCTACATCCTAGTAGTTGTAGGGCTTTTATTTCTTCACTTGTCTTCTTGTTGTCTTTGTCTTTGAACCATGCCAGGGACCGACAAAGATAACCAAATTCCACATTCGCCTCGCACAAAGGGCATCATACAACATTTTGAAAGGAAAGTGAAGTTGCACACGGAGGGACTTGATAATGACTTGCAGGTGACAAATGACAAACTTGGGCAGTTGGAGGCTACTCAGATTGCCGCAAACAACAAGCTTGCAGGTTTGGAGCAGTCCATTGCTAGTGTGACAAAAGCCTTGCTGCTCTGCTGAGGTGTTTTGATGACCTCCACAACAATGGTAAAGACCAACATAAAGAAGAAAAGGAGGAAGATCGAGAGGATGGTAGTTATGATGAAGAATACACAGGTGATACTGAACATGATGATCGAGACACTCGTGATCGACGTCGCCTACGTCACAACCGTAGAGGTATGGGTGGCCGCCGCCGACACGAGGTACACAATAATGATGATGCTTTCAGTAAGATTAAATTTAAAATACCTCCTTTTGATGGTAAATATGACCCTGATGCATACATTACTTGGGAGATTGCTATTGATCAAAAGTTTGCATGCCATGAATTTCCTGAGAACACACGTGTTAGGGCTGCTACTAGTGAGTTCACAGATTTTGCTTCTGTTTGGTGGATCGAATATGGCAAGAAAAATCCTCATAACATACCTAAAACTTGGGATGCGCTGAAACGAGCCATGAGAGCTAGATTTGTTCCATCTTACTATGCCCGTGATATGATAAATAAGTTGCAGCAATTGAGACAAGGATCTAAATGTGTAGAAGAATACTATCAGGAATTACAAACGGGTATGTTGCATTGTAAATTAGAGGAGGATGAGGAACCTGCTATGGCTAGATTTTTAGGTGGATTAAATCGGGAAATTCAGGATATCCTCGCTTACAAAGAATACAATAACGTAACCAAACTGTTTCATTTTGCTTGTAAAGCTGAACGGGAAGTGTAGGGACGACGTGCTAGCGCAAGGACTAATGTTTCTGCAGGGAAAGCTAGTTCATGGCAGCCGCGCCCATCTACAACTCCGTCTACACGTACTCCTACGCCATCATCTAGTGACAAGACTCGAGCTGCCCCCACCAATTCAGTAGTGAAGACAGCGCAAAAGCCGGCTGCGAGTACTTCATCCGTGGCATCGACAGGTAGAACAAGCAACATACAATGTCATCGGTGTAAGGGATATGGCCATATGATGCGTGACTGCCCAAACAAGCGTGTTATGATTGTCAAAGATGATGGTGAGTGTTCATCTGCTAGTGATTTTGATGAAGATACACTTGCATTGCTTGCGGCTGACTATGTAGGTAGTGAGGAACACATAGAAGAACACATCAATGCAGGTGACGCGGAGCACTATGAGAGCTTGATTGTACAGCGAGTGCTTAGTGCACAAATGGAGAAGGCGGAGCAAAATCAGCGACACACTTTATTCCAAACAAAGTGTGTCATCAAGGAGCGTTCGTGCCGCATGATCATTGATGGAGGTAGCTGCAACAACTTGGCAAGTAGTGACATGGTACAGAAGCTCGCCCTCACCACCAAACCACATCCCCATCCCTACTACATCCAATGGCTGAACAACAGTGGTAAGGCAAAGGTAACGAGACTGGTGCGAATCGATTTTGCCATCGGATCATACAAAGATATTGTTGAATGTGATGTTGTGCCTATGCAAGCTTGCAATATTCTGCTAGGTAGACCATGGCAATTTGATAGAGATTCGATGCATCATGGTAGATCAAATCAATATTCGTTTCTATACCATGATCGAAAAATTGTGTTGCATCCTATGTCTCTTGAAGCTATTATGCAATCTGATGTTACTAAGGCTGCAAAAGCAAAGAGCGAGAGTGACAAATCTGTTGTTGATGACAAAGATGAGATAACATTGAAAGGACGTTGTATGCTTGCTACAAAATCTGATATTAATGAGTTCAATGCATCCACCTCTGTTGCTTATGCTTTGGTATGCAAGGATGCTTTGATTTCATTTGAGGATATGCAACGTTCTTTGCCCCCTGCTGTTGCTAACATTTTGTAGGAGTATTCTGATGTGTTCCCCATTGAGATACCAGCGGGGTTGCCACCAATACGAGGGATTGAGCACCAAATTGATCTTATCCCTGGAGCATCTTTACCAAACCATGCGCCATACAGGACCA